>JANRMT010062831.1:22860837-22912933 GCA_026402145.1 Polypterus bichir lapradei
TAGATAGATAGATAGATAGATAGATAGATAGATAGATAGATAGATAGATAGATAGATAGATAGATAGAACTTTATTAAGGGGATATTTGCAGAATTTCAAGAAATATAGAAATATTACAAACAATAAAACCCCCATTCAAACACAATTTGCAGAATTTCAAGAAATATAGAAATATTACAAACAACAAAACCCCCATTCAAACACATTCATGAATTACAAAAATTTAAACAATAGTCTGACTTGGGTAATGATAAGAGAACAGTTACAGTGAGGAGTTATAAAGGTAGTTTCTTGCTAAACTTCTGCTGAATAGTGTTCATCAACGGAATATACCAAAGCATTTTTTGTAACGAATATGCTGTATTTACCGGTGCTCTTGTTCACCAAATATTTTCCTAGCATAGACAAATGTTCATTTGAGGGGTACATTAGCTGATCACAATAACAATAATATGAGCACTGCCTCTGGAAATATAGCATTGATCTCTGTGCACTGGCAGCACAGTGCCACGTGGTTAATTTGCATGCACTATTAGTCATGTGCTGCAGCTAATATTCTAAACAAGCCTTAAAGGAGCCCTCCCCTCGCACTACTGAAAAAGAAAGCACATGCAACCCTGTGAAATAATAATAATAGTAATGATGAGCTAATAATAATAATGAAAGATTTATTAATGTTTACAAGGCAGTTCTATCTTCTTCATTGAAGAATAAAGTGAAAAGCATCTGCACGGAAATTAGAAACAAAACAGACTGCTAACTGCAGAATTTCAAACAATTAAACAAGCCAGTGTCACGCCTCCAGTTGTTGCTCAGCTAATGTGTGACCCTGGAACTCTGTGAGCGCAATTATATATATACAGTGCATCTGAAAAGTATTCACAGCGCATCACTTTTTCCACATTTTGTTATGTTACAGCCTTATTCTAAAATTAATTAAATAAATTTTTTTCCTCAGAATTCTTCACACAACACCCCATAATGACAACGTGAAAAAAGTTTACTTGAGGTTTTTGCAAATTTATTAAAAATAAAAAAACTGAGAAATCACATGTACATAAGTATTCACAGCCTTTGCTCGATACTCTGTCGAAGCACCTTTGGCAGCAATTAGAGCCTCAGGTCTTTTTGACTATGATGCCACAAGCTTGGCACACCTATCCTTGGCCAGTTTCGCCCATTCCTTTTTGCAGCACCTCTCAAGCTCCATCAGGTTGGATGGGAAGCGTTGGTACACAGCCATTTTAAGAGCTCTCCAGAGATGTTCAATCGGATTCAAGTCTGGGCTCTGGCTGGGCCACTCAAGGACATTCACAAAGTTGTCCTGAAGCCACTCCTTTGATATCTTGGCTGTGTCCTTAGCGTCGTTGTCCTTCTGAAAGATGAACCGTCGCCCCAGTCTGAGGTCAAGAGCGCTCTGGAGCAGGTTTTCATCCATTATGTCTCTGTACATTGCTGCAGTCATCTTTCCCTTTATCCTGACTAGTCTCCCAGTTCCTGCTGCTGAAAAACATCCCCACAGCATGATGCCACCACCATGCTTCACTGTAGGGATGGTATTGGCCTGGTGATGAGCGGTGCCTGGTTTCCTCCAAACGTGACACC
This sequence comes from Polypterus bichir lapradei, assembly GCA_026402145.1. Lineage (NCBI taxonomy): Eukaryota > Metazoa > Chordata > Cladistia > Polypteriformes > Polypteridae > Polypterus > Polypterus bichir. Next base: position 22,862,444 of record JANRMT010062831.1, read on the forward strand.
TGGCATTAACACCAAAGAGTTCAATCTTTGTCTCATCAGACCAGACAATTTTGTTCTTCAGGTGCCTTTTGGCAAATTCCAGGCGGGCTGCAATTTGCCTTTTACTACTTCCGTCTGGCCACTCTACCATACAGGCCTGATTACTGGATTGCTGCAGAGATGGTTGTTCTTCTGGAAGGTTCTCCTCTCTCCACAGAGGACCTCTGGAGCTCTGACAGAGTGACCATCGGGTTCTTGGTCACCTCCCTGATTAAGGCCCTTCTCCCCTGATCGCTCAGTTTAGATGGCCAGCCAACTCTAGGAAGAGTCCTAGTGGATTCGAACTTCTTCCACTTACGGATGATGGAGGCCACTGTGCTCATTGGGACCTTCAAAGCAGCAGAAATTTTTCTGTAACCTTCCCCAGATTTGTGCCTCAAGACAATCCTGTCTCGGAGGTCTACAGACAATTCCTTTGGCTTCATGCTTGGTTTGTGCTCTGACATGAACTGTCAACTGTGGGACCTTATATAGACAGATGTGTGCCTTTCCAAATCATGTCCAATCAACTGAATTTACCACAGGTGGACTCCAATTTAACTGCAGAAACATCTCAAGGATGATCAGGGGAAACAGGATGTACCTGAGCTCAGTTTTGATCTTCATGGCAAAGGCTGTGAATACTTATGTACATGTGATTTCTCAATTTTTTTATTTTTAACAAATTTACAAAAATCTCAAGTAAACTTTTTTCACGTTGTCATTATGGGGTGTTGTGTGTAGAATTCTGAGGAAAAAGATGAATTTAATCCATTTTGGAATAAGGCTGTAACATAACAAAATGTGGAAAAAGTGATGCGCTGTGAATACTTTTCAGATGCACTGTAGCGAGGGGGTACCCAAAAATAACCAGATTTGAATAAAAAAAATTTTAAATAATTTTTACTTACTGAAACTTTAGTCTCCTTCAAAGTACTCTCCATGTGAATGAATGCACTTGTTCCAACAGTTTTCCCACTGGTGGAAAAATTTTTGGAATTGCTGAAGAGGAACGTTGTCCAATGCCTGGATTTATTTTTCTTTGACATCCTCCACGGTACAAAAAGCCTTTCCTTTGAGTTCTTTTTTCATATGCGGGAACAAGAAAAAGTCGCACACTGCAAGATCAGGCGAGTAAGAAAAGTGGCAAGGACTCCAAGACACAAGTCAATTCAGAAATCTCTTCGTAAATTGCATTGCAAACTTTTTCCAGATTTTTGACTTTCCTAATAGTGGAAGGTCGGACAGATCTTGGTTGGTCTTCAAGTAACATTTCCTCTCGGGTTTTTTTACTTAAAGCTTCTTTTTAAAAAGCAGTTTCAAGCATCAGTACAGTTTCAGCAGCTGTTTTCCGAAAGAGAAAGTAAAATTTAATGCTGTTCTTTATGATCACCCATCACAAAAATCGCAGGACATGTTTAATAAGCACCAAGAAAAGCTGACACGGAATGGTGTACGAACTGAACTGCCACAGAATACTGCAAGTATGCTACACATAACGGCGAAATTCGCAACTAAGTCTAGACTTCGTGCCAGGTACAAATTCCGTTCATTTTTGGGTACCCTCTCGTATAATGTGTATATATATATATATGTTATACAGTATCTGCCAAATAATACAAACAGTATATGACATGTGTTTCGCACTTGCAACAGTGTTGTCAGCTTTATGCAGATTTGAATAAGCCTTGTACAGCAGATAGATAACTGTGTCTTCCACTCCAATCTTTGTCTGAAATGTAAGTCACAGAGTCAAAGTGTCCTTTCACACGTGGACTCATATGGTCCAAGACAAGCCTCTCAAAGTTTTTAATGATGTGGAAAGTAGGGGCCATTAGTCTGTGCTCATTAGAGGAAGAGGTGCCTTCCATCTTTGGAACTGGAAGAATGCAGGATGTTTTCCACAACAGTAACACATTCTTGGAGCCTTAGTAACAAACTGAACAGGTGATATAGGATACAACAAAGTTTGTCAGCACTGGCCTTAAGTACTGAAAGACGTCAGGACTGTTTCCATCCAGTTCAGCAGCTTTTCCTGTGTGCAGCCTCTTCAGTTGTCTCCTGTCTTGGTAACCAGTTAAAGACAGACTGTACTAATAATCAGAGATGGACTCATCATTTGCCATGCCAGTTGAAGTTTCTGAAGTAAAATACATACAGGGAAGTGATGGTGTTGGGGCGACTGGCTATTGGAAGATTGTGGCTATGGTAGAGAGCATCTATTAAAAAGTTCTTTCTCTAAATTGGAGTAAGCAGGTTTACAAAATGAACAGTGGATATACAGTATATGGTAAAAAATACGAAATACAAAATTCTGATATGCACGTTTCTGCCAGTAGGTGGCAAGACAGAACAATAAAAAAGGTAATGCTCATTATTCTGCCAAAGACAGTGTGTCTACGCTTTCCCAGTTTGTGGATCTCAAATGTGTCACACTGCTTTATTTAGTACATAACCAAACACCACCTGTAAAAAAAAATAGGCAAAAATGATAAAACCTTTCAGTTAGTTGTTCACAAACACAAATTTGCAGAAGTGCTAGACCAGTCTAACAAATTATTATTTTGTTTTGTTAGTTTGATAGAATATTTTATAATAAGTAGTATTAAATGGTACATGATAAGATCAATAATATTACAGTTGTAGAGGAATGACATACTCCATAAAAACATTAGTCAGTATGAACATTCGCTTAACAAAAAGTGGAAAAGCAGATTTCAGCCATTGTAGATGACAGGAACAAGTATTTGAAAAATTATCTACAAGTTAATAAACAAGAATGTCATTTATTGAAGGCAGCAGCTAAGATGTTGGCCATGGATTTACACATGTTTTGCTTTTGTTAGTTTCACACCAAGCCTATGGTAAGGGGGACTATGTAAAATAAACAATAAAGGAGAGATTCTGCATTTTTGGATATTTACTTTATTTTATTTGCAATTTTTTGATTCATTGGGCTCTCAGTGAAAGCAAGAGTACTACTCTACCCATGTCTAAACAGTCTATATTTATGTATAATAATATTTATGTTGAATAAGTGTAGATTACTTTCTTCTAGGAAAAATTTGTTTATTTCTCACTGGCAGACACTAGAAATATAAATCTGGTTTGTATTTCAGAGCGTTGTCAAACTGATGCAGGGACTATTGCAGTGTATGATGAGGCAGGTGAGTAAGGTTTATTTCTAGTTCCTCCCATCTTACAGTAATGATATAATGTCTTGGACATTTTCAGTTTTTTATGAAATATTTCTTCACTTTAGTCTTGATTTGCTTGAAAAAGAATATAATAAGAACTAAACGCTACTTAAATCAAACCGAATTAAGCCTTTATATTCAAAAATTGTTTTACATATGTATTAAAAATAATGTATACTGTACTGAATGAGATTGACACTGAGGTGTACTTGTCAAACATACATTCTCACGGCTTCAGAATCTCAGTTTTGAGTCCCAACATGGTCACTAGTATGTATCGAGTTTGCATATTCCCTTCATGTTTATGGTAGTTTTCAGCAGGTTCTCAGTTTTTTCCTAACATTGAAAATGTGCTGATTGACAATTCTCATTTAGCCCAGTATAAGTATGCCCTGTGAAGGTCTAGCATTCCATCTATTGGTTGATTCTTGCCTTTTACCAAATGTTGTGGGGATATGCTCTGGCTATTTGTGATCCTGTGTTAAACTAACTGGTCTTTAAAAGGAATAAATGATTTAAAGACATGAATGTATCTACTGAATTTTCTCACCACCTTTTTCATAAAGCTATTAAAAAATGCAAACATGAAATCAAGCTGATATTGGCTTTTCGAAAACAAAAGATATGAATTTTTTTATCAGACGTTGCTTCTGCCAATTTGCGTTGCAAGTGAAAGTGAAAAAGGGGAATTGGCTTGCAGACTTGACTGTGTGTGGCCTGAATGAAAGTTTGTTGTGACTGGAAAATTGTATGTCTTAGGTCAAATACTCTCTAAATTCAGCTGTTCATTGAAATAATTTTTTCAAAATAAAATAGATGAAAATTACAGATAAAGGTCTTTAAAAGAATTTGATATTTGTTATTACAATTATTTTAAATTCATCCCTTGCCTCTTTCAATGGAAATTTCTTCTGTTGTAAATGTTTAGCATTTTTATTTGCTGATTGGTTAATATAAATCTGACAGTGACATTATGTTTATAATTCACAATATTTTCAGGAGTAAATTTTTCTTTGTAAATCTTTGCCTCCTTATCACCCTCAGTTTAGTTGCTTGAAAAACTACCTTTTTTTTGAGTTTGACAGTTTTTGCTTTGTCTGTGTAGATTTCCAGGGAATCTCTGGTTTCATGCAGTTGGTTTCTTTGGCATTTAGTAGACTGGTTTTGCTTTATGGACACATTCCTGTCATGCTAATGCCTACCTCTGTTGATTATAAGTCATAGAGATTACAAAATTCAAAATATTGTAACTTTAAACAGTAAGTTAAGAGTGTAGCATCATTTTCTATAAGTTGTATAAGCAAAATCTTTGTTTCAGGTGGAGAAAGTGGAAAAGTTTAAGCATACACAGAGTACAAAAGACTGCCTTCATGCAAAGTACTCCACAAGCACTTGCAGCACAGTGGTTGGAGATGACCAATGGGGGCACCTACAAGTGGATGCTACATCTCTCTACCTCCTTTTTCTGGCTCAGATGACAGCTTCAGGTAAGATGCTGAAAATGAACTTGGTCATAATTTCAGGAAGGAGAGTGTGAATAATGTGTAAGTAGAGTGGTTGTTGAATTGAATAATGCCATTATTTTCTTTTATAGGATATGTTAAGCGATTCTCATCTAAAAAATGGTTACATCTGTGTTTCTCAAAATGTATTGCTTTGCATTGTTTGAACACTGTTATTTTCAGTTACTCTTAGAATTTTTTTGATTACTCATGCATCCAAAGGGATGCTAAAAACGCTATCTAATGAGGTTGGAAAGTCTAGTCAACATAGCTGGAATTGACATTCACCCTATATTTAAGCATTACTGGCAGTTACATATTTTAATAAGCTCATAGAAAGAAAGGACTGGTACAGCTGCTAATGTGCAATATGTGGGTCATTTCAAAAATCTGAGGCATATAGCATAGGACTTTCCCTACTTAAAGTTGTGATTTTAACATTATATATTACTGACCACTATTTTATTAAGTGATATGAACCGAATCACACATTCTCCAACCCTCATAACCCAGTTTAGGGTCACTGAGGAGAGAGCAACACTGGGCTCAAAGCAGGGAACAACCTTAGTTGGACCACCAGTCCATTGCAGGATCCATTCAGACATGCACCCACATTCACATGTGGATAAATTTTTAACTCCCAGTAAACTTAACTGGAGCATCTTTAGGTATTGTCAAGAAACCTGAACCTTGAGGAAAACCCAGGCAGATAGGGGAAGTGGGCAACAACTGGATTCAGGGTTTGCATCCAAGATATTGGCTACATAGAGAAGAAACATTAACTGCAGCTCTGTCATGTCACCCACATACAGAATCATATCTTGCTAGAAAAAATGATTTTCACTTTTCTCAGATTTTCTGCAGTTGGAGCACAAATGTGCCTTTTTCTGATTCTGCAAAGACATCAATGTGAAGTTAATTGAAGATTGCAGGTTGACCTTTTGTAAGTGTGGGTGAATAGGCCAGGTGATGGACTGCTGCGCTTTACTGGGTTAGTTGCTGTCTAGCCTGTAGTGACCCTTAACTGGATTAACTTGATTTAAAAATGTTATGTTATGTTATATTAATAAATACAGGATTCTGAAATACATAGTATGTTTACTTAAAAATATATGAAGATATCAAAGCAAAAAAGAATGGCATGCAAAGCTGCATGCATGTTCAGCAACTCATGGATTTTTGTTTTAATTTTGTTCAGTGCAGTTACACTGAAGATTTGTACTTACATTTGAAACACATAGTACTATTTCATCTACTTTGAATATAGGAGAGATTAATGTCTATGTTGTTGTTTTTTTAGATAAAGGTGAATCAGAAAATTAATACCTACATTCATTCTGACATGAAAAACAACTTGCATATGACAAGGATATAGAGAAGTTGATTCCACTGATATTCAGGACACTTGATCTAGTTCTGTGTCGTCAGAATGGCAATTGGGGGAGGAGGCACAGCTCACTCACATTTATTTCGACAGATCAGTTATAGAATCATCAATTAATGTGACCTGTGTCTAAGATACAGGAGGAAGACTGGTATGCTTAGAGAAAATTCACATAGAAACAAGAATCATGTGCAAACTTGTGCATAGAAAATTACCAAGCTGGGACTTAAACCCTGTGATGCAGCAGTGTTAACCACTATAGTACTGTGCCGCTCACAGTTAATTTCATATGTCTAATACTGTAGAACTAGCAGATTAATTGGTTTGTTTAGAGTTCCATATTGAGTCAGTAGAGGCCTGGTTAGTTTGTGGGCTTCAATTCAACCTCTTGCTCACTCTACTTTGCTGCCTGCAAAAGAGCACATTTTTTGTTTTGTTATTAAAATGCAGCTTGACAAATACAAATGAATGTGAATTAATTAATTTATATGAGTAGTTGTACAGTCAAATTAACATATATTGTATGCCTGTTATGCCAATCAAAATATGCTGAACTAAAACTATCAATAAAGTTTTATTACATTTTTGTGTTGATTCCTTGTTTATTTTATTTTATTTTTTTTTATTAATATAAATGTTTAAATTCTCATGTAATTTTTATTTCATATAACTCTGGTCTGTCCCAAAATAATTCCATGCAAAAATATCAGTATATTTTATAGATTTATGTATGCTGGATCTATTTCTGAATTTGGATTTTGTATACCACAAACTGTTTTCAAAAATATATTGGATTCAGTGAAAATGCCATTTTGAAAATAATCAAAAATAAACCACTTGTTTTATGGTATATAGTTTAAGCTGAAAAGAGGTAAAGATAGAAATGACCCAGAATCAGGTATTTGCTACACATATTTTGCTCACAATCAGTATTTTTTTCCTCTCTTATTGTTCTTTCAAGAAAGGCCAGGTATTTATATTTTGAAGGTTAGAAAGATGCCTTTTTATTGTCCAGAAGAGAGAAAATTATTATTTCAATATTTTATACATGGCGGCATGGTGGCCCAGTGGGTAGACCTGGGTTTGCTTCCTGGGTCCTCCATGCATGGAGTTTGCATGTTCCCCCCGTGTCTGCGTGGGTTTCCTCCGGGTACTCCGGTTTCCTCTCCCACAGTTCAAAGACATGCAGGTTAGGTGCATTGGCGATTCTAAATTGTCCCTAGTGTGTGCTTGGTGTGTGTGTGTGTGTGAGCGCCCTGCCCGGGGTTTGTTTCCTGCCTTGCGCCCTGTGTTGGCTGGGATTGGCTCCAGCAGACCCCCGTGACCCTGTAGTTAGGATATAGCGGGTTGAATGATGGATGGATGGATAGTTTATACAGATAATACAATGTCAGATTAATGCATCCATTGTCTAGACCAGGTAATAGGTAAGCAAACAGTAAAAGAACACACATCCTGACTTTATTGAGACAACAAAAGGTGCAAAAATAAAAGAAGGTATCTTCTAATATCTAGTTTTTCAAGGACATAAATTTAAAATTCAAGCTGTATAAAAACTATTTCCCTGGGAATACAAAGATGGAAAACTATGAGGGACTAGTGGAGGAGCTTGTCTCTTCACTTGGGAGAAAGTCTTTTCATTTCCAACAGTCTCATTTAGATTATTTCCCAAAGAACATGGGAACAGTCTCTGATGGATATGGAGAGAGATTCAATCAGGACATCGCCCCAAAGGAGAGATTTTATAGTGGCAAGTTGAGGAGGCCTATGTTACTAGACATCTGTTGGCCATTATGCTGTGAAATATGTACAGAGGATTACAAGAGGGTAAAAAAACTACCAAGTGACTACTTTTTTGTAGTAATGTAAATTTTAATATAAATGTAAAAATATAATTATAAAATGCAACAACAAAAACATGTACACTGGCATAATATACAACCTTGAAGCTTTTATACACGATTATGTTTTTAATAGTCGTAATCTTTTCACAAGAAGGAACATGCTTTGATTCTGAAATAGTTACACAGATTATGGTGCTTAATGAAATCATGCAGTAAGTCTGCCTTCCTAGTGGACTGTCTGGATTTTCTAGTTAATTACTTTGTGGATAAGCTTTTAGGTTAAGGGGTAAATGTAAGACTACTGTATACAGTAACCAAGAGTATTATACAGTATAATGTTTTGGAACTTACCACACTGCATCTAATACCTAAAATAATTATGAGTAATTTTTTGGACACAATCTGCAGAAAAAAATCAGGTAATATAAAAGTAGGTACATTTTTCAGTTTGTTGATTTTGAAAGGGCACAAGGTAGGCAGCTGGTTTAAGTGGTGAGGTGGAAACTGAGAAAAACAGATATGAATGAAAGCTTACGTAGTGTCTGTATGAGTATACATGAATAATGACTAGATTAGCAGATGCCATCATGTTCTAAGTCTGGTGCTGTTCTCACTAGTAATGGAGTATTGGTGACCAATAAGATATAGAAGAGACAACAGTGGAAGCTTTTGTATGCCAGTAAACCTATATTGATGATAAAAAGCAAAAGTAAGTGAGAGGATACTGAAGTGGCTAACTGGCATAAGAAAGGCCTAAAGCAGAATTTAGAAAACACTGAGTTGATTAATGATGGTAAAGGAGCAGGTAGCACAGAGATAGTACATGTTTGGCGATGTAGTAGATGCAACAATGTGGTTCAGAGACACTTCCTTCCATGCATGGGCCACTAGAAGTGGGTTTATAAAAAATGTGTATAAGGAATAGTCTTTAGACAACAAATGCTGCATTTCTTTATTGAACAAATGTGTCAGAGAAGTGCTACATGCTGATGTAAGGCAACACTAGAGGAGCTATTTTTATGGGAAATAGGAAAATTTAATTAATTAGTTTAAATGTCTGTGTTGGAAGTGTATACTCTATTGGTAACAGGGATGAAGTGTATATAGAGAAAAAAACATGGCAGTATTCTAAAGGAGACTGTCTGGCAGTGGAGGTGTTTATGCAGCTATGTGAGAAAGAAAATGATGGCTGGGAATGAAATGTGACTAATGAAAAAAGAACATGAAGGAACAATTGAAAGGAGTGAGAAAATGATGAGGTGGAGGTTCAGTGTTTCAGTAATAAAGACGGGAAGGGGAGTGAAACCCCTGGGTAAATAGTTACACTGTGATGAGTCCAATGGGAAGACAGAAGAAGACATGGCAGGAAGGGCTGGTGTCGTGAAATTAATGGATCATGCCCCAAGACTACAGAATGTTGAGGATAGAAATTTCTGTGGCAAACCATTGTGGGTAAACTCAGATATTATCCTTTGAGATATGTGTTATTGCACAAATTGTAATATTTGTCAAAGGTGAATTGTAAGTTCAGAATGCAGTACAATTCAGCACAAATGTATTAAGTGAGTTGTTCAAGATCAAACAGCAAGTCAGAGGTGGGAAGTGAACCAGAAATCTTGTGATTAAAAAAGTCAAATTCCTTGGCCACCATGTCACACTTTCTGTATTCAACTGACTATATTCTAGATACTTATATTTGCTTTATTTATAACCATTATCAGATATGAATGATCAGTTAAGATGTGTTTATGTTTTTCATGTAGCTAGTAGAAATCTAAATGTAAAATAAAAGTGGTTAACTCTTTCTCTAATTTTAATTAAATTAATTCAGTACAGACTAAAACTGAGCTATTAGAAAAGCTGTGTGTTAGGGAAAAAAGAAAATGACAGGTATCTGTATTAAGGACAATGGCATAAATAATGTGCAATAAAAAAGGGTGCGCCAATCTTGTGAACTACAATGGCTGCAATTTAAGTTGCAAATGTGAAAGAGGTGATAAAGTAAAAAAATGGTTCTTCATCTGATAATTTTTTCTGTCTATAATAATTTTTATGAAAGTCACTTATAACTTTGCAGTGGTTTTGGATCACAGAGATTCCAAATTATTGTTTACTTTATTATCTTTGGACAAATGTAAATTTTTATTAATAGCATGGTTTATATATATCATTTTTCTGTTTTATTTTTCATTGGGCTGGCGATTTTGTGGTTCCATTGCCATGCCACAATGTGCACCAATCTCTTAGTGGGTGAGTCTCCCAAAAGTCATGCTCATGAAATCATTCCTGTGATGCTTTATAACCCACCACAGCATGTCAAGTGATATCTAACATTCTGGTCATCTCCTAAAAGACGTAGTGTGTGTTTCTTTATACTTCTTTCTGCTATTTCAACTTCTGGCTAAGCTTATTTTGACTTTGAGTTTAACTTAACTTTTTGAAACGATCAAACGATTTACAGACTTACTTTTTTTGGCCCTGGCTACATTTTTGACTCAAGCTGATTTCATGGTCCCATACTCTGCCTTGTGGGCCTCTCTCTATACATCCATTCTCATGGCAGTACACATAGTGTAACAAGTTATGTTTCTTTCTTGCTTTATCTTTTCCTTTTTTAGGCCTGCGCATCATTTCAAATTTGGATGAAGTAGATTTTATTCAGAACCTGATATTTTATATTGAAGCAGCTTACAAAGTTGCAGTAAGTATTCTATACTGAAATGTTTTGATTGCTATAACTTGTTGGTTGTTGTTTTAGTTTCTTTTGGAAAGAACTGAGTTTCATCCTTTATAATATGTTAGTTTTACCCTTAATGGTCTGTCGGTTTATCTCTGCTGCCTGGCGCTGTATCTAGCAAGAGTGCAATAATAAATGTTTGGACAATATAAAGTTCTTAAAATGAATCAGAATTACCCTTGTTGTGTTATAAATGTATGTATAAGATAAAAGGGAAAAATAAATGCAAGCAATTCATAATAAAAAAGACACTTCTTACCAACAAAAAAAATGGATGAATGCAAATATAGAATGTAATGATGCATGCTCTTACAACATAACAAACCCAGTTCAGCTTCACCATTTAGCAATGTGGATTACACTCCACAACTGATCTCTTAACTTTAAAATTGCTCTAGGGTGCTGAACAATGGCTGATCCTGTGGTTTGATTCCAAAGGTCATGCAAAAAGACATTTACCCCACAGGGATAAACAAAGTATATCAAAATAAAAAAAAAGAAATTATGCTAATCTTCAGATGTCACCCTCTCTCCTGGAAAGTCTTTGGGGTAACCACTTCTAGGGATAGTGAAGTGCATATTTCTAGTTAACAAAAAATAGATGCTTCTTCCACATGCCTGGCTTCCTCTCCTTTATCTCACATTTCCCTCTGCTTTACTGGTCCAGGTGACATTTACTTTCTGCCACCAACTGAATGTTGCTGTGGCAACCCCAAAACAGAATGTTTTTCCATGTACAGTAAGTAACACTGTTAGGGGTTTTGCATCCTATAAGGTCTTCTCCATCTGCGTTTTCACAATCAATAAACACTAAGACATATATGTAGATGTTGGGGTGATGAACAAGTAAACAAACAAAAAAATGCATAGCATCTAAGTCTGTAAATGTTTCAGCAGATCTACTTACTACCATTTATTTGGGTGGAGGTCTCTTATTAAATTATCTGTTGTCCATCATGGTCCTTTTCCAAATTATGTCTCTGGATCAGGTACTTTTTGGGAATCCATTACCTCCTGGTGGCATTATTCTGTTACTAGCTTGAAGATGTTTGGCTTTTCTCTTATGAGCAGGGTCTGACTGGGAGACTGCAATTCAATTTCTGGCCAGGTCCTACATTGCAGTTTTAGTTGTAAGAATGTAACTAAGATAAAAGGCAATCAACGCAATAGCCATTTGCCCTCTCCTTCCTTTTTGCTCTACCTCCCCCCATTTATAATCTTAAATAAAAATCTAATTCTTGCACAATCATACACTTGCTAATTCAATCACCTCTCTCTCCCAAAAACACCAAATCAGGCCTACTCTTGCTCCCAGCTCTAGAGTCTAGCAATTGAGAAAAAAAGTCAACTCAGTAAATGCATAAATCACAGCCACAAAAGACCATAAATAAAATGTTTTAGGTGCCAAAATATTATTATTTTTAAGAGATGAAGGTGGTCCAAGTATAATACAAGCTATAGCATACATAGCATTACTTAATCACGAGCTTCATACAGTGATATTCATGTGTCTATCAGTTTGTAATTGTGAACTGCTGTATACAAATGTAGCCCATTGTTTATTCATTATTAGTTCTTCCTGTCTTTTGTAATGTTTTATTTGTTGCATTAATTTCTTTTCACACTTAATATGAATCAAGAAGAGGTTGAAAATCACTTTTGTAACAAAAAATGATTATCGTATATTTTAAATCACTTCTGATTATAGTGAATTTGTTTTTCAGGATTATGGAATGTGGGAGCGCGGAGATAAAACCAATCAAGGAATTGCAGAACTAAATGGTAGCTCTGTTGGAATGGCCAAGGTATTGGTGATTAGCTGAAAATAAAATATATTTAAACAACCGGATGAATTCAGCTCATTTAGTTTGTTTGAACAGATAATAAAATGTTTCAGTAGTTCATACAGTTGCTCTTTAAAACCTTTGATGCAATTGATCTACATGACTTTGGGCATGTTCCCACTAAACATTTGGGTAAAGAAAAGATTCCTTTTTATGTTCACAGCAATTACTTATAAATCCTTTGAAATCACTTTATTTTTTTTTGTCCTGACTCATTATGAGAAAAGCCCCAACATAAGATATATTGTTCACCTTGTTCTGATGTCTAGTTATGCAAGATGTCAAGGTTTTGGGGGTTTCTACCTATTTTTGGCCCACTAGGCCTGTAAAAACCTATGCTAATTCAGACTTTTTAGTGTTTAATGTGATACCCTATAACCTCTAGTAGATATATGACATTTAAGATGAATAATTGAAATTTGTGTGACATTTGCTGTATGAGCTGAAAATTTGGTATATAAGAGAGAGACTTGCTATATTAACTGTGTAGTTGATATTAAGTGATTTTGCCATATAAGTGAGACATTTTTATATTTTTCAATATAAACTGGATTTCTGAATACTGTATACTATATGGCCAAAAGTTTGTGAATACCTGACCGTCAATTCTATGTGAGCTTTTTGGACAGCTTATTACCTCATTCCAAAACCACAGGCATTAATATTAAGTTGACCACCCCTTTATGACTACAGCAGCCTACACTCTTCTGGGAAGGCTTTCCACAAAATTATGGAGTGTATATGTGGGAATTTATGGCTATTCAGCCAAAAGAGAATTTTTGAGGTCAGGTACAGATGTTGAATAAGAAGACCTGGCCCACTATCGAAATTCAAATTCAAATTCATCCCAAAGGTGTTCATTAGGGTTGAGGTCAGGAATATGTGCTGTCACTGAAGTTCCTCAACCTCAAACCTGTTAAGCCACATCTTTATGGACCTGGCTTTGTGAACACTGGCACAGTCATACTCTAAAACATTATTTTTTTAAAATTAGAATTATGTCCTTTTAATTATTAGACATCACCTTGTACAGTGGGATGCAAAAGTTTGGGCAACCTTGTTAATAGTCATTATTTTCCTGTATAAATCGTTGGTTGTTACGATAAAAAATGTCAGTTAAATATATCATATAGGAGACACACAGAGTGATATTTGAGAAGTGAAATGAAGTTTATTGGATTTACAGAAAGTGTGCAATAATTGTTCAAACAAAATCAGGCAGGTACATAAATTTGGGCACCACAAAAAAGAAATGAAATCAATATTTAGTAGATCCGCCTTTTGCAGAAATTACAGCCTCTAAACGCTTCCTGTAGGTTCCAATGAGAGTCTGGATTGTGGTTGAAGGTATTTTGGACCATTCCTCTTTACAAAACATCTCTAGTTCATTCAGGTTTGATGGCTTCCGAGCATGGACAGCTCTCTTTAACTCACACCACAGATTTTCAATTATATTCAGGTCTGGGGACTGAGATGGCCATTCCAGAACGTTGTACTTGTTCCTCTGCATGAATGCCTTAGTGGATTTTGAGCAGTGTTTCGGGTCGTTGTCTTGTTGAAAGATCCAGCCCCGGCGCAGCTTCAGCTTTGTCACTGATTCCTGGACATTGGTCTCCAGAATCTGCTGATACTGAGTGGAATCCATGCGTCCCTCAACTTTGACAAGATTCCCAGTCCCTGCACTGGCCACACAGCCCCACAGCATGATGGAACCACCTCCATATTTTACTGTAGGTAGCAGGTGTATTTCTTGGAATGCTGTGTTCTTTTTCCTCCATGCATAACGCCCCTTGTTATGCCCAAATAACTCAATTTTAGTTTCATCAGTCCACAGCACCTTATTCCAAAATGAAGCTGGCTTGTCCAAATGTGCTTGAGCATACCTCAAGCGGCTCTGTTTGTGCTGTGGGCGGAGAAAAGGCTTTCTCTGCATCACTCTCGCATACAGCATCTCCGAATGGTTGAACGATACACAGTGACACCATCTGCTGCAAGATGATGTTGTAGGTCTTTGGTGCTGGTCTGTGGGTTGACTCTGACTGTTCTCACCATTTGTCGCTTCTGTCTATCCGAAATCTTTCTTGGTCTGCCACTTCGAGCCTTAACTTGAACTGAGCCTGTGGTTTTCCATTTCCTCAATATGTTCCTAACTGTGGAAACAGACAGCTTAAATCTCAGGGACAGCTTTCTGTATACTTCCCCTAAACCATGATGGTGAACAATCTTTGTCTTCAGGTCATTTGAGAGTTGTTTTGTGACCCCCATGTTGCTACTCTTCAGAGAAAATTAAAGGAGGAGGGAAACTTACAATTGACCCCCTTAAATACTCTTTCTCATTATAGGATTCACCTGTGTATGTAGGTCAGGGGTCACTGAGCTTACCAAGCCAATCTGAGTTCCAATAATTAGTTCCAAAGTTTTGGAATCAATAAAATGACAACGGTGCCCAAATTTATGCACCTGTCTGATTTTGTTTGAACAATTATTGCACACTTTCGGTAAATCCAATAAACTTCATTTCACTTCTCAAATATCACTGTGTGTGTCTCCTATATGATATATTTAACTGACATTTTTTATCGTAACAACCAACGATTTATACAGGAAAATAATGACTATTAACAAGGTTGCCCAAACTTTTGCATCCCACTGTATATGAGAAGTATGAGGTACAGTAATTCTGATGTCACCTGTTCTGCATAACAAATTAATTCATTTAAGTACAGTGATCAAATGTCATTTACTATTTTACAACAGGCAGCCTTGGAGGCCATTGATGAACTTGACTTGTTTGGAGCACATGGAGGTCCCAAGTCAGTGCTCCATGTTTTACCTGATGAAGTGGAGCATTGTCAGGTAGTCCTTGTTTAAAGCATTAATCATTTCTGCTGCTTTATGAATATTATTGGTAATTACACTATTTTGTCTTCTAATGAATAATACTTGCAGAAAGTGATTTAACTTAGTACTTCTTGCTGAGGTACTTGTGATGTAATTCAACTTAGAGACACTTTTTTAAATAATTGTACTAGATGAACATATTCATATTCATATATATTGGAACTACATAATTCAGTCTTGTAGGGACAGAGTGAGAGAGAAGATCGGAAGCGAAGCTTTTGTGTGTTTTATCTTTTCCCAGATGTTAGTTGTACTCAAGAATTTCGATTCTTGGAATGGTATAACAACAGTGCCCTCTCATGGCAACTGATACCATTGCACTCTTCAGCTCAGTGCACAAACAAATAGACACACATTACAGCTTCCTATCATGCCCCATTTGAAGCTTCTTGTATCGTAAACTCCTAATTTCTGTTCTTCATGAAAACATGAGATTAATTTTTTTTCTTTACCATCACTACAGACAACATGGGGTAAATAAAAGAAAAAAAGATATTGTTTGGGGTGAAGTATTCCTTTAAAATAAACCAACTATTTTATAATGTGGAAATGGTAACATTTTTTTGTATAACACATTTCAATGTTTTTCTTATGTTGTTAGTCTATTCTTTGCTCCATGCTGCCAAGAGCTTCCACCTCAAAGGAAATTGATGCTGGACTATTATCTGTTATTTCATTTCCTGCCTTTGCTGTTGAAGACATAGACCTTGTGAATCTGACAAAAAATGAGATCATTACTAAGCTACAGGTAAGGCAGTCTCTTTATGTACTTTTTGGGCTTTGTGAACTCTAATTGCAGTTGTACTGTCTGATAGTCACAGACTAAAGGAAGACCATGTATCACTGCCATGTATGACTGTCAATAATTTTCACATACACACAACTACACAGTTTTGCAATTGACACATTTTGCTACATTTAGATGTTTTTTAAGTAGAACTAGAATGGCTGCATTTTCTTTGTCTCTTTATAAAACACAAGTCTGCAATTTAATTTCTAAAGCGACCTTTTAAATGTATAACTGACATGAAATTTTCATTTTTAACCATACCTCATTGAACAATCGATATATTTATTCATTTTCTAAACCTGCTTATCCAGAGCAGAGTTACAGGGAAGCTGGAGCATATCCCAGCAAACACTGCGCACAAAGACGTGATGACAGCTCATCGCAGGTTGAACACACACAAACACATTGTGGAACCTGACCCGGACACAGACAGACGGACATCGTTGTTCACCCAATGATAATATTTACAAGAAAGTTCAGTGCACGTCCCAGTGCCTCCAGCACCGATCCGCCAAAGTCCAGGCCTCACAGTCCAAATGCCTTTCTGGCCGCCTCCAGTCCTCTCTCTAGCTCCGTCCTTCTTCCACCCGACTTCCGCCTGAAGGGAGGTGGCCCCTTATATAGGAACCCAGATGGGCTCCAGCTGCTCCCCGGCATTCCTCCGCAGACACGCCCCAGTGTGGCGGAAGTGCTGGCTGCGCACCCGGAAGCCCTCCAGGTGTCCCCTGTCTTCTTCCCCCCAGCACTTCATGGTGTGGTGGAAGTGCTGGGCTCCAGGTTTCCTCAGGCACCGGGGCGCCGCCTGGCGGTGGCCACAGGCCCCTACAGGGTTGGGCTTCCAAGCCCTCTACCCGTGGCCCCCAATACAACCAGGGCGGTCGCCCCCTCGCGGTCTGGAGGAGGTACAAGCCCTCCTTCGGTCCTCCTGGGCGTCCCGGCTGGGCTCCACCCCCAGCCGCATGCAACAGTGCCCCACTGCCAGCGAAGACATGTAGGTCTGAGCGACACATCCCGAGAGGGCAGCATGTCCCCAGAGTGGGTCCTACTACGTACCCAGGGTCCATCACAGCACCCTGGGACGCACCACTTCGGCACCCCCTCCGAGGCCGACACGCCCCTCCGGTCTGCACCGCTCCCGCCTCCACAGTCCCCGCCAGCCGGGGCACCATCCGGTCTCCTGTGGAGAGTCCTCCCGTGGAGCAGCCAGTTCCAGGAGGGCAGGTTCCCAACGGGGCCGGTCCTACTGCTCGTCGGGGCTTCGGTCCTACAAAGAGACAAAAGGGAGGGCCAGAAGCACTGCCTGGACACCCGCACTGGGCGTCCCACCGGTCTCTGTACCGGCAGCGCTCTCCACCCCTACCGACAGCCCGCGACTTGCCTGTTCGGCTCCTCCACCGCAGGTTCCATGCCCGTCCGGTTGTCCTTGTCGGGACCGCTCTCACAGGCGGCTCCTCCACCCGCCCAGGGGTTTCCCTCTGCATCCGCAGAGGACGGCCCTTCACTGGACGCGCGCACCCAGCGGCACGTCCAATCTTATCAGAGGAACCGGCATTCACCCCTCGGTTCCTCCTTTTCCTCTTGGACGCTCTGACGGTCTGGGTCTGAGCATGGTGAAAGCTCAAATTCAGCCCCGTCTGCGTCCCTGCAGAGCGACAGGAGACTGCCGCGGGCTTGGAGCGCAGGGCGCTAGGACCTAGGGCATTCATTAGCCCCTGTCCTGCCAGCCCGTGCGATCTCGCTCTCCTCGCTCTGCGTGCAGCCTGCACCGCCGCGTCCGCTGTTGGAGAATTGCCTACTTGATGCCGGTCATTCTTATTATTGTCACAGCTGTTTTCGCCGAATCCTCCCTCATGCTGTACGGGGAGGGCAAGACTCACCTTCCCCACCGTACTCTCCCGGCCAAAGGCTCCAACGTTGCGCCGTTCCTCCGTACCACACGGCGTCTCCGATGACGCGACCGCCTTCCCCTTCAGCTTCTCCAACCCGACGGAGAGAGCACGTAGCACCTGTAATAAAGATGACTCTGCGGGCCGAAGGGACTCCTCCGGCTTGCGCAGAGCCACCAGCGAGAACAGGGAGACATACGTCGGTGGGCTTACCTGTCCATCAGCCGCACTCGTCGTCTGCCTCCTGTGCGCCACTCCCTCTGGCCCAATCGGGTCTCTTCCAGACACGAGACTGACATTCCTTGGTCCCGCCTCTATACAGTCATTGGCGGGCACACAAGACACACCGGCCAATCCCGTGCGGGTGGGACTTCCGGTCCATGGCCATCTTGTCTCCCCTTCTCCAGGTGCGGTGGCGTGCCTCCTGGCAGCCTCGCAGCTGCTGCAAGTTTTTGAGCTGCAGCGGCTCCAATTTCGCAGCCTCTTCTGCTGCCACCCTCGCGCTGCCGACAGCCTGTGGACCGGCGTGCTCCTGCCACGGACGCGGTCCCGGATCGTCCCTGCCTGTGGGAAATAAGGTAAGTTTGACCCCGAAGGGCCGATTACTGCAGGGCAGGGCACTCACCTCCCGGATCCCGTCACTCCGAGGCCCCTGCCTCTGGCAACTCTGGCAACGCCCATTCTCCTTCCTCCGCACCCGGGGAACATGGCCATTCTGCGGACCGGCGGTGGTCCGCGGAGTGAACCGCTCCCGCGTGGTTGTGCACGCGCCGCTCCCGCGGCGAGTGTGTTGGGTCCGCTGCTGCGCCGGGCCGTCCACAGATAAATGTTTCTTTACTGCAGGTCCCCGTCTTGCACCAGACGGAGCATCCTGCCGACTACGCCACTGTGGAACCTGATCCGGACACAGACAGACGGACATCGTTGTTCACCCAACACACGTTTATTTACAATGATAATATTTACAAGAAAGTTCAGTGCACGTCCCAGTGCCTCCAGCACCGATCCCTCAAAGTCCAGGCCTCACAGTCCAAATGCCTTTCTGGCCGCTCCCAGTCCTCTCTCCAGCTCCATCCTTCTTCCACCCGACTTCCACCTGAAGGGAGGCGGCCTCTTATATAGGAACCCGGATGGGCTCCAGCTGCTCCCCGGCATTCCTCCGCAGACACGCCCCAGTGTGGCGGAAGTGCCGGCTGCGCACCCGGAAGCCCTCCAGGTGTCCCCTGTCTTCTTCCCCCCAGCACTTCCTGGTGTGGCGGAAGTGCTGGGCTCCAGGTTTCCTCAGGCACCAGGGCGCCGCCTGGCGGTGGCCACGGGCCCCTACAGGGTTGGGCAGGGTTGGCCCCCAGTACAACCAAGGCGGTCGCCCCCTCGCGGTCTGGAGGAGGTACAAGCCCTCCTCCGTTCCTCCTGGGCGTCCCGGCTGGGCTCCACCCCCAGCCGCATGCGACAACATACATACACACATTTCAAAATCAAATTTCAGTTGATGTGGTACTGTTCCATATCTAATTACTTCATGAACTGATGAGAACCAAGTGAATTTTTTTACAATATTTAATAAGAAAAGCATCTACTGCTTTTTGCTCACTTGACCTTCCATGTGTTTGTTCTGATGAGAACCACCCTGGCAACATGCAGAGCTGGACTGACCAAGCCACTCTTTTTTCATGCATTTTTTTGGAATTCATAGGTGCTCACAGGTTATCCAAGAGAAACTATCCCTCTAGAATGTCTTGAGTCTGTCCCCTTGTCTGCACAGGGGATATCATAATTTGTTCATATCACCCCAACTGAACAGTTCTATTCTGAGGTTCTCCTTTATTGCCGGGTATTGTGTGTGTAATGGATAAGAGTTTTACTAAAATAGTGATGATAATTTTTGGACTAGTAAATGAAGAGCATTTTCAGGGGCACAAATTTGAAATGTCATTGAAACTAGCAAGAGATGAAAATACCGAGAAGATTTCAAAAATACCAAATTGACCAAGCAAAAAATGAGAGTCAAGTTAGTGGTCAAAGAAATTTTTTATGGAAGCCAAAGTCTTGAACACTGATTTAAGCGTGTTGTTTTCTTTTGTAATGTCACAACACTGACATCATGCATCACAGAGATTTTGGTCATAACAGCCAACATGTTTGCTGACAATAATATGGCCACTGCTGTATGAAACAACACAGGCAATGGCTTTACCCAAACAATGTTTTTAGAACAGGATGGTGCTGAAGTGATGTTACAGTAATAAAATTATTTTAAAGACTTTAAAGCTTACAGTCTCATTCTTTTTAATGCTAGCAGAGCTCATGACCATAGGTGAAAATGACAAACTAGATTAACCAGTTAATTGCAAGCTTTATCTGAGACTTGGCTTCCACTCTACTGCAAAGATGCAACATTTTACAAAATTACTGCAGTGAATTGTTGGTCAATCTAATGATAATTTTTACTCCCACTTGCTAACGATTTTGGCAACACATGTTTATCTTTAATTTACTATCCTATTGCTACTAAAAGCTAGGCAAACAAGTGACATGTTTTTCCCTTAGTTTTTGTCTTAACCATTATTGTCATTCTGTATTAGTTTTAATTGTTATTAAACACTTGGAATTGTCTATAATATCAAAATGCGTCAGACATTCATATAAATAAAGTGTATTTTATTCTAGCCTATTTTTCTCTACAGGGACGTTATGGTTGCTGCCGATTTCTCAGAGATGGTTACAAGACACCAAGGGAGGTAATGAACAGCATCTACTTCTACCATCTTAACAATGTCTAAGAGGATTTTTTATTGTTGCTGATTTGTTAATGTTTCCGATTAATTCTTGTTAACATCATATTAGGCTTAATCACAATAGCATTTATATAAGCTTTCATCAATTTTTTTTGTTGTGCAAAATAAGTAATAGCGTCGTACGCATAGTAGAATTTTAAAACAACAATGAGACATTAATAGAGTATGCAGCACAAGAATTAAGTGTATGAATGATAGTGGAAGATCAGTGTAATCTCTGGTACTGAGAGGATAGTACCATAACATTGGGACAAAAGGTGGACTAATCATAATTCTTTTTCCTTGGGCTTGATCCTGAAATTTAAAAAAGTTTTTTAAAACATATTATTGTTTTAAATCTATAAGCCATGATACTTTTTTATATTCCTCATTTCTCTGGGATTGTTTTTTCCTTAAAGTGAATCTACAAATAAGAACCTGAATCTGTTCTCTCAAAAGCCATTTGATCTACTTATATTTAGTTGTATGAAAAAAATATTGATGAATTCTAAAGGCTCCTCTCACAAATGCTCTTATTACACTCAGTAAGCCAAAATCAACCTTCTTTAGCAATACTACATGCAGAAAAAAGCTCAGTTAGTTACATAGTACTTCTAATATGGAATTTTTACACACTGAGACTATTCAAGTAGTCAACTTCAAGTGCTGAAAACAAATGCCCGTGCCGTGGTATCGTGGCAGCAGAGCCGGAGCTAAGCTAAAAGTGAAGCAACTTGTGAGAAAGTGCCGTTTCAAGCCTTCGGTGCCTTCTGTGATCCTGGGAAATGTGAACTCACTACCAAATAAGATCGACGAAATGGCTGCGCTGGTGAAAAATGTCAGGACCTACAGAGAATGCAGTTTGTTGTATTTTTGTGAAATGTGGCCAACAGCTAACATCTCAGATGCTAACGTGGAGCTACCCGGGTTTAGCACAGTTAGAGCGGACAGAGACGCAAATACCTGCAGGAAGCAGAGATGAGGAGGACACGCTCTCTATGTAAATACAAGGTGGTGTAACTCTGGACATGTAAACGTCAAAATCTCCACTTGCTGCAGGGACATCGAACTGTTGGCCATAAGTCTGCATCCCTATTACTTACCCAGAGAGTTTAGACACGTCATTGTTGTTATTGTTTACATCCCTCCTCGGGCGGACGTGGAGATAGCGGGTGACATCATCCATTCCGCTGTTGTTAAATTACAAACACAGCACCCTGAGGCGCTTGTGCTAATCACTGGAGACTTTAACCATGTAACGCTGGACAAAACATTACCTGCCTTCTCCCAGTATGTGGATTGTAACACCTGGGGAAATAGGACTATTGACCTACTGGTTGCAGATGTTAAAGACGCATACAGAGCCACCCCACTGCCTGTGCTTGGGAAAGCAGATCATAACCTGGTTCTGCTTCAGCTTTACTACAAACCAAGAGTGAGGAAGCTACCTACAACCATGTGCTCATTCAGGAAGTGGTCCCCTGAGGCAAAGCAGGCTCTGAGAGACTGCTTTGGAACTACAGACTGGGATATCCTGCAGGGGTCACATAGTGAGAACATTGAGGAGGTTGTTGACTGCACTACTGACTACATCAAACTTCTCTATGGACATTGTAGTTCCAGTAAGAACAGTACGCTGCTATGCTAACAAGTCATGGATTACAAGTGACATCAAGGGCCTTTTGAACCAGAAGAAAAGGGCTTTTAAAGGCGGTGATCAGCATGAACTCAAGCGCATGCAGAAGGAACTCTTGAGTCCAGCTCAGGTCGGCGAAGGAGCAGTACAGGAGAAAGCTGGAGGAGAAGTTGCAGAATAACAGCATGAAGGAAGTGTGGAATGGGATGAAGATCATCACTGGCTGCAGCTCTAAGCGAGGTGCCACCATCAAAAGAGATGTAGAGAGAGCAAACCAAATGAACAACTTCTTTAACAGGTTTGACCACCCTAACCCACTCTCACCTTGGAGTACTGCACCCTCCACCCATTCTTCTGCTGATACCAGCATAGGAGAGACATCCCCACCCACAATTACAGCAGCCCAGGTGAGCAGAGAGCTGAGGAGACTTCATGCCAGCAAAGCAGTAGGTCCAGATGAAGTATCGCTACGACTGCTGAAGGCCTGTGTGCTGGAGCTGGGGAGTCCTCTACAGCGCATCTTCAACCTAAGCGTGGAACCGGGGAGAGTCCCAAGGTTTTGGAAAACGCCTTTCATCACCCCAGTCCCAAAGGTATCACGTCCTATTGAGCTGAATGACTTCCGGCCTGTTGCTCTGACCTCACATGTGATGAAGACCATGAAGCGGCTGCTGCTTCACCACCTGAGGCCACAGGTCCGCCACCCCCTTGACCCTCTGCAGTCCGCATACCAGGAGAAGGTGGGAGCAGAAGATGCCATCATCTATATGCTACACCGATCCCTTTCCCCCTTGGACAGAGACAGTGGTGCTGTAAGAATTATGTTTCTGGACTTCTCTAGTGCCTTCAGCACCATCCAACCTCTGCTCCTTAGAGACAAGCTGACAGAGATGGGAGTAGATTCAATACCTGGTGGCATGGATCGTGGACTATCTTACAGACAGTATGTGTGTCTCGGGAACTGCAGGTCTGACATTATGGTCAGCAACACAGGAGCACTGCAGGGGACTGTACTTTCTCCGGTCCTGTTCAGCCTATATACATCGGACTTCCAATACAACTCGGAGTCCTGCCACGTGCAAAAGTTCGCTGATGACACTGCTATCGTGGGCTGCATCAGGAGTGGGCAGGAGGAGGAGTATAGGAACCTAATCAAGGACTTTGTTAAATGGTGTGACTCAAACCACTTACACCTGATCACCAGCAAAACCAAGGAGCTGGTGGTGGACTTTAGAAAACCCAAACATTAACATTATACAAAGTTATTGTCTGTTTTACCTGCATTTTATCACTCTTTAATTTAATATTTTTTTTTTTATCAGTATGTGAGTTTCCCCTTGGGATTAATAAAGTATCTTTCTATCAAATACATCTGATTAACTTACACCACTGTAACTGAGGCCAGTTGTCTTATAAAATGTAACACAGTAACATGTAATCTGATTTGTTTTCCTTGCACAAGATTTGGTATTTGTATGTAAAACAGCAGTAAACCAATTGAGAAAGCTCACATCAATCCGTAACTGAAAATGTACCCATTCATTCTTTCATTTTCTCGTGCAGGATCATCAGGAGGCAGTGCTAATCCTAGCTTCAATAGATGTAATGCAGGAACTTGCCTCAGACGTAACAGTAGTAAATCACATTTATGGATAAACCCAGAGTAATTAACTAACAGTGCAATTTACAGTATTGGCTGACATAACAGCATATTTTAAACTGGGAGAGAAAATAAGAGCTTAAGCCAAAAAATATGCAAGCACAGAAAGAGTGTACAAGTCAGGCTATATGAAAACAGAACTATAACCTTTGATACATCACACACAGTGCTCTGTGCATGTTTGCTTAAACAAATCCAGTATACTTGCTCAAAACAAATGTAATAGGAACTTTTTTGGTGTACAAATTATTGACTCTTTGCCAAAAAGTGCTTGTGTTTAACAAAAAATAAATAAATAAATAACATATACAGTATTTAGCTAACTAATATTATAAAGCATAGGGCAGCTTGAGTAGCTTCTAAACCTATACTTAATTTGTATTTAGTATATATACAGTATATTATGTATTGACCATTTTATCAGTAGTCATTCATGAATCTTCCATGTGTACTCCTTTGGACTGAAGTATCATGACTGAAAGGCCATGGCACATGGATTACATTGTTTTACTCCAGTTTTCCCTATCTAGATGGACTGTTTGTGATGATGCTTCTGCCTTATGATATTAAATTAAATGTATATTATGTATATTATATTATGTATATTAAATTAAATCTTATATCCTTTTTTTCAAAAGAGGAAGCAGCAGTCTACAATAAGAGATAGTAATGCCTAAAAGATCTATAGAGAAATAATACTGGCAATATTCTGTGTTGTAATTGCACTATTTTTGAAAACATAACATTTTCCTGTTCTTGTTTTAGGACCCTAGGAGATTGCACTATGATCCTGCTGAACTAAAACTCTTTGAAAATATTGAATGTGAATGGCCAGTTTTTTGGACCTACCTCATTTTAGATGGTCTTTTCAGTGGAGATCAGGTTCAGGTTAGAATTCTTTTTTAATCTTACCTTCTTTCCATAAGTGTTTAAAGGGTAAAATAAAATAATGATGTGTGTTTTTTTGGATATGTTCATAGGTACCTATATGTAATTGACAAAACAGAGAAACATCAACTTAAATTTACATGGGGCCACTACAAGTAACCTCAAACAACGCCTTGTCAGACATTCTACAAATGCCTGGAAATGAGTTGGAAGGATGTGACAGTATTCTTTCTTTCTGAAATGCTGTCATTTGATTTTGGTGATTTTTGCACAAAACATTTTCTCAGGAGCCATTCCAGAATCTCCCATATGTACTCATTTGTGCTGACATCATGAAAGACATATCCATGCACATGGATTACATTGTTTTATCCCAGTTTTTCCTGTCTAGGCGGACTGTTTTTGATTATGGTTTTGCCACAGAATGATGTTTACAGTGAAATAGTCCAGTGTGATCAGCAAAGTGGCCGCATTGGAAGAGCTGCTGCCTCACAGTCAAGAAACATTATGTTCCCTTCATGGAGTTTGCATGTTCTCCACACGTCCAAGTGAGTTTCCCTTGAGTACTCAGGTTCCCTCCCACAATCCAAAGACATGCAGGTTAGGCGAAATAGTTTTGCCAAATTTGCCCTAGAATGTGTGAGTGTATGTGTATATGTATTCTCCCTATGATGGACTGTTGTCCAGTCAAAGTGCTGTTCCTGGGTTGATCCCTGTGATTGCTAAAATAATAATAAAATAAAATGTATAATTAATTACATGTATAGTACATAATGCTTTTTTATCATTTTCACAGCAGTTCGCATTGATAGTGGGCATCTACTTCAACATCCACCAATGTGTTGCATCCACCTGGATGTTTTGATGTTAGCTATTTTTGTGATAGTGCGCCCTCTGTAAATTAGCTATTAGGTGGTTTAGGGAGATACACTATATGGACAAAAGTATAGGGACATACCTCTTAATTATTGAATTCAGTCAGATCCATTGCAACACGTGTATAAAATCAAGCACCTAGCCATGCAGTTCCCATTTGTAAACATTTGTGAAACAAGATGGGTCACTCTGAAGAGCTCAGTGATTTCAAACATGGTACTGTGATAGGATGCCACCATTGCAACAAGACGGTTCGTGAAATTTCATCCCTGCTGAATATTCCACAATCAACTGTAAGTGGTATTATTGGAAAGTGGAAGCAGGTAGGAGAAACAGAAAAACGGCCATGAAGGAGAAGACCACGTAAAGTCACAGAGCAGGGTCAATGACTGCTCATGTGCGTGGTTTGTAAAAATCGCCAATGCTCTGCTGATTCCATAGCTGAAGAATTCCATACTTCCACTGGCAAAGACTATGCGGCGGGAGCTTCTTGGAATGAGTTTCCATGGCTGAGCAGCTAGATGCGAGCCTCACATCACCAAGTTAATGCCAATCGTCGGATGGAGTGTTGTAAATCACACTGCCACTAGATAGTGGAAATTTGTTCTATGGTGTGACTAATCACCCTTCTCTGTTTGGCAGTCAGATCGGTGAGTCTGGGTTTGGCAGATGCCGGTATACTGTTATCTGTCAGACTGCATTGTGCCAACTGTGAAGTTTGGTTGAGGAGGGATAAAGGTGTAGGGCTGTTTTTCCGGGTCTGGGCTAGATTCCTTACTTCCAGTAAAGGACAATTTTAATACTTCAGCATAAGATATTTTGGACAATGCTATGCTTCCAACTTTGTGAAAACAGTTTGGGGCCCTTTTCAATTCCAGCATGACTATGCCCCAGTGCATCAATCAACGTCTTTAAAGACATGGTTGGATGAGTTCACCTTTGAGATGAACTGGAACAGAGATTGTGAGCCAGGTCTTTTTGTCCAACATCAGTGCCTGACCGCATAAATGCTCTACAGAATGAATGGCCACAAATTCCTGCACAAACAGTACAAAATCTTGTGGAAAGCCTTCCAAGAAGAGTGGAAGCTGTTATAGCTGCCAAGGTGGGCAACCTCATATTGAAGTCTATGTATTTGAATGCAATGTCATTAAAGTCCCTCTTGGTGTAATAGTCAGGTGTCCCAATACTTTTGTCCATGTATTGTAGTTATCCAGTAACCAGGTCATGGTAGGCAATTTAGCTAGGAAATTGGGAAGCATTCTAATCTTTTCAAAAGATGCCAAGCGATCTTTTATGACCACAGAGCATAACCTTCAGCTGTTCTGCAACCCTACTCTGGATAAGCATATTATAAAGATGGATGTTCCAGTGCTGCTTGCTTGTTTTTTGTTGCATTTTCAATGAAGGAGCTTGTGCTTTTATCCAGTTTTGGATTATTGGTGATGTTCTATGTCAGCAACCTCTAAGCCACTTATTCATTGTGAAAAATCAGCAAAGTAACTAGTGTTCCTCACTGAAGCTGATGTTAAATGTATCTTCATCTAGATTTCATCTTTGTGCAGTTGTAGCCAACATAATGAGCTTATGTGTCTGCTTAGCATTTCTGCACTTAACATTAGGTCCAGCTGGGTGTTCATTGACTTAATTATATCAATTTGTACACCTTTGCAAACCATCTGACTTCAGTACAGTTTCTACCCCTCTGTAATTCAAGTGTTTTTTTGTATTTTTTATCAAGTACTTGTTTTTGAGAGCACAAAGAAGTACAAATGAGTAGAGGTCTATTGATCCATATTGCCCCAGCTATTTTATTGACCAGCTACTGCTCATCCTACTTTGTCCATTGTGGTTTGGATATTACACAAAAACATAAAATAACTCATCTGTCTGAAGTTAAAAAATACTTTTTTCTCTGTCTATGACAAGTAGATGAGGCCTTCTGTAATTTTTAAAGAATAATAATCTCGATCTCTTCTTAAGAACGACTAGTTTGTCTACCCTCTCTGTGACTTTCTGTAAAAATATTGTGTTGTTCCACATCTGCCTAATCTGCCAGATCTGTCTAATTCTCAGCCTCATATAGAAACTTTATTACTCCACACTTGATTTGATTTAATTTGTAAAGATGTATTTATATATACTAATAACCATGTACAAGAATGGGTGGCTAGATATGTTAATTTTTAATTTATTCAATATAAATTACAGAAATTAAATTTGTAAGTTTATATTCTACTGGAAAATACAAATGGTTGTGAAAGATCCTCTTATTAATTAGTTGCTTAAAATGTCTAAAAAAAATTAATTTGTAGCCTGAAAATCTTTAGTAGTAAAAAGTCAAGCCTTCCCAGTATTTATTTCCATCCCCTCACATGACATTTGCTTTGTAGGTTTTGTTTTCTTCTTATCTGAGGAAGAAAAAATATGCTCTCCTTTTTATTTTCATTTCACTGCCCTTCTGAGGTGTAACTACTTTAAACTCAATTGATCTCATCTAACATGTTTTGATTTTGCTCACTTATCAAACAAAACTGCTGTCAGTGATGTATGAAAAATTGATCAAGTCTTGGCATTTGGGACTAAGTACACAAACAGAAGTGAGTTCTTGTTTGACAGAATTGAATTTGGTTATAATCTGTCAAGGGAGTAATGTTATTATATGGGCTAATTTATCCTTTTATCTTTTACAGGTACAAGAATACAGGGAAGCTCTGGATGGCATTCTAATAAGAGGAAAAAATGGCATCCGTCTTTTGCCTGAGCTGTACACTGTCCCACCAGACAAGGTAGATGGCTTTAGTGGGATGCTGATTCTTAATTTGTGTGCTTGTTAGTACTTCTCCACAGTAACAATACTCATTTTCTGCCTTAGCCTTCTTTATATTTGGTTTTGCATTTACTAGAAGAGTATAATATGTGAAGGCATTTCAGACAAATTAAGGAGGGCAAATGGAGAAGTCTAAATTTATCATTCCTAAAATATCAGTTAAAATTATTTTATTTCAGTATTAATTAACTGCTTTAAACTAAATTTATTCTGATGCAGGTAGAGGAAGAATACAACAGTCCTCATACAGTGGACCGAGTACATGCTGGGAAACTGCCTCACATGTGGGGACAGTCACTGTACATTTTGGGCTGCCTTTTAGCAGAGGTTAGTAAATAAGTGTGAGACACTTAGTCTTTACAACTATCAGTAGTTGGACTTATAAACTTTGATGTTGATATAGAAAGAGATATATAATTGAAAATCAATGAAATTAAAATGGGCAAAAAAGGAGGCTGCAAACTGAATTATTTATTATGATATTGAAGTATAAACCTAACATAAAATTCCCTCAAAGTTCTAGGAGACGGTTGAAAACTCAGCTTGCTCACTGTATGTATGGAGTTGCATATTCTCTCATTGTCTGCATGTTTTTTCCAAGAACTCTGTTGTTAGGTTTAATTGGTGCCTCTAAATTGCGCTTGTATGAGAGAGTGTGTGAGTCCTCCAATGAACTGACACCTCACCCAGATTCACATTCTGCCCCGTGCACAGTCTGACCCTGTAATCAGTCATTCTGCAGTTTCTTTTTCCCATTTTGTAATGTGCAGAATTAAAGTAACTGTATTGAAGTGTAGTGGAGATAACAATTTTGTGACTTCCAAAACAGAAATTGGATTTAATGAATTTAGAATTATTTAATTCTCATTTGATAGTCAATTCACTTGGTAAAACATTTGATATAAAAAAGTATTTTTCAGCTGATCAGTGTCAAATAATTCTAAATAAATCCACTGTGATTGAAGTATTGTTTGCAGTTTTTTACAATCGCTTTGGCACTAGTTTCAGAAACTTGATGTCATTTTTCAAAACTCTAGACCCAAAACTTAAAATATTCACCACTTTTAACACAGGCTGTCCAATGTTCAAAACATTGCATTTTGCTTTCATATTGTTAAAGAAACCCTGTACTTAACGGAATCATTGAGACATTTCTTCAGATCACCCCCACACAAGATACCAATAGTATCACTGTGCAATTGTTCATATAACCTTTAGATATTGTAGTTCAGAATATGTGATGCATATGCCATCGTAGCGGCACACATAATGTCACCGTAAAAGGATCATTAGAGAGAATACTACAGACACAATTGAATCATTGAACAAATCTGAAATGTATTGATGAATTACAACACTGTAATTCACAACATGGGTTCCCTTTAAATGAAAGCAACAATTACCTACAAAAAAACTAGAGTTCTACAAAAAACAAAAATTCAAAGTGCAGTGTTCCTCACCTGCCTTACAAAAAGCCAAACAGAAGATTACAGCTTTCACTCATTTCCATCATCCCTGTCACGTGGATACGGTCACAGGTTCTAATCCACATCAAAATGAGTGTTCTTTCTTGCCAAACATCTTGGAAAGAACCTGCAGGGGTAACAAATCCAAGCCTGACACTGGTCTGTTGTGATGTCATAGCATACCTGATCCATGGCCTGGAGAAGGGTCACTTGTTGTTGCAAGCACCTTTCATACACTTTCCAACACAATGTGGAGAAAACTTCCTCTACCAGGTTGAGGAAAGGAGAGTATGGGGGCAAGTACACGGTGGTGGAAGGGCCTGAAACCATGCCTGCACGAGTTGAGCATGGTGGAACCTGACATTGTCCCACACAATAGCACAGGTAACACCAACAGCTCTACAGACTAGAATTAGCTCATAAAAGAATACTACAAGGAATTGTACATTGCATGAATCAATACAAGGTCTGCTTTCCACCACACCATCTTCTGATACAGCCACACACATGGTGAAGCTGTCTGGGTACAGTGGTTGCTCACTGGCTGACAAAATTCTGACCTCTCCTTCTTGTCTTGGCCAAGTTGTAGCCTGCCTCATTCACAAAAATAAATTTATGTTGGTTTTCATCAGCATCCTGGGCCATCACCTTCTAAGTAAAAGAACATAATCACTGATTATAGTACAATAATGGGAAATCTTTCACAAACAGACATCATGGCACTGCACTTACCTGAACGTACTCAATCATCAGTTGCTTCACTCTGTCTGCATTTCTCTCAAAAGGCACATGGTATATAACTTGTTTAGAGACATTTGGTAACTTTTCAGCAGATGTGCAATAGTTGACAAACATGTGGCTTCCACATTGTTGAAGATGTTTTCATTGTCCAGGATGTGCTGTCTGACTTCTGTAAGGATAATATTCTTTCTGGCCCGAACCAAGTTGACCACAGCCTGATCTTGTTTGTTAGTTAGGAGTTTTTCCTATTTGGTTTAGTCTGAATACTATATGAAAAATTACAGGAGAAACATAACTGTAGAACATGTTTACATACAATAGTCACATAACCTTCTCTGTGCTACACACTTGAATGCAGTATACAGTCATCTGGCAACTACTAATAGCATATAGTACTGTAATATTCACTGTAGTGCATGCTGAAGACTTACAGTTTCTCATTGCGGAAGGTTCTGATGACTGAGGCCACAGTTAATCTTCTAAGGTTTGGTCGAATCATTCTAGCTGCCTCAGTCATTGTCATACCATGATCTTTGACATGGTCTTCAACTACATTCCCCCACACCTCTCAAAAGTGGCCCATGGCCACCTTTCTGTTAAGGCCCAAGCCCTCCTCTAAGACAAGGTCCACAACCACCTCTCAGATGTGGTGCTTGTCCCCTACCATTCCTGTGACCTATGCATCTTTCTTGTCCTGCTTAACCACCTACCTGCTCCATTTTAGAATATCACTATGTTGCTTTGGATTCAACTTATTCATACTCATACTCCGAGGTGAAATCAATCGCCATTATTGAATAGGTGTCAGTGGATCTCATTTTTCTGACACTTTCATGATGTGAACATGGGACATTGTTCCTTAGTTTCCATAAAACTATGCTTTAAGAGGAATGCAACAATTACTTATCATTTAGAGTAGTTGCATTAATTGCTAGTTAGATCACTGTAATGAAATGAACAGTCATCTCAAATGCAATGTGTGAATTGCATTTTGAAATTGTAATACTTTAATGTTAAGTTATGTCATTTTGAACTGGTGATTTCAATTCAATGAACAAACATTTGCATTTTGATCATCGGTTGTGAGTTTTGGGTCTAAAGTTTTGAAAAATTACATCAATGTTCTGAAACTTGTGCAAAAGTGATTGTACAAAAACTGTAAATGGCTTTCTTAAGGTCACACAGTGAGAAACAAATTAGAGAAGATGTGAACTGGAAATGGCCATTATGCTGGCAATGTTGTCCTATGGTTTTGTAAATCAGATTAGCTTTAGAATGAGAGATAAAAACTGTAAGAATAAGAAACAAAAATAATTAGGTTGTTTTCTGAAAAACTGTTCATTTACCTACAGCGTACTGTCATGAATTTAACTTGTCTACAACAAAAGATAAATCATAAAACAATTTATAACACAATTCTATGCTATACGTTTTAACTTTATGAATTAAACAATTTTGTAAAGATTATGTCATCTGTTGCTTATCCTTGTGTATGGGAGTTGTAGAAAACCAAAATATTAGTGAATCTTTTCCCCATCTGCTATTCAAGTGTCATGATCTAAACTTAAATCTGGCTCTTGTTTCACTTCCTGTCAAATTATTTCTTTATTGAGAAAGGAAATTGACTGCCAACGATCAGTTTACATGAAGAGGAAGGAGCTTCCTGAGAAAGAGAGAGAGCAGACAGGGAGTCTCCCAGCGCATTGAGGTAGAAAAGCCTTGAAGTAAAGCTCCCTGCTGGTCTACTACATCCTGTAGCTTGACGTTCCACATAATTAGTTTGCTACAGCAGTAAGCAAAATACCATACTTAAAGAGGAAAGTCAATCTGTTGATGTGATGACATTACTGTGGAGTCTATGATAAAAACGATTTAACTGTACAGCCTCTTGAGACAGCATCTGGGGATCAGTATATACAGAGGAAAATTTCTGACAGGTGTCCTTATGAACCTGCTTATAAGAATAAAAGTAAAAGTTATCAGGTAAACATTCAATGATATAAAAAGTTTAGGGAAAACCCCTATATTATGCAGTAGATAGAAGAGTAAGACACTTTACTGACTGTGCTACTCTTTCATCAAGCCCTTGCTAAAAAACATCAGATCCAGTGAAGAAGGTTGTCTTCTCTCTTTCTTTCTGTTAAATTTTTAGAAAGCCCTATGTTATGAGGTTCACACAAGGCAGAGATAGTCCCTGATGTTGGGTGTTCACATAGTAGAAAACAGACACACAACAATAGTCTCATGTGTTGAAAGCTATTTAGACTTGATTCTGCAACTTGCATTTCAGGGGTATTTAAAGTTGAGAACTCATGAACTCTCCTTAGAGTGACCACTAGATGATGCAGAAGAGGCAGACCCAGGGACATACCAACACTTTATTGAAAATGAAAAATTCTCTGTTTTATGACTTTACAGAAAATGTAGGCATGTAACAAAAGTAATCTGAACATGTGTTTAATCCAAAACTAAGTGATTATTTGATAGGAATATGTGATATAAAATAAAAGCATTTAGCTTCCATCTCAATAGGAATGGACTAAATATGTTTTATTTTAAAGGTCATTGCTTATCTATTTTTAATTCAAACAATCCAGTCCTAGTGTTGCAAAGGGTCAAAACTTATCCCAGGAATATTAAGTGCAAGGCATGAAATAACCTGGATAGAATCTAAACCAATTATACAGTACAATGTCTCATTTTGGGTCAATTCAGTGTTACCAGTTAACCTCACGTGTATATCTTTGGAATGTTGGAAAAACACTATTGAACAAACTATATAGTGAAAGCCACTGCAACACTCTGCTGCATATCCATGAATTAATAATAATATATACCTTTAGATATGCAAAATCTGTGACCCATTTTCTTTTAGTGACACACAATATCGCTACCTGAAGACTATGAGGGTCTATATGTTCCACCTTTTTTAAAGTGGGAATACTTACAGTTACATTATGTGTGCTTATTATATCATACTGTTGCACAGAAAGGAGATATCTGTTGCTTTACTTGTGAAAGAAATCAGTTTCACTTTTATTGTGGTCTTATCTTTTGCAATTGTGAATCAGAATTCTTCAGTAGATCATAAAATTTCTAAATATATTTCACATTTTTCTTTTTTCACAATTAGTTTAATGGCCATGTAGCTGCATTCCAAATAAGAGGTTTTACTGTTCTTTCCCTTTGAAGGATGCTTTTGTGTTTCTGGAACAATTAAAGTGTATTTTTGAACTTTGAAAGCCAAGTCCCATTTTGGGCCTGTGTAGTCTGAAGCCTGCTAGTTGATTTTTTGGGTCTGGTTTCCTGGGGTGAGGCCTGCTCCTGAGGTTGATCAGTGAAGGTTCTGGTCAGACTTTTTTTGTGAATTTGGAGGCATGTTCACCCCTTTCACCATTTTATGTCAAATAAATCATTGCAGTTTCCTTCCATGCTGATAGGCTCATTAGGAGTATTATCTTTGGTTTGTCAAATTGAGGGATGTATATTCTATGATGTAAATATAAAAAAACACCATTTGACAGTTGAAGGATTAATCACAATCAGATGGCTCAATGCCCACTTTACTATTTAAAAACTTTGGCCCCTCACCTCTCACCAGGTGAGTGCTTACCCCAGGTGCTTTAATCTACAGTCCTGGCACACTATACTGAAGTGATTTTATATACCTTTTCTTGGTCAATTCTCTTCCCATTCAGAGTCACTTCTAGTACAGGTATTGTGTTAAATTCGCAGCACTGCAACAGGTTCAAACTCCACCTAACTGCTCCCAGGGTCTCTAAATGCTCTAAATGTTTTATTAAGCTTGATAGGCCAGAAACGCAAAGTAGCTCCATGATTGACTCGCATGAATGTTTTTTGCCTGTATTTGGTTTTTGGCTCTTATTGGCCAAGGTTTTAGTTATCTGAATATATGTACCGTGGTTTCCTTTATTTTTTTGTTTATGTTTTCTGTTTCCTCCTGACTCTTTACCCTTTGTTGTGTCACTTGTCTGCTTGTCTGCTAGAGTCATTTGGGGCACGGTTACCGCTTTAAAACACTTGTAGCCACAGCTTCTTTGCTGTAGCATTAATTCTTACAATCATGTTCTTTGGTTCCCTTTCTATCCTTGTATTTTTCATTTTTTTTAATCTTTAGCCTATTTGTTTTTCTTGATATTTTTCTGTTTCTGACCTTGGTTTAGACTTTGAGAACAACATTTTGGATTAGGAGAGTTTGGTGCAGATTTTTATGTTAAGTAGTAACATGCTAACTAATTGTTTAAATTTTTGTAATATATATTTAGGCTTAAGTCATACGGAGGCAGAAAACATATAGCCTCCTAGTCTTTTCTTTCTCAATTATCTGAGTATTCCCTGAGTACTGAAAAATTCAGAGTGACCTGCTTGTACTGTACTGGGGAACATTGTATTATTCCTCCAAATACCCCTTTGTTTATTTATTGTTGCTTTTACAGGGATTTCTGGCCCCTGGAGAGATTGATCCTTTAAACAGAAGATTTGCAACATCATTTAAGCGTGATGTTGTAGTGCAAGGTCAGTGTATTGTTTCTTTGTGGAAAAAAAGTTGTTCTGTGTTTTTTAAAAACATTTTGGATGTAGTTTTATTAAATACTTAACTCAGTTTTAACTCAAAGCTGCAAAGAATGTGTACTTTGAGTAGAGTAGATAAGTACCGTAGTCTTGAGTTGTTCCTAAAGTTTTATTTACCTTTAAATATTATTCATGCTGATTTATTTAAATTTATTGTATTCAAAACTAATTTTTAAACTTTGGACCTCTAGAGTTTTCAGTTTAGTTCTGTAAGCCTTGGGTACTCCACCAGTTTGAGATTAATTTTATCATTAGGATAATATGAGGAAATAAACATCAATAAGTACCAAAGTGAACATATGCACAACATTCATCTGTTAGTAAAAGATCACAAACTTTCACATATTATGTTCACTAACTTCAACATCAAATACAATTTAAAGAGGAAAGTTTAAAATCAAGCAATTCAAAGTCTAAGAATGCATTTTAATGGTCAAAGTAGATATTCTCATTCATTCCATCACCACTTCTTTTCATATATTTTTTGTTCACTCTTGGTTCAGCCCCTTCCACCTCTATGGAAGTGCACCACAGTCCACAGTGCACCTCTTCACCAAGTAGCTATAAGTCTTTTATTTCATGTCCTGATAACAGATCATTCCATATGACTGTTGTGCCTCATTCTTTAGTAAGAAAACTTGTGGCTATAATGTTTATTCTGGAACCCTAAACTAAATATTGTTGTTTTGAAATACTGTCTGAATTATGTCTAGCCCTCATCTTTTTTACTGATGCAGGCCTGTTTGTATGTTAACATGGCTTGCTGCGAGTTATACATGAGAGCTTAGAGTCCAATTACCCTGTTTCGATATTTCCTGTGCCACTTGGCAAAGTGTATCCCAGCTACCTGACCATTAAGCAAGCATCTGAACTGAGACCAGGAAAAAATGAATTAAATATTTTATGAAGGAAATGTAATATAATTTTAAAGAATTTTAAAGAAATGTGTACTTTTTAATTTAAGAAATAGCCTCCTTTTAGCTGATGAAGTTGTAATACCATTGTTTTTTTCTTTATTATTCATAATTCTGTATTAGGCTGTTTCTCTTTCTTGCTTAGTGTCTGTTCTAGCAGAAACAGAAAATATAAAGTCTCTTTTGCTGAACAATGGTGTAAATGCAGAAACAATTGCTGAAGTCCAGCCTATTCGTGTCCAGCCGGCACGTATTCTGAGTCATATATATGCCAAATTAGGTAAGTAATCTGTTAATAATATCATTAAGGTGTTACATTCCATTTTTAATTAAAAATAGGCTCATGGATCGACATCTGTGCTATCTTTAATAAGGTTAATAACAAAAACTGTATATCATACACAAGAAATGTTTTTTGAAAAGTATAAATTCACTCTTATTTTACAGCCATATATAACAGTATATACTGCTTGAGAA
The DNA here is from genome assembly GCA_026402145.1 of Polypterus bichir lapradei. Taxonomy (NCBI): domain Eukaryota; kingdom Metazoa; phylum Chordata; class Cladistia; order Polypteriformes; family Polypteridae; genus Polypterus; species Polypterus bichir. The sequence goes on from JANRMT010062831.1 coordinate 22,899,402, forward strand.
AACATTGAGGCAGATTTATATAAGAACATTCATACAGACAGAAAATTCAGGGTTATACAAATGCCTTATGTAGTAGAGAAATGATTAGTGTCTCTTCAATTATAATATAAATGCCAAAAAGAAACAAGGTAAGGTGAAATAGTTTTGGTGAGTGGACAGCCTAAATGCGTGGTGTGTTTTCGAACTGCCCATTAGACATTGCAAACATGTTGTATTGCACAAGCTTCTATCCGGTACCTTTACTTTTTGATTAACCCTCATATAATACAGTGTACATGATACATGCAGCATAAAAAAAGGCAAAAGACAAAAAAAAAAAACAACAAAGAACTACAGAATTGGGAGTACAATACATAATGCCTTTGGCTCATGTATCCAGAGTGTCCAGAATAAAAAAAAAAAACTGTGCTTTTTTGGAGTTTGTATGTTTCCCTGTGTCTGCATGGGTTTCCTAAAATATTTCAGCTTCTTCTCACATTCGTAAATGAGTGCATATTGGGTTAACTGGTAATTCTATATTAGCCCCATTTGTTAGCTTGGGTAAGCGGGCAAATCAATAGACTAATGACCCTTCTGGTAGTCCTACTTTGTTCCCAATTTTGCCAACATATGCTCTGTCCTTACCCGTAATGACACTGAATTTGATTGGGGGTGAGTTTAAGAATGTGTAAGAATATATTTAGTTCTTCATGTCTTCTTCACTTACAGGTGTAACTTTCAGTCATACAAATTAACTTTGCCCTCCATTTGAATTTCATCAACTCCATGATAACTTTTCCTACTCCAACCTCATATTCATCGCCTTGGCAAAATTTAATATCAAAATTAAGTTGTAATTCCAAGAGAATTAAACTACAACTGAGGTTTATCCCTTAACAATCTAAAATTAGAGCATATGTTCTATTCTGGGCGGCACAGTGGCGCGGTGGATAGCGCTGCTGCCTTGCAGTTAGGAGACCCGAGTTCGCTTCCCGGGTCCTCCCTGTGTGGAGTTTGCATGTTCTTCCTGTGTCTGCATGGGTTTCCTCTCACAGTCCAAAGACGTACAGGTTAGGTGCATTCTAAATTGTGCTTGGTGTGTGTGCCCTGCGGTGGGCTGGCGCCCTGCCAGGAGTTTGTTTCCAGCCTTGCGCCCTGTGTTGGCTGGGATTGGCTCCAGCAGACCCCCATGACCCTGTAGTTAGGATATAGTGGGATGGATGGATGTAATTACCAAGAAACAAAAAACTTATTCACAAAAAAGAGAGAGGGTACGTTTATTTTTTCAAATAAAGCCACATGTCACCTGAGAAAATGTTGATTCTGGAAGTGTAACTGTAGAAACATGAAGCTGAATGGATGCTTCTGTGTGTCAGGATGACTTGTGATGCTGAAAGGCAAAATTAATGTAGAAGATTATAGTGTAACGATTATGATTGTGTCCAAAGACAAGTGAGAAAATTTCCTCTCCATTTTGTAAATTGACCTAAAACATACAGCCACCATAATCTTATAAACAAAAATAATATTTTGCAATGGCCTGGCAAAGCCTGAACTAAGATCATATCCCCACATAGCCATCATTCAATGAGACTCTTCCAGTGTTGTGACTTTTAACCTTTAGTGAGGTTGGTGTTCTGAGCATGTCATCAAAATGACTGGCTTTCCCAGCTGATTATGCCACTAAGCATTAACAAATGTTTTTTTGTAGCAGAACTTGAACAGTATTCTGAAAAGAAAGATGCAGCTTTTACCTATGAAACACTGGTAGATATTTTTTACCCAAGGTGTCTCCACCAAACAGAATAGGCTTCCATAAACCTTTACTGTAAATCAGTTTGTTAATGGATTTTACCTGTGCTATTCTTAAAGTTCAAGGTCAGTTTTAGTGGCACATGCATACAGTAAAGTGTCTGACCAACAGTGATCTAGTCTTACTCTTCTTGGGGTAGCCAAGCTCACTATACTTTAGGTGATCCATCTGGGATGTGTTCCGGACATCTGGTTTTTGATTCCCAAACAAAAAAAGAAGATAAAAAGATTTTGAAGTACCTAGATTTCTTTCCCTCACTCCAATGTTTTTTTCCCTGTGCTTCCAAGGGGTTTAACAGTAGCATTTGGAGTGAAATGAACAGCAGGTTCTGGCTGAGCACTTTCAACAAACCTTGACTAGCCAAACGTTTTAGCTTTAAAGTGTTTTCCATAGTTATTTTTGATTAATTGACCTAAAATACTCTTCAGAAGACTTTTTATGTGGTGCCCAAATAAATGTTGTATGAACCTATGTATATACCTTTATGTATATTATAAATTCAATATGAGCATTTTCAAGGTAAAGAAAGGTGATTATAAATAAGTAAGAAAAGGTTTTTTTTTCAAAAGATCTTGAGTAGATTATGTTACTGTGCAATTAAAAATGTACATTTAGTTATTTTATGTTTTATGTAAGAATTCATCTAATATTTCTTTTAAGGTCATAACAAGAAGCTTAAATTGAGTGGACGGCCATATCGTCATATTGGTGTTCTTGGAACTTCTAAGCTGTACGTTATCAGGGACCACATTTACACTTTTACACCTCAGGTAAGAAAGGATCTGTGAGAGTAATGGTCATAACAGTTTGGATCTTTTTTTAATTTTATGATTTGATACACTTTGTTAATCCCCAGTTGCCTTTCAGAGTAACTTTAAATCTCAAACTAATTGCTATTCAGTATTGATGTTTGCTTTATTTGATTTTGTTCTTATTTTTATTTAACAAAATCTTAAAGGATGAATCCAGAAGTCAGACTAATTCAGTATTTTACAAAACAACCTGAAAATAGACTATTAATAACTTTCCAAATTATACAATGATGCCCATGATGAACTCAGCTCCACTACCAACATCTGTAGTGTGTTATACTTGCACCCTTATTCATTTGTGCCTCACTGGTGACTTCCAACATTTTTTCTCTTGTTGAAATGAAAACCCTGGACTAGCGGCACAGTGTTTAGTGCTGCTGCCTCACAGCTCAAGAGTACTGAGTCCAAATCCCTCATCCAAGGTACATTCTGCATGGAGTTTGCAGTTTCTCATCATGTCTGTATGATGTTTTCTTTGTTTGGATCAAGAGTCGGTCATTCTTGGACTTCATTTCATTTATCTTTGCTGCCCATTGAGTGATTTTTTTAATCAATCTTTCAGTGTATGTTATATCACTAAACAGACTGCCAGTTATACAGTATAAATTTGCAGCCTGCCACTGACTGCTACATTTTTCTGCATGGCTACTAGGCTGATGATTTTATTTTCTGAAAGACCTACAATAAAATGTAAAAATATTATTCCATATATACTGTTATTTCTTATTGCTGATTATTGTCATAGTTGAAAGTTAGTGAAAAGGCCTTTTTCTGAAATATTTGCTAGAGTTATCCTAATTTTATTCACCAAAATGATGAAAACTATTGTAAAATTTTTGTACATTCATGTTTTTAAAGGAGCATAGCTATCTCATTCTAAGTACCAGCTTTTCACTTATCCAGCGGTTCATCTTCTCCCAGTATATATTTTTAACAATCATTAGAAATGCTAAAAAAAAAAATTACTTCTGTTTGATTTGTCAATATATATTAATTTTCTGAATGGAATAAATCTTTGTTTAGAACTGCAAAAAAAAACTTAAATGCAAGTAAAGATTCTCTTTTATCTTACCTATGTGGTAAAAGTCTCTTTTTGCTGTGTCCTTTACAAATACAAAAAAATTCTCTTTTGGGCAGGCAGTTCCTTTTCACTCATACAATGTGGATCAAAGGGACAGCCTATAAGATAAAGGTGACATGGTCTAGCTATAGTTATGAAACATATATCATGGGTGAATGAGGAATCTGCTATGGAAATTACATCAACAAGTGTGTAATTGGACTTAGAATCTGACTACTATCATGGTGCAATGGCTTATGACAGAAACATCCTAAGCCTTTACAGTTTGAGTAAACTGGTCCAGCTACTATAGTGGAGAGTGGTTTTTATGTACTTTAACAAAGCTAGCAAAAAGGGTTGTACAAAGAACAATACACATCCTTTAATAATAATTAGTTGCAAGAATCCCTAATAGATTGAAGTGAACTGGTGATCAGTAGATACAGGTTAAATTGTCTTTTATTTGAATAATATCAAATCCTATTTGTTTATAAAGTCATAAATTTAGATGTGATAGTCTATTACTTTTCTGTATTTTTGTCCTAATATGTGCACTGACTTATAAACTGTCTGTTATGTGTAATTGGATATTAATTTAGAGCTATTAGGTTCTAAGACATTAATGAGTATATAAATGTGTAATATCTAATTAAAACATTGCATCCACAGTAAAACTGAAAAAATACATTAAATTCTTACAATGAAAAACACTAGCTGTTCAACAGTCCTGGGGCCTCATGCATAACGCTGTGCATAGAATTCACACTAAAACATGGCGTACGGACAAAAATGGAAAATTGTGCGAGTCGTAGCCCACCGCCTGAGTGTCATATGAAAGCTTATTAGGGTACAGATAAAAGAAAAAAAATAGGGACACAGTGGGGAAAAAACCTTGAAATGTCAACTTTAATCTCGAAATTTCCACTGTAATCATGTAGTTTATTTTGTCATTAATGTAGAACATCATAAACTTCATCTTAAAATCGTTCAATTTACTAGTTTCTCAAACACCATTGTAATTAAAGTAGCACATTAAATGCTTTGTTTTGTATGTGTTCTTTTGTGTGCTCTATGTGTGTGACTCACTACATGCTTCTTAAACGGGCTTTCTCTTCCTCCGACAGGACACAGAATCCATTATATTTGTGATATTACAGCTCTCTGAATAATTTACATACTGAGATGTATACTTTATATCATTTTCATGATGCTAAGAATTCAAGCATGTATTAAACATAGGGACACGGTGGTACAGTCATAGTGATGAACTGGCGCCCAATCCAGAGATTGTTCGTCTTGCCTCCCACAAAATGCTTGCTGCGCCATGCGCGACCTTTGATGAAATAATTTATTGCAGCAGTACTGACTCTTTCAAACGTACTAACCCACAATTCCTTCCTTTCTTTCTCCAAGTACCCAATCACCACACAATCAGCTCAGTAATAGACTGTGGTGAGTGGCTGGGGCTGCTGCCTAGCCAGGACGCCCAGGAGGACCTCCAGACCATGAGGGGGCGACTGCCCTGGTTGCTTTGGGGATCACGGGTACAGAGCTTTGAAGCTCAACCCTGTAGGGGCCCGTGGTCACCACCATGGGGCGCCCTGGTGCCTTTGGAGCCCTGGAGTGCTGGGGGGAAGAGGACCGGGGACACCCGGAGTGCTTCCTGGTGCGCAGCCGGCACTTCCGCCACACAGGGGATTGCCTGCGGAAGAGTGTTGAGAAGCACCTGGAGCAAATCTGGGTGTGTATATAAGGGGCCGCCTCCCTCCATTCGATGGCTGGAGTCGGGTGGAAGTGGACAGAGTTTTGGAGGAGAGGAGTGGAGGCGGCCAGAAGAATAAAGGCATTGAGAGAGAAGGCCTGGACTTTGGGGGTGATTGATTGCGGCACTGGGTTTTGTGTGCCAGAACTGTAAATAGTAAATGTAAATAAACGTGTGTGGTGCTTAAAACATCATGTCTACCTGTCTGTGTCCGGGCTGTTCCCCACAAGACGTTAAGCCATCTGTAAGCTTAGAACTCCAATTCTTCAAAACCTTTAAGGAACATTGAAATATCTTCGTAGTATAGGGTGGTCCAGATCTAATTATGCAATTTTCATTACACTATAACTTACTAAGTTTATTGCATAGAAAATCATCCAAAAAATCCTGGACCATTGAGAAGTGTGCAAACTGACGACATGAAGAATCGATTGTCTTCGCGCCGAAATTGGAATCTTCCCCGCATAAATCAATGTCATCCAAACAATCTGGATCTGCATAATTAGATCTGGACCACCCTGTACATGTTTAATTATTCTATCCATCTATCCTTCCAGTGTTGCGTCAGCCCCAGCAAGAATACAGCGCGAGGCAGGAACAATCCCTGAATGGGGTGCCAGCTCCTTGCTAGCGCTACGACACAAAGTCCTCACATGTTTAATTATTAATAATATAGATTATTTAAATGATATTAAAATTCTATCTGTATAATGTAATAAACATATTTTGCTGCATTTCATCTTAAAAATGATATCGTCATCATATACGCGCTAAACAGTTCTACAAGGAGCACTTGATGGACTGATTGATTGCGTTTATAGTTCTTCGGATGAAACTGTTTCTGAACCGCGAGTGCAGTGAGAGTAATATGGAAAAGATGATCCGCTGTGGCAACACCTAACAGGAGCAGCTGAAAAAGAAGAAGAAGGTGCAGAGAGAGTAACAATGCTAAAGCAGCTATGGTATTTGAAATAGTTTGGTCATTCCATGGACCATTATATTGTCACAGGTTAATTACAATCAGATGCCTTAAACTAATAAACAATATGCGGTTTAATTTCAGTGTATATGATAAAGCCGCATCAGGCACTGCTTTGACGCTGGGTGCCGCCAGTTTGCAAAACTGAGCGGAGAAATTGCGTACACCAGGGTTTGAACTAGTGTGAAAATGTACGTAGCTTTACGCCAAGTTTAGTTTTTATACATCTCAATGTGAGCGTGGAAACGGGTGTATGCAACATGGTGTTTAGATTGAATAATTGAATAAGTGGCTACTGAATGATTACCCCACAACACAACAAATAAATAAAATATATGTTTCTTATGATAAATGTTATCACTTGATAACACTCATCATGATAAAACTGGTAATATTCTGTATGTAACAAAATACTAATGTTGTTATTTAAAATTAACAATGTAAATAATCCACCTTGTGCAGGATTAGTTCTCACCCTGCATGCATAGTTCCCCAGAAGAACAATGTCCAACCATGTCCCTAAACTTGATATGTATGTAGGGTAAGAAAGTGAATGAATGAAAGAAGATGATTTAGTGTTTCAAGTCACCTCAACAATTAGAATGTAAATAATAGTGCCCGGGGGACTAAGTTGCCTTTAACACGAGAGAGAAGGAAAGCAGAAAGCAAGCCAAAAAGAAAACTGATGGTAGCAGAGAATGTGGATGTAAGTGCTGTAGCCCTGCAAGGTGTTGGTAAAATTCTGCTGAGAACTAGGCCCAATAGCATGGTGGGGGGGGGGGTAAATATGTTTTTGGGAGTCATCAGATATGCACTGCTAAAGAAGGGTGTTTTCTTATTATAGTATTGTATTCTACAAAGTATACAACCTGCTTAATAAAATATGAACAGTTCTAAGCATCCATCTGTGTGTTGAGATAGTTATGCCAAAGAGGACAAGAACAAAGACAACTAGAATCATTATATATTTTAATATGTCTGGAATTGTGCCTTGTTCATTGTATGTTTTTTTTACTTTCTGCTTCATGTGCCATCAATTTTTTATCTTATTCTATCTCTCAAAGCATTCTATACCTGCTATCTTATTTACAGTTTCTGGACCAGCATCACTTCTACCTCGCCTTAGATAATCGTATGATTATAGAGATGTTACGGAATGAGTTGGCATACCTCTCTTCTTGCTGGAGGATGACAGGACGTCCCACCTTAACTTTTTGCATCACTCGCAGCATGCTTAGTAAGATGGTCTTCTTTGTTTATTGACAATGACATTATACGTTGAGTTGTTAGACTAGCTGCTAATAAAGTGATCCATTTGATCAGCATCATTGGGCAGTCTTCTGCTCCCACTCACTCTACTTGTGTAAAGAAAAAAATTTATGTAACTGAGTATTTGTACCTCACATCTCATAGTGCTGTACACTGATTATTATACCATTCACTGTTTGTCAATCAAACAATTTAAATTTTGGTGAAAATAACTTTACATTTGAGAAAGTTAAGTTAAGGGTATTGTTGCATAGCTGTTAGCACTGCTGCCTTCCAGCTCCAGAATCCTAGGTTATAAATCCTACCTCAAGCAATGATTGTGTTGAGTTTGTATGGGGAACCCATAGGAATAACAGTCATCTGACAGGACTGTTTCCATGAGCAGTTGCCCTATTAGGTAGTATCCAGTATTTTGTTGAATTTGACAGAAGCCCAGATGCATATCCAATTATGCCTTTTGGAGTTAAGACAGGAGCAGTCCTTGATGTGTGGTTCCAGAGTGTTGGGACATGAAGTATCACCAGAGTATGGTAAAAACTGGTGGTCTTATAGCTTTAGAGAAATGTGCAGAGGTAAACATGAGCAAACAAACAGCCTTTTTTATCTTATATTGCACCTTTCTATAGTGAATACCATCCAAATTCAGATTACAGCTGCTCACATGCAGATTTTGTATGTCCCTCTGATTGCCTAATTTGCTTTACAACTGCTGAGTAACAGTGGGGTTTTCTTCTTCTTTTTTACATTGAATGCATGGTCAGATAAACCACTCTGAATTTCAAAGTGCAGGCCATACTTGCTACCATGGTATTTCAAATGACCACTCCCTTCCACTTCAGAATTTAAAGGAACAGGACAATGGCTTTCAGGCAGGGAGATTAAAGGACTGATTTTGAGGTGAGAGGACCAGACTAGTTGCCTGAAATTTCTCTCACCATCCATTATTGCAAAATAAAATTACTCCAGAAAGTAAAGGACCTCTGTCTTTGAGCAAAGGTTGGGTTTGAAGGCATAGTCTGTGCCAAACCCAATGATTATAAGATTGCTTTTTCAAAAATGGATGAGGCTGAAGTAAATGAGAATTAAAAAACAACCCTGGGACATTCATTCTATAATATTTATTAGTAATCATTTTGGGTAGTCTTTTTTTAGCATCTGCTATGAAAAACATCAATCTGCTATATTTAATGATGAAGTATACTCATTCATAAATTAGGTAGTGTGGCAGTAAGGATATTAATGTGGAAGTGTATATTTATATATGGATTCAGGAGTGCCTAGTTTTTCATTTAAAGCATTTATCAATGTCTTGTTAGCATATACATATTTCTCTGGTACTTAATGTTTCTAATATTTGGTGTGCTGACACAGTATTTACACTGCTGGAAGTGGTAAGTTCTAATGTCAGCAGTGTTCTCTGAGCTTTGCTCCCAGAATCCTGAAAATTAGTCTTTTATATTATTTTGACTCCAAATCTGTCCTGTGTTTGAGGTGTCTATGATGGACTGGCACCCTGCCCAAGGTTTATTCCTTCTTCTGTGACCCTGGAGTGGATTGATAGTAAATGGTGAATATATTGGCTGACAAAATTATCTTAAGAGCCTTAACATTGTTTAGAACCCCATACAATTTACTTTAAAGCAAAAAGCTGAAATTTGAGAATCAAAGGTCCACATTCTATCAACTTCAGCCTCAAGGTTGGTTATACAGTGAATGATTTGCTTCCATACATTGCAACCACATTATTAGTTTTGTTAGCTGTTTCCTATTATACAGTAGATGTATGTGCTGAAATCTTAGTCTTATATCCATTTTCTGGTGAGTCACATTCAGGTTATATTTATACTATAAGAAAGAAAGGTCCTTGCATAGATCAGACTTGGGATATTATCGTTATATATTTAGTTAGTGCCATTATTCAAGATTGCTTACAAGATCAGGTTATATTAAACTTGTTTACACATTTTTTTAATGGTACAACCTACTGGTTTAAAGTCCCCTAGTCACTTCACCACCAGAATCCAAAAGTAGCTGAGGGCATTTGCTTGCTTTTTACTTTCTTTGCTCTTTGTAAGACAGGAAGTGCATCTTTCATGTAAAAGAAACCCCTTAATAGATGAAATGCAAAATAAGGTGCAATGGAATGATGATTTCTGGAAGAGAAAATGTGTACAGTGAAACCTGGATTTCTGAGTGGGAAAACATGTACAAATAAACCATCTTATCTCTTTCTTTTCAGATGAGGATGAGTCCGATATTGACCCTGCAGTTCTGGCCACACTCAGAAAATTGCAGGATGGATATTTTGGAGGAGCAAGGTCTTAAACATATTTCTTAAACATTTTTCAGATAATTTGGTTTATTCTAAAATAATTTTGTAATATTTTCTTATGTTATTTATATATTGTATAGATTGTTAAAATGAATCAGATTTCAATGCAATTTTCTAACCATCTTAAGCTAATGTGGGATCACACTTCTTTTCAGTGTCAATATTTTGATATATCAATACATCGTTTATGTATGCTGTGCTTTCTATATGCAGAGTCCAGACTGGAAAACTTACAAGTTTCCTCACAACCTCATTTCTTACTCACCTGAGCTTCCTGGACACGGACTCTGATAACCGGCTCCTTGAGGATGAGGAAGACACATTTAGTGTTGAAGATGATGAATATGAAGACAGAAGCTATTCAAGGGAGGATGGTAATACAGGTAATATACTCTGGAAATCTATGTTTATTATATATTATAAATTATATAATCTATACCATGTTTCAGATGAAGTAGTCCATCACAGTGCACAAACGTCATGCCAGTTTAAAGTGGTCTATTAAACCAGTGCAGAGGTGCTTGGGATATTTGTGAGAACCTAATTACCAAGAAAAAAAGCTATGCAGACACAGGTGATATATGCAAACTCTACACAGAGAATGACTAAGCTGTGATTGAATCAAATTTTCTGGAATTGTGAGATTTAAGTTATAGTAGTTTTCCTGGAGACTAATTGAGTTTATTGCATGGAGTATAAGTCATTGGTTTCAACTATATAAATACAAATGTATTTTTTTTTTGTATTTTTCAGCTTTGTTTAATGTTTTATGTCTGACACATTCAGGAAAACATTTTCACAGATCTTTTTTTCAGTTTGTTTGTCCATTTGCGCCAATAATGCAAGAACAACTTAGTGGATTTTAAATGAATTTTTCATCTAGATTCTCATTGGTTCATCTTAAAATACAAGCTAAACTGTTTTTCAAAAAGTTCATCAAGAAGGGGGCTATAACGGAAGCTGTGCAAAAAAAAAATATGTCACTCAAAAGTGGAAGTTGAAGTTCATGAAATATTGCATTCATGTTTCTATTGACAACTTCAAATCTTTACTTTAAGGCCTTTGAAAAGTTCTATAAAGAAACAGGATTGTAACTGGTGGATGTGCAGAAACAAAATCATACTGTCACAGCCAGATGGTTCAGCCACTCAAAAACAGCCATATTTACTATAATGAAATGATATAATGTATTTACATTATTGTTCAAGCAATTTAAAATATTGGCTTCATGGAGTTCAAGAATTTCACAGTGAAATCCTAAAATAAGAGACCAACACCACAGAAACCATGCCTTACTCCAAAACAGCTGAGAGGATGTTCATGAAAGTTTGCATGTCTGTTACAGTTAACCCAACTTAATATGAAGAGTTTATGCAGTTTCAAAGACTTTTTCAAGAACAGAGGTTCAATAGAGGGAACCCAGCTTTACAGTACATGCTGTATCAATGATTCAATTATTCAACAAACCATTCAGTTTCTTAGTGTGGGATTAAACGTCTATTTGTGAAACCACAGTAAATCATGAAATGCTGTAGAAAGAAGTAACATTGATTGTTCCAGCCCAACAAGGAATTACTACAATTATGGAATCCAATCATACACAAAAAGAAAATAAATAGTGTATTCCAACAAAAAATAACAAAAGGTTCAACATTTAAGAAAACATATAGATGTCTACATTTTTACCTTAACCCATTTTGAAAATATACCCAGGTAATGCCATGTGCTTTACCTTGTTTTAGATAAAGGTTTTGAAAAAAATAAGGGGTACACTTTCCAATAGTACTGATTCAGAGTTGTATAGGGGCCCCTTTGCTTCTTGTGTTTGAGCCAGTTTTGTCCCCACCTACTCACCATACCTTGAATGTCCACTTGTTTTAGTTTTATAATATTGCAGGAATAGTTCCTATTGCTATTGGTTAAATTAAATAATCTTTATCTATCTACTTATTAAATAAACGTTATGCTATAGGGTGAAAAACAAAAGGTTGTCAAATTACAGGGTCCACTATGTACTTGTTTAATTATGTAAGCCATTGTCAGTCAAATTGTTGCATTTATTGTAGTGATTAAGGTAACTTTAATTTGTTTGGTGGGGAACATTGGTGTGAGAAAATTGTTAGGGTATGTGATATTATTTTGAAATGGAATCGGCCCCTGTTTTTTACCCTAAACTGCTGCAGGTGGTACCTGCTTTCTATGACCTTAAAACTTTAATTAAAAAATCTATACTTTTTCTACATTTTTCCACATGGGTGTCATGGTGTCACAGTTGGTTAGTGTTGCTATTTCATGGATCCAGCATCCATTGGCAGGTGATTATCTGTGTGGAGTCTACATGGTTTCCCTGTGTCTCATTGGTTTTTCTCCCACATTCCTAAATTCTCTAGATTGACACCAGTATGTGTGTGGTGTATCTGTGGATCATGTGATGGACTAGCAGACTGTCTGGTTCTGTTTCCTGCCTTGCACTCAGTATGCCAGGGGTAGATTTTAGTCACCATAACCTTGAATTGGATTCAGTAGGTTTGAGAATAACTGACTGACTGGCAACATTTTACCAAAAACATCTGTCCATGGTAAATATCTTTTTATAACAGTGTAGTAAAGTGGTATTAGGCAGTTTTATTGCTTGGTTGCCTGAAAAGTTTTGTGAATTTCAGTGATATCTTTATCTGACTAAAAGCAGCATGGAATAGCTATTTAAAATCACCAGGTCAAGGGAGAGAAAGAGAGATATATTCTCCTGCTAGAGCTCTGTATTTCTTTTACTGGTTTTAAAAATGTTTGTTTGTTACCTACAGCAGTGAGTTCATCTCTGGTGAGACATGCTTAAGTTAAAAAAAACATGTTCTTGATGAAGATGAAAAGGCTTAGTCTACAAGCAGCCAAGGGTTCATGTGTGTTTTCAATTTCTTCCTTTTTGTTTGCATTAATCTCTGCCGATATTGCTAATTTATTTTACAGTAAGCAGCATTAGACAATGTTCTTACCAGGGCATTGAGATGTGCACAGCTTCTAAGCAATGGCAAAGTTTAGAGTTGTCTTAATAATGTATAGAGTATGCATAGGAGGAATTGTGAACTCATTACAGCCTTTGATATAGTTTTATTGGCTGCTTTGTTGCATGTTTAAGATATAAGCAATAAAGCATTGTAGAAAAGTGGACAAAATATTAATATATTAAACTGTAAGAAGTTTAAGGAACTTAAAACTGGCAGCCACTGCAACCCTCAAGGACCACAGCTGAGTATCCCCTGTTCGAGGGAAACAAAATATACCTTAAAAATCAGATATTGAAAAAAGTTAATAAACCATAAGATAAAAAGTGCAATCCAAGCAATAGTTCAAACAGATATGTGTTTATTATGAGAAAGTGAGAAACAATTTAACTGGTGGAACAATTCTCATAAGTGAGTGATATAGATTTCAAGGATTCTACAGTAAAATACAATATATTGCAGACACCTTTCTTTCTTTCTTTCTTTCTTTCTTTCTTTCTTTCTTTCTTTCTTTCTTTCTTTCT
>JANRMT010062831.1:22920442-22960007 GCA_026402145.1 Polypterus bichir lapradei
TCTATCTATCTATCTATCTATCTATCTATCTATCTATCTATCTATCTATCTATCTATCTATCTATCTATCTATCTATCGTTTATGAATAATGAACATTGAGAAGTCTCATTGATTATTTATGGTTATGTATGTTTAGTTAGTCGTAATGTTATTAATAGCATCTTGGAGTTAAAAATTGCTCTTGAACGTTGTGGCCTCAGCTTTATTGCTTTAGTACCATTTTCTATACCTAAAAGCTGAAAACAGTTTCTGTTGGAGTATCCAAATGGCAATGACCTTTCTGTCTGGATCATTGTGTTACCACTCTGCTGAGAGTAATAAAGCCTGGACACTATCTAACATGCAGTGATCAAACTTAGAAATATCTACTTACAGGCTGATAATGTTTTATTTGTACAAAGTTTTACTGTTGGCATGGTGTCACTCACCGTTGCTTCCTAAGGTTCTGAAAGCATCTTCCACAACCACTGTAACTTATTTCTTACCATACTGTATGCTTTAAACATTTTGTCTCATAATATCCACATGTAGAGAGAAATGTGGAGGAAGGAAGCTGAAGAGAGGAGGAGGTTAACACAACGTCAAATAATAAAATAAGAAAACAATGGAGTGGGCCACATTTCTCTGCTATAAGTGGTTGATTCATAACTATTAAATGCTCAAGAGTAATGCCAAAAATAAACAGGATTACATGATGATTTTTCAGAGATTACTATGTCAAATTTTACCTACAGGAGCAGGTTGAGGAGACCCTGGAGAGGTGGCGATAGGCTCTAGATAGGAGAGGAATGAAGGTCAGTAGGAACAAGACAGAATAAATTATGTGTAAATGAGAGGGAGGTCAGTGGAATGGTGAGGATGCAAGGAGTAGAGTTGGTGAAGGTGGATGAGTTTAAATACTTGGGATCAACAGCACAGAGTAATGGGGATTGTGGAAGAGAGGTTAAAAAGAGAGTGCAGGCAGAAGAGTGTCAGGAGTGATTTGTGACAGACGGATATAACGAGTGAAAGGGAAGGTCTACAGGACGGTAGTGAGACCAGCTATGTTGTATGGGTTGGAGACGGTGGCACTGGCCAGAAAGCAGAAGACAGAGCTGGAGGTAGCACAGTTAAAGATGCTAAGATTTGCACTGGGTGTGTCAAGGATGGATAGGATTAGAAATGAGTACATTAGAGGGTTGGCTCAAGTTGGACGGTTGGGAGACAAAGTCAGAGGGGTGAGATTGTGTTGGTTTGGACATGTGTAGAGGAGAGATGCTGAGTATATTGGGAGAAGGATGCTAAGGATAGAGCTGCCAGGGAAGAGAAAAAGAAGAAGGCCTAAGAGAAGGTTTATGGATGTGGTGAGAGAGGACATGCAGGTGATGGGTGTAACAGAACAAGATGCAGAGGACAGAATGATATGGAATAAGATGATCCACTGTGGTGACCCTTAACGGGAGCAGCCGAAAGAAGAAGAAGAAGACTATGTCAAATTATGCTCTGTGCTACGGGACACTTATATGGACTCTAGAACAGTAAACCTCAAAACTTCCTTTCATTGCCCTCTAATGCCATTGCATCCATTGTTCTAATTTTTCATGTTAAATACTTTAAAGAAAAAACTTTGAACGCTCTGCTGTGTACACAGATAATAAACATAATAAGTAAAAAGACCTAGTGTCATAGTAATCTCTGAAAATTCATCATGTAATCCTGTTTATTTTTGGCATTACTCTTGAGCATTTAATAGTTATGAATCAACTTCTTACAGCAGAAAAATGTGGCCCACTCCATTGTTTTTCCTTAATTTTACTCTCCAGTTATTCTTGTACGCTCTGCAATCCATTTGTAGAGGCCTTATGGCTGTTACAATTAAAGAAGCTGTTTGATCTCTATATTACTATGCAATATTTGTCATATTTTGGTTCTAAAGATTTTCAGCATTGTTAAAAAATCTTTCCATCTTTCATACTGTTCATTTGAAAACTCTTTTTATTTTTAACATTTGTCCTGTTAAAAGCAGTCATGTGCTTCTTATTTTGTATTATAGGCATGTACGGACCTTATCTCTCATCAGAAGCAGCTGACTGTTGGTCTTCCTCCAGAGCCTCGTGAGAAAGTTATTACTGCGTAAGTATTTTTGTAATTCTGAGTTTTATTTTAATGTGCCTTTCAGTTTGAAATCAGGCAGATAAACCAGAAAACTTTCACAACACATTTATAAAAGAGGATGGCATAGTGGTTAGCACTGATGCCTTGTAGCAGTCCTGTGCTGCTCAGATTCACAACGTCGATAGGACGGTGATTAATTTATTTTTTTGGTGGGGATTCCAGGAACACACCCACTGACAGACAGAGACACGAAGTAACAAACAAATATGTGAAATATATTAATTGAAAAATCAAATAATAACATCAAAAATCACACAACCCACTCAATCCCTTTTGGCAATGTAAATATAACACACAACAGTCAACACCGCAATAAACTTATCACAGTTCCAATGCGGCAGAAACAGATGAAATGGTTTGAAGCAAAGATGATGATGACAACAACAACAACATTTATTTATATAGCACATTTTCATACAAATTATACAGCTCAAAGTGCTTTACATGATGAAGAAAGAGAAAAAAGACAAAATAAATAAAAATTAGAATAAGGGAACACTAATTAACATAGAAAAAAGTAAGGTCCGATGGTCAGGGAGGACAGAAAAAACAAAAAAAAACAAACCTCCAGACGGCTGGAGAAAGAAATAAGCCCCCCGGGCAATACCTAACATAAATGACCTCAATCAGTCCTCATGGTATTCAGGGTTCTCATGGAAGAACTTGATGATGACGGTCATGTGGACTTCTGGCCTTTAATCCATCAATGTAGAGACATCATAGTGCTTTGATCAGGTGGTGGTGGCGTAGGTCACCACCACAGAAAACCAGAAAAAGAACAGAAGAGAGAGTAGGGGTTAGTAAGGATTTTGGAGCCACCATGAATAATCATGATAATTAATTGTATATACAGAGTATCAGGATTAAACTAAGATGAAGCTATGAGAAAACCATGTTAAAGTAATGTGTTTTAAAGTGCTCCACTGTATTAGCCTGGTGAATTCCTATTGACAAGCTATTCCAGATTGGCAAACTATTCCAGATTGACGATGATGATCCCGGGATCACCTTCTATAAGAAATTAATTAAACAGTCTTACCAATAGTCCTAAATGGCGAGGGGTGAGATTTGTGGGAGCGCTCCCTCCAAAGATGCACAACGACTAATCCACCATTATTCTACAACAGGCAAGAACGAGACAGTCCATTCATCCTTATGAGAAATGATCCAGGGTATAAATGACTTCACAGTTGCTATGAGGGACGGGATACACAGGACACACAGAAACACAGATATTTCCCTTGCTGCTTCGCCAGTCCCTTTTCAAGTTTTCCCTTGTCCCCAGTAGCCCCTGCACCCCTTTCAGACATCGAATGAAGGCAATCCCCTTTGGGACTGCTAGGAAATGGAGTCTTTCTAGGGGTAGCACTGCTACAGGCTCATAACTCTTAATCCCTGCATTCAAGTCCTGTGTAGAGTATGCCTGTTCTCCCTATACCTGCTATTTATCCATACAATTTTGTACCCACTTAATTTATTTCTGGGTTGTGAGTGCCAGAGGCTAACCTGCCAGCACTGGTTGCATGGCAGGTACCAGCCCAGGATGAATTCACCTATACTGGTACTAAATGGAAACCTATGCAGGCAGAAGGAGAATTTAAACCCTGTCCAGACTACTATGTTTTTGTTTAAAAATGCAGATATTTAGCACCATTTACACCTTTCATCTACACTACACCAACATTTTCAACACTTGAAAATGCTCCCTAGAAATGGATACTTTTAAAAATGCCGGCATGGCTTTTAAGTATGGACAGGTGAAAATGAAGATTTCTGTCCATACCGTTATTCACATTATTCCTGTAGTGTAAAGTCTGGGTAGGGTACAGTTTGAAGAAAAGTATGACAGATATTGGACATTGCACATTCATTTAAGGGCTCTCCAGTTAATGGTAACTCTGGCATGGCAGAAGTGTGTTAGCATCTGTTTATGACCTTATTACTTGTTTCCTTTAATAGCTATGCAAGTCTTTTTTGTTAAGCTATAATTGTAGAAGAATGTTTTTTCAGTCCTACTCAAACTTGAATTGCAGGCCTAAATTTATATACTTTTCTATTTTCAGCGTAACTTTGGTTTTCTCCTAAGATACAGTTAAAACTTTCAGCCTCTTTTGTTTTTGTGTGTAAATTTAAAATATGTGATTACGAGTTTTTACCTATGGTCATGTATGATTTACACATTCATTTTTGTTTTCTAATTATTAGTCTACTTCTTATTACTGAGCATATTCAACTACTGAAGTCAGAGAGGTATTCCCTTCTCACTTTTCTTCATCAAGTTAGGTTTTCATTATTATTGTTTAGTACCATTCATAAAATTGTCTATAGAGCATTTTAGAAATATTACACAAATAAACATTACTTTTCTTTTAAGCTCCCCTTTTATGCTTGTTCTAGGACTTATAGTAGTAGAATGGTTCAAAACATACAGTAAATTAATGATAATTAATGTGAATACACTCAAAAATGAAATTCATAAACCAAGAAACAGTAACTTGTCATTCTGTCATATATTTTCTGTTGCCTTGGTGAAATTTACAAGAAAACAAAACTTTACCTCAAATGTTTCTTTATACCACAACAGAATGGATTTTTTTAAATTAACAAATTTTCATCCATCTTTCCATAAACTTTGCCTTATGTGATTTTTTTCATTTTCTTACATAAAAGTTCACATCTGTGTTCACTCACAATGATCCAGTTTGGTATTGCTAGTTAACCTAGTATGCTTGCCTTTGATATTGGGGTGAAAAATGTGCTGCCATCCATACAAAACCGTAAACTTCACACAGATAGGGATCAGGCAAGAAATCACGCCTGGACTGAAACTATGAGACAACACTATTAACACTCTTGTCAGCTTAGAAAAGTCTGTTGAATATACTGCATTATTTCAAACACCAAATAAGTTTTAGGTCTTAAAATACTCGACATTACTTTCTCAATGAGTATCCATGAGTGTACTGTATGTCTGGAAGTGTGCCTGGTCATAAGAATGTATTGTGTAAAAAAGGAGAAACTGCACATTTGTACTATCCAAGCCTGAAAAACAAACCTGTGTCAAGAAACATTAATGCAGCACTGTGCAAAATATGAGCATATTGTGAATAATATTTTTATTTGCTGCAAAATAATACCTGCGTGTCTTTCTAACATGCAGACCACTGCCACCAGATGAGCTGAACAAACTGATTTATGAAGCCAGTGGGCAGGACATAAGCATAGCAGTTCTTACCCAGGTATCATTCAAATTTTCTGAACCCATGCCTTTTGAATTTGAAATGTTTAGTTCCCACATATGCTAGTTCTTTTTTTTTTACTTTTATGACTTATATTTTTTTATTATTTCATTGCTAGCTTGCAGATACAAGTACAGTATCATAAAATGTTACATAGCAGAATAACATACGCATCTTAGTATTTCTAAATAAGATTTAATTGATTTTAAAAGTTTTGGAACTAAACCTTGCTATTTACAAATCTAATAATATATACTACGAAAATCTTCTGAAGTTAAAGATACATTTCACCTCTCTTACCTATGGACCTGCTTCTGATCATATAAGCTGACCATTTGTTGCTTTTCTTCTACACTCATTCTTCAGTTGTGGTTATTTATGTGCATTGCATTACTCATGTTCTCCAGTTTCAGTATGTTTGATGAGCTTTCCTCTTGCAGTTGATTTTCTGGCTATTTTTTTTTAAAGCTAAGCTTATTGAGGTGCATTACTTAATTGTGCTGATTCTATAGTGTATCAACCTTAAAGTTGATAAATATACTACTGTAAAAAGGAAGAGACTCAACACACGTAAAAAGGTTTGGGGCAGCCACCTGTATATTATTCCTAGCTGCAAAGGTTTGGTTTTCCATTCAATAGAGTAGTTGATTGCTGAGAGTCCAAAACAGAACTGGTGAAGGTTGGAAAAGATGGCGGTTTTAAATGGTCAGACAGGAAGTGATGTATGTTAACTGGAAGTGATGTAGGTTGACCGGAAGTGGTATTTCTCTGACATCAGCCTGGAAACCGGAGCCAGAAGTAACAATCTTCTGGGCTCTGGTACTGGAAGTGACGCTATTCTAGGCGCTGGAACTGGAAGTGACGTTCTTCTAGGCGCCGGAACCAGAAGTGATGTTCTTGATTCAGATAGGTTTTCCCGCGGCTGGTCTGTAGAGATAGCAGGAGAAGGTTTAATGCACCCCACCCTCCGCTGGCCTGGCGTGGAATTACCTTTACTTGGTCCACACAACGTCCCCCTATTCGCACGTGTGTGACACTACATTAAGTAACTTTTTATCCTTTCATCATAAGCAATTTACTGCTGAACGTCCTTAATACAGTCCAAAATCACATATATCTCACATGCATCTATAATTGTGTATAAAATAAGAAAAAAAATTAAAATACATTTGAGAGAAAGAGACAAGTTATGCTTAATGATAATTCTTACTTTTGTCACTTTTAGGTTTTTGTAGTATATTTCAAGTTCAAGAAAGTGGTTTCACAATGCAAATGAAACTGTAGTTTTAGTCTTAGGACCAAGAACTAGATGGAACAATTTTAAAACTTGGTCAAATGTAATTGTTTTCATTTTCATTTCAGCAGCATTATTATCAAATTATAATCTAGTGTCAGTATTCCAGCCTCTATTAAAAAATGGTAAACCACTCTATTTTGCTGTATTTCATGTGGAAATTGTTATGGATTTCAAATGGATTTGCTCTGTACATGCTGTAAAAGAGAAATTAACAGTTTTAGGGGTCTGCTTTCTCTAGCCAAAATATTAAATTTAATTTCTGAAGAAACACTACATTTGATCACATGTCAAAAATTAAGTTATACATACATAATTGAAAATAAGCAATATAGCAAAAATCAGTTCAAAGTTGTGGTTGCAGAGTAAGACAGTCTTTAATTTTATCTTTTGAGAAGCCAGTCTAGCCTTTCTTCTATATTTACATTAATGTGTCATTGTATTTCCAGTGACTATATAAGTTGCTTTTCATATTTTGATTATCCTATGCAAGAGCAGCTGCTGTGATGCATTGTTGGAACAAGCAAGTTCAGAAAATGAATGGATTAAATGTCAGCCAGGCAGAAATTAAAGAAATATTTTGACCTGCTTAAGAAAATGCAGGGACTTTAAAAGTAAGTCCCATTCACAGTAGCATTAAATATATGTTAGAAATAAGGCTGATAGTCCATTGCAGGGTACACTCATCCCCCAACCAATCTAACATGCCTGTTTTAAAGATGTGGAAGAAAAATTAGAGCATCCAGAAATAATTAACGCGTAACTGACAGAATATCTCAGATTCACTCTGTCAGTGATTTGGACCTAGTCTGTTTAAACTGCGAGGCAGCAGCAGTATCCAATACGTAAATTTTAAAGTTGTAACTTTTTTTGGAAGAGTCCTTATAAGCCACAGGATTCCCAAAGCAACCTGAGTTTATTGTTAAAGTTCTGACTGTGCATGTTTGTGTTGGATATGATTGCAAGAAAAATTTCTTCAGAATTATTGAGCAAAGCAGCCACTATAATTCATGAAGCTGTGAAATCATTATCCCCTTTGGAGACTGCATCTAAAGTGCTTGCAGTAAATGTGATGATCAAAGATTTACATCCATTCCACTGATGATTGACCAGTCAAAGCACAATATTCACTAAAGTTTACTCTCTCATCTGTGCCATTTTTGTTTTAAGACATATTTCGTGTTGTGTGTGGTGACACTGAAATAAATAATCGATGAAATAATTAAATAAATACATAAAGGAATAAATAACAAAAATGCATTTCATGCCCTTTTTAACTATTTATGCTTACATATAATTTTGTAATTATTTATTTTATCATATTTCACCCATATTTGTTTTGTTATTTTTTTCTACCATAATCTTGTACTAACTTTAGTCCTACAATGTTTATCTTTTATATAAACTGACAAATATTTTAATAATGATCGTCCATCCATCCATCCATCCATCCTCTTCCGCTTATCCGGGGTCGGGTCGCGGGGGTAGCATCTTAAGCAGAGAGGCCCAGACTTACCTCTCCCCGGCCACTTCTTCCAGCTCTTCCGGGAGAATCCCAAGGCGTTCCCAGGCCAGCCAGGAGACATAGTCCCTCCAGCGTGTCCTGGGTCTTCCCTGGGGCCTCCTCCTGGTTAGATGTGCCCGGAACACCTCACCAGGGAGGCGTCCTGGAGGCATCCTGATCAGATGCCCGAGCCACCTCATCTGACTCCTCACGATGCGGAGGAGCAGCGGCTCTACTCTGAGCCCCTCTGGGATGACTGAGCTTCTCACCCTGTCTTTAAGGGAAAGCCCAGACACCCTGCGGAGGAAACTCATTTCAGCCGCTTATATTCGCGATCTCGTTCTTTCGGTCACTACCCATAGCTCATGACCATAGGTGAGGGTAGGAACGTAGATTGACTGGTAAATTGAGAGCTTTGCCTTACGGCTCAGCTCTTTTTTCACCACGACACACCGATGCAGAGCCCGCATCACTGCGGATGATCGTAATGAATAAAATATTTTATTTATATAGCTCCTTTCCACATTTTTTACACTTTCTACCTCCACTTCTTTTATGGTTTAGAAGAGATCATAAACTTAAGGCCTTTCCTTTCATGTTCTTCTTCACTAATCCCCTTTGTCCTTATTTATATAAACTGATTATCTTTCTCTAGAGGAAGTTGACAGTCCTTGGAAATTAATTTCTTCTTTTTTTCTGAAACATCAGTAATGACTTCTATTTAAGTTGTTCTCAAACTGTTGGCCAATCTTTAAATATGATTTCAGGTTCCTATACAGGTAAATCTCACCTCACCTAAATTATGATGTTCCAAAAGACATTCAAATTCATACATTTCTTTATTTTAAATTCTAAAGTGATATGTCCCCCATTCCATCATTAAAAACAAGTTTTGAAAGAGGTCAACATTGTCTATGTTTTTTCGTTTTTCATAATTTCATGCTTTTCACAAGGTCTGAAACTCCTCCAGCCCCATGTTCCATTTTATGTTGTCTGTTTGTCTGTGGACAGCACGGTGGCGCAGTGGGTAGTGCTGCTGCCTCGCAGTTAGGGGACCTGGGTTCGCTTCCCGGGTCCTCCCTGCGTGGAGTTTGCATGTTCTCCCCGTGTCTGTGTGGGTTTCCTCCCACAGTCCAAAGGCATGCAGATTAGGTGCATTGGTGATTCTAAATTGTGCTTGGTGTGTGTCCACACCCTGTGGTGAGCTGGCACCCTGCCTGGGGTTTGTTTCCTGCCTTGCGCCCTGGGATTGGCTCCAGCAGACCCCTGTGACCCTGTAGTTAGGATATAGCGGGATGGATGGATGTTTGTCTGTTGTTTTTATTAACTTAAAATCATTATTTTTCAGACTTTTGTGTTATTTTTGTTGGTTATGTGTATTATTCATTATGCAGTGTAAATTTAAACTGGTACCCATTCCTTGTTCTCTGTGGGTGGAACCCAGGGAGTTGAGACCACTCTGACATCACTGCAGCTGTGTCCTCCCTCTGGCTTGATAGGTAGCCCAGAGGAAAGGATTCAGTAGCAGTTTATTCAGTTTGTGATGGTGTTTAATAGTGAGTATTGTTATTTCTTGATTGTTCTGGTTCTTGGATTTTTTGTGCTACTGTTCTTTGGATTCTGATCCTAAATTGAGCATTGGGACTTGTTTGATTTGGATTGCCTTTTAGGCAGCTCCATTTTGCCTTATTTGTACTACTTTTCCCTTTTCTTTTTTGTTAATGAATCCTTCTTTTTTAAAGATTCATTGTTTTGGTTTATCTCTACAAGCCAGAGTTTTTCAGCATTCCTCAGTCTTATAAGGCATTTGTGATATTTTAGGACTTTAAGATATCTTTAGAAAATATTTTGTATTAATTTTATACTAGTTAAAAAAAGCCAGTGAAAGCCAGCAGGCAGTTGTTGTGAAAATAGGTGGAATAGGGTGAATCTCTTTTTTGCTGACCTCTGAAGGTCTGCTTTGTGGCTATTTTTGAATGATTCATCTCTTTTTAATTATATTACTGACCCTTGTTTACAATAACAGAATTGTGTGTAAATGTTTGCACTTTTCTGATTCTTTATACATGTATACCAAACCTTTTGGATTTTAACATTCTTAGTTCATAAAGCCAAACAAACGGCAAAGAACAAATTAAGGATGCAGAAATGTGCTCACAAATTCATTTGTGCAGACTAGAATTAATGAATGGTGCTCCAGCTAGAGCTGATTTACACTTTTGATAGACACCTGCTGCACAGTCCCACATTATCTGGTTTGAAAATAGATGGGTAAGTGGATGAAATTACTGGTGAATTACATAACAATACAGTAGGCGGAATTGCTGTCTCACAGAGCTTCAGCCATGGTTTAGTTTCTGGTTAGTATGCCTTGAGTCTGGAATTCATATTTTTCCCCTGTCTTCACGTGTCATTCTGCTTCTGCTTCTTTGATTTGTGGGATGCCCCAAGGGTCTGTTCTGTGACCTATCTTGTTTTAACTGCATAGCAGGTCAGTGACAGCAGTCAGTCACTGAAGCTGCTCCTCTGTCTGGAGATGATACTATTCAGTGGATGCAGTGGATACTCCTTGATTGACAGGAGCCTGCTCAGCGCCCGTCACTCTGCCACGGATGTCAAACTGTCCAGCTCTGTGTCTACAATAGAGCCTGCCTTCCTTACCAGTTTGTCCAGGCATGAGGCGTCCATCTTCTTTATGCTGCCTCCCCAGCACACCACTGTGTAGAGGAGGGCACTCGCCACAACCGTCTGATAGAACATCTGCAGCATCTTACTGCAGATGTTGAAAGACTCCAGCTTCTAAGGAAGTATAGTCGGCTCTGTCCTCTCTTGCACAGAGCATCAGTATTGACAGTCCAGTCCAATTTATTATCCAGCTGCACTCCCAGATATTTATAGGTCTGCACCCTTGCTTCCTCTAGCTCAAATTATCAATTTTTAATGGCATCACCTACCATTATGCTGATGACATTCAGCTTTATTGTTCTTTTAAGCCAAAAGAACTAGCTGTCTTCTTTGGTTGACTGTCTGAATGAAGTCAATAATTGGCTACTTGCCAACTACTTAAATACCCAGAAAACTTGAGGTTTTAATCTTTGCCCTTTCTAATCTGCATCCAGCAGTTTCTCCAAAATATCCCACCATCTCCACTTCTTCTCTTGCATCCCTGTGTAATTTAGGTGTCATATTTGACCAATCTTTGAGTTTTGATGCACATGTCAGATGTCTCAGTCATTGCTGTTTATTCGCTTAAGAAGTTTAGCCAAGTTGAGATTCGTTGTTGCCAGGGCTGAGAGATCAATGGTTTCATATCATCATGTCTGGATTATTGTAATTCCTTATTTACCAGTCTAAGTAAAGCTCATTTGTCTTGTCTTCAGGCTGTCCAAATGGAGCTGCCAGGCTTTTAACACATTCACACAAATTTCCCCAATTTTACATGCTCTACCCAGTAGAATTTAGAATCCAGTTTAAAATTCTAGTCCTTACTTACAGAGCTCTGCATGGTCAAGCTCTCCAATATATTACAAACCTCCTTTGACATTACATCTCAAACCATGCTCTATGATCTGCTCATTTAGATCTCCTTTCAGGTCCTTGTACCAGATTAAAGACATGTAGAGATCATGCATTTCAAGTAATTTTTCCAAGGTTATGGAACAGTTTTCCACTGTAATTGACCTTAACTGTTTAAGGGTCAGCTTAAGACTCATTTGTTCAGACAGCCATTTGGGTAGCCTTGTTTTGTATTTTGTTTGGTTGATACTTCATTTTATTATATGTTTTTATGATTTTGATATACTTTATGTTTTTGATATTTAATTTTATTCTAGGTTTTATTCTTTAGCACCTTGAAACTTTTGTCTGTGATAGGCGATCCATAAATACATTTTTACTTACTTTACTTACTTACATTCTTATAAAGAACTGGTTGTCACCCAAAGACCCTAACTTAACCAGTTTTGTTTGTGATTGTGGCCTGCAATAGTGTGGTGTCCTGTGCAGGCTTTCTGGCTGACTGCTGCCAGGGTATTTTCTGAGTTCCGAGTTGATTCAAAATATAAGTGGAGAGAATTACTTATATTGTATAGTACATTCTGGGATTGCTGTAATTATACTACCAGGTATAGTCTTGTGATACTAGTTCTTTGTGGGTCATAATTATTGTTCACTCTTCGTTACGATTTATGACTGTAACCCTGCTTTTACTGCTTCTACCAGTCTTGTCAGAACTCTTTTGTATCAATGCTCAGCATGCTCTTTGGCACCAAGTCCTGAACTGGTGTATTTATTTATTCTTCCCATTTGCTGATTTAACATCTGAACCTTTTAAATTTACCTCCATTAAATGTTGTCAACTAAAACATAAAAACATAACACCCATAGAAACTAAGACCTTAGTTTATTAATCTCACTGTAGTCAGTTTTTTGGGAAGGTTTGGTTGCTAGCAGAGCTGTAAAAAAACTTACATTCCTAGACCTCATTTGTTTATTAATATTTTTGCTGCAGGAGATTCTGGTGTATTTGGCAATGTATGTAAGGTCTCAACCAAGCTTATTTGGAGATATGTTAAGGATGAGGATTGGACTCATCATCCAGGTGATGGCAACAGAACTGGCTCGAAGTCTGCACTGTTCAGGTACATCCCCATTATTGTGTATTAGGAATCCAGAGTAAAATTTCTATTGAGCTTAAGGAGGCTTTGAGGCAAGATTTTTTAAATGAACACCTAACCAGCAGAGAGACTTTAGGATCACCATGGAGCTACAGTACTTAAAAGACAAGAAAAACATTTGTTTGTACTTTCTCCAGTGAAGGAAAAAAGTGATTATATTATATTTATAAAAGTAATTATGAATATATACATTTATAATCATATCTATTTCAGTATGTTAAATTAAGTATTTGGAACTAAACTAATTTTGAAATGATCTGTTTTTTTCAAGTGAGTACCCTGGGTTAAAAAGGAAAATGAGTGGGTACTTTATCAAAATAAGAATTTATTTTGTTTTATGTTACAGAGTCATGCACCAACTTACAGCTCAATTTGGTACTGGTCATTTTTCCGTATATAGGTGACAAAGGGTACAGGTCATTGTAATTGAGGTTCTACAGGTCTGTTGTGGGTCAATGGTATGCATACTTCAACTGCCAATACATAGGAGCAAAAACCAAGGCAGTGGGGGCTGAATGTATAAGAATTAGACACGTGGAGCACCAACAATTAAAACAAACCATAAAAAGCCCCCCAAGAGTAGGAAAACATGGTACCATGTGAAATAATTGTAATAATAATGGCAGAATTATTACTATTTACAAGACATTTCCATATTAACCATCTGCATAGATCAGAAACAAAACAGGTATGACAGCTGCATGAAGCACAACTTTAAAAAAATTCGGAGTGGCATTGGAAATAATTGCCATGATAATTAATAAGATTGTAACTATGTCAGCACAATGATTTTTTTTTTTTACTTATTGCTAGTTTGTGGGTATTTGTTGGCTACAGCATCAGTACGTGAAGGAAGGAAAGACTGCCACCTCTGCAGGTCCTCACGGCTTCTCTCACTGCTTCTATGCAGAGTGCATCATTCTATGATGGGTAGCACTGACACAATTACATGATAAACAAAAGGCATACAGCCTTTGTGGCCTGTAACGCTGGTTTTGGCAATTACTAGAACATTTTTACCCTCTTGTTTTCCTATGGCCTTTGGTCATAAGTACAAATGGCCTCAGCTTGGTTGGCCATAAATCAGAACTTGACTATATTTTGTTAAGCGACATAATAGCATTTAATAGCCATTGCTGTATGGAGAATTAATTATCATTTACTGTTGTAATTTTTGTCCAGGAGAAGAAGCCTCAGAAAGTCTAATGAACCTAAGTCCCTCAGACATGAAGGACCTCCTCCATCACATTCTGAGTGGAAAAGAGTTTGGTGTTGAGAAAAGTGGTGAGCATGATCCACGCAGATGTTATGGTTTTCTAGTCTGCTTAGCAGTCCTTATTAAACCTTTTCTCTGTTTGTTTTTTAAAGTTCGACCTTTTGAGTCTACTGCTACCAGTTTTGCTATTTCCATTCATGAGGTAGGCCATACTGGAGCCACCAAAACTGAAAGAACAGGCATCAGCAAACTGAAAAGTGAAATGAAGCAGGTAATGAATGCTTGTGATAGTAAGATTGTCTCTACAAAATGATGGCACATGTTTCTTATTCATATCATTTTCAAACATTCAAAATGTTAGGATAAGCAATTGAAATAAGACCACCATTACATATATTTTTAATTATTACACTGATTATAAGAATTAAAAAAGAGCTAACTGTGATGATGAATGCAATATCAATTAAGAAACATTGTGTAAGTGAGACAGAGGAAAGTATATCATTGTGGATAATTTAGTAAAGTCTGATAGGTATGATTTCAGAAATGTATTAGCAAATCAAGAGCGTAACATGGAATATGTAATCCAACCACATGCTTTAGATATCATATGACATAATACTGGGACAGACTGATCAGCTCTTCTGCTTTAGAGCATATCTTCCCTGAATGCTTAAGGGTTGTCTCATTTACTTGAACTTCTTCCTGTATCCCAGAAACATTGAGAGTAACTGACTGGACTCAATACGGTAACATGATGGAATATTAGTGAACACTGATATTACACAGCTCCAGAGCTCTGGTCTAATTGCTTCTCTGGTCACTCTTTGAGTGGATTTTGGTCATTTGCCATTTGTCTGCTTGAGATGTTCCCCAGGTACTCTGTTTTATCTCCCCTAAAAATGACACATTAAGTTAGCTGATACCTATAATTTGTTTTAAGTGAGATGATGTTTATGTTTGAGTGTGCCCTGCTGTGAACTTATACGTGGTTCATCAAACGTCCTGACACTCAAAGAAAACCTTAATAGTGTATTTAAGATGTGTTATACAGGTATTCAATAATGAAATTAAATGAGACCAGAAAGTGGAAGCACGTTATAGGTAATGCTTAATTGTGACAAGATGCATTATTCTGCTCTCTGATACATTTGTTTAGCCGTGCCTAAACTCCACATAGCCCAAAAGAACAAAACTTTGCTCTGAGTTATAGACATGGAAATACTGCAGCATGTTGGTCATCTTGCCAGAGACCTACTGTAACAACAAATTTTAAATACTCTACACCCACAGCATTTGCTTCTTATAACTGATCTTTATAACTCACACACTAAAACACATCATTGAAAATAAAAAAAAGCACATTTCCTGAACACTTTGTGTACAATGAAAAACTGTGTCTTCATTTTTTTTGTACTAGGACACTAATGATATGAACCTCAAAGCTCAATGACACTTCTTCACACCACAGCTACAGATAGTAGGCATTAACCACCCTCTACTCCCTGTCCTAGGTGTATTCATACCTCCAAACCAGCGGTTCATATTCTTTAAAAAGACACACGCAAGATAAATGCAAGCAAGCAGCTAAAAACATACACACTTAAAACACTACAAACTGGTGTATTTGTTTATTTTTGGGATGGCACCACATGACAACTTACTATGCTTACTGCACCTGATGAGGGCCAGAATATTATTGATTTTTATGAGAAACTCCCAAGCTGCTCAAACCTGTGCCATGGGCCAAATCTTCCCGTCCCTGCTCTAACCCATACTTGATAAGTTCACCTCCATTGCTTTTAACTGTCTTTCTTATTATATACCCAGTGATAGTATACTTTATGCAAGGTCTGGCGTAAATTAGGTATCTGTATCACATGGTATTGTATTCAAGACGTCAGAAATAATTTTTTTGAAATGCTTATTTGCCAATGACAACTGCATTAATGACAAATTTAAAGCAGTTTCTCAGCAAGTTAAGGTAAGTTTCTCAGTAAGGTGTGGCTGCCTCTCATTGACTATATAACATAATACTTTAAGAACAACACTGTAAATATAATATATATATACAGATATATATGCTCTTGAACAATAAAAAAGCACATTCACCAGAGGGTCAAGCTTTTCATTTCATCTGAAAGTAGCAGACTAACAAACTTTTCCTTAAAAACCTCTGTTGGGGATTTCTTAGAATAATTGTATTAACTTAAAGGGGAAATCAATGTGGACATGATGGTCAGTCATTCCAAATGCTGATTTATGCTTAATGTATCTTGTGTCAATCATTCTTAAAATATCAGAACTAAATCACTTTATAGCTGTTTTCATTGCTGTGGACTTTGATCAAACTTAGACAAAGGTTCTAAATAGAAATGTACCATAACTAATTAATTTAATATTTTTTGTAATATATAATTCTTATTTCAGAATCATTTGTTCTCTAAGTAACAATATCACATCAAGGTATAAAAATAAAGCAATATATGTTAAAATAAGCACAGTATAGAAAAGTAGTACTGAGAATTGAAAGTGTAATACTAAGTATAACATGTCTGATAGTCTATATGGAGATGAAATCTGTTTCTGAACATGCTGGTCTAGAAATCAATCTTATTCTTAAATCTTACATTTTAAGATTTGTTTCCTAATTCTTTAAAATATTAGTCCTAAGGAAAAGTGAAATATAATAGTACAGGATGGCATGGTGATGCAGTGCTCCCTCACACATCTAGGATACAGATTTCAATTTCAAAATCATTACCTGTGTGTTGGACAAACATATTCCCCCTTTGTCTGTATGGGTATTCTGTTTTACCTTTCATATCCCAAAGATTTGCTTTAGCTTTACTGCCATATATGAATTATCTTTTTCCACCCTGTTTGAATTAAGTAGGCTGAAAAATGGATTGTAGAATAATATAGAGTATTATCTGTTTTTTCCTTTTTGAAATGCTCAGTCATTTAAATGATTACACCAAGTTAATAGATACAGTGCATTTGTAGTAAAATGTATGACAATGTATTATATTCACTATATTATACTTCAATTCCAACTTTTGTGAAAAAAATTATAAATCAAGCAAACCTTTCACTTTGAGGCAGGCATCAATTTCAGAATGAGGTTTTGCAATAAAAATCACTAACTACACTGGCCTTCCCTTTTGAATTTGATATACTTTTATTCAGACTAGGGGGCTTCACCACCTGCTCGCTTCGCTCACCAACCCCCTTGTTTGGTTTTCCATATACACACTTGTAAGTTTTTTTTCTTTGAATTGTTGCTATTTCATTAGTTTCACTTTTGTTTCAGAACTTCTGTAAAAACAATATTTGGAATCTTTCGAGTCCCAATATGCTGAATCTTTTAAATGAGGTCAGTGAGACGTGTTTAATGACTTTGTACCATAATTCAGGATAGGTTTCTCTGTTTGGAATTTCAGCACAGACAAAACGATCTACATCATCAGCAGTTAATAATTTTTTTTGCAAAATAACCAATTAATGCATGAGAGGTAAACCCCATTTTTGAAATTCTCTGACTTAAACTTCAAAGCCTTACAATATTTACATACTTCTGACATATCACCTATGTCCATATATTCCATCTCTATTCGCCTTTTTGTTATTTCTCCGAGTAATAATTTCTCTTTTTTTGCGCTAATGTGATGTTTCCTTTCTTTGTTTTGACACTGTCATTTTTTTCTGCTTTCATATTCTGTATCTTGCTCTGCATGTGTTTCGCGCCTACGTTTTTTTTGAGTCTTTTGAATTCCAGTTTTCATTATCTCTAACCTGCTCTGCATGTGTTTGGCCCCTTGTTTTTTAACCTCTTTATGATGTTTTACTTTGTTTTCTACTCTCTTTTATTTCTGACCTCGCTTTTTCCTGCTTTTTTTTCAATGACATCTGGTCCGTGTTGATTATTTTCCTTTTTTTGAGTAATAATTTCTGTTTGTTTGCGCTACTGTGATCTTTACTTTGTTTTTTTTATACTTTCTAATTTTCCTACTTTCATATTCTTTAACTTTCTCCACATGTGTATCGTGCCGTTTTTTTTTGAGCCTTTCGAATTCCACTGCTTTCATAATCTCTAACCTGCTCTGCATGTGTGTAGCGCCAATGTTTCTGAACGTCTTTATGAAGTTCTTCTTTGTCTTTTATTCTCTGTCTTTTAATTCTGAGCCCGATTGGACGTGCTTTTTTTCAGTTCTACATGTTCCGGGCTAATAATTACTTTCCTTATTTTCTGAATTTGCACCTAGATTATTCTTTTTCTTTTTTGCTCTTTTTTCTCTCCAACGTTTTTGAGTCTCTTTTCTCCGCGCTGCTTTCTTCTTTGCTTAGTCGTCGACATTTCATTTATAACGTATTGTCCTTATACGCTTTATATGCGCTGAGAGCCCTGGATCTGTGTGTGCTCAAAGCCTTTACACAACTGAGTTTTTTGCTGCCCGTGGTCTTATTTGAAATTGGTTGTAAGTAGGGCTTGCGTTGCAAGAATCTCATGTTCTATATCATCGCGAGTCAGTCCTGGGTCAATCTCTTGGCACAAAGTCTTATGTTTAAGGTCCCCCACGAGACGCTCAGTGGCCAATCTCTTTTGTCTTGCGGTTCTTTTAAGTGTCTTCCGTGATCTTCACGTGAAGATCACGTCTCGTCTCCCATCTTTCTCTCCCAGAATTTTTTTTTATAATAGAGAGAAATGAAAACAACACCATCATATTTCTCAAAAACAGTCATTTTCTGTGCTAATAAGTCCAAACCTATGAGTATTTTTGCTGTTGTGGACAGCTTTGTGGCAGGAAAGACAGGTCTTTCCTGTATATATCTCTTTTTATTGCATCTGCATAATGGCCAACCTGTTTTGTGGAGCAACTGATAACCAGCTTGTCAAATGATGACTGTAGGTACAAAGGCATATGGCACATAAACCTCACCCTAGCAAGTCTTTGAACAACTTATTCAATAATCAATACTTAGTTTTATGTTGCCTGTATACCTATGTAATGTTTCTAAAAGTGCCATGATCATATACTAACAGAGTTATATACTTTCTTTTTAAAGATAGTATAGGTTATCAAAAATGTATAGATGTAGATTAATTTATGAAATACTAAAGTTGTTTTAAACCATAAATTGGGATAAATTAAAGTGTTTGTGTTAAGTAGGTGATGAGAAAAAAAATATGTAATTGATCTGATTTAAGTTGATGTAATTTCTGTGATGAAAAAGATCAATATTTTTAGCACTTTTGTGATATAGTGTGATATTATAAATAGTTTGAATTCTATCCATAATTTGATTAGCCCATGTATAATAATATAAGGACAAATCTATTGTGTCCTGTATATTTACATTTTCAGAAGAAGATATTACTGTTACTTTATTTTAAAAATTTCTATTTCAGCTGGATGATCAGACGTCACAAAGTGTGGGTTAAGTTTGTTGATTAACTGAGCATGGTTTTTCTTTTTTCCTCTCACATGCTATCGTCATGAACATTAGTTTTCCAGAATGAAAAATGGATTTGTGCTTTCACTATTCTTTCAGTAAACCATTCTGCGTGACTCATTAAATTAAAAGTGTATGATCTACTGTACATCAAGAAGGCCTAGAAATTAGGTTTTAATGAATGCTTTTCTCATGTGGGAATATTGTAGCTCACCTGCTGGTCCCTAATGCCTTCCTTTGAAACTACATCAAGATTCACATTTATTAATATCCCTTAACACAAAAATAATTGCCTAATCTAAACTGGAGTCCTCCCCCTATCCTGTATTTATCTGTTGCTAAGTACTTCATGCAGCTGTTGTAGCATGCCATGTGTGAAAACACGTAAGTTAGATTAAAATCAGTTGTCATCTGTAAAGGCACTGGCACTTTGCATAAGGTTGGTTCCTGCCTTGTGCCACTCATAACCTGAAGAAATTCCATCTCTTGGTGACCCTAGACTTCATAAACAGTTTAGAAAATGGTGGATCTTTAATGGAAAGTCTTTATTTCAAAAATACATATTGTTAAAATAAACAAATAATAACCCTGCTAAAGGGCTTCACTGCCTGATTATTGCTCTGTCATGCCTACTTATAAGCCAAAAGAAATAATGTCATAATTCATTTAACCAGGTTATGAGATTAGAACTTTTTTCAAAAAAAAACCCAGCAATTAAACATTTTTGTGGTTTACAATTAAATGCCTAGTGTCACATGTTGGTGGCCAATGAGAAGATTATTCATCAAACATATACTGTATGCTGCATCCAACGTTCATTATGTGCTATTTGAGGAGATTGCTTTTTGATTTTGTCTGAACACTTACAGTAATATTTTGTTTTTACAAATAGGCATCACTGATTTTTTTTTCTGCTCTGACATTTGCTTCTACTTCTGTGCTAGATTTGCATTTTGCATGTTAGAACTTGCTATGAATGGATTTTGCTGCATGTTGTATGCTTTCTTTTTTGTTTGTAAGTTTATAGATATCACTTTATGTTTGATTGTCTTTGAATTTCTTTGCCTGTCCTTTTCTTTTTAGTTTTATTTCACTGGTCATTCCACTGGCAGCAGTGTCATCTCTCCCCGCTCAACGGTAAATATACACTATAAAAAGCAGAGAAGAGCAGAGACTGATGTTATCTTGCATTTCTGTCTGTCTTCTTTCTAATCTGGTTGGGTCTAAAGAATTCAAATTAACTAGATTAAACTTTCTAAAGCAATGAAATCTATCTCATTCAATCACCAAATTGCCTTTCTCATCTATATATTTAATGCAATTAATTTTATTTTTATCGTACTTAAATCATTTTTTAATGTATATTTTCCATATATTTTATACATTTCTCATGATTTATAAAACTAACAAAGGTAAAATTTCTGACATTGATTTTCAATGCAGTAGTCCAGTAGTGCATATTTGTTTTAATACCACAGAAAGCAAGCATTCCAAAACAACTAATGAACAAACAACTTTGTGCTGATTCCAAACTGGTGGTAATTTGGTAAAACAGGATCAGAAGATGATAGTAAATGAATAAAGGAACTTGAGGATTCAGCTTCTTTATTGTTAACATAGAGCTATTTTTATGTTAAAACCTCAGTGTTAAGTGCAAGGTACAGATCATATTGATAGTTATCCTCAGTTTTTCAGTATCATGAGGCTATTTTAGATGATTCAGTTCAAGATAAGAAAGCACATTAACACAAACTCAATGTTCTTACACTATAGCAAATATACTTTAGCATACTTAAACTCAAAGTAAGGAGTAAATTGTGAAATTTACAGAATTTACAGAAGGATCAAACACTAAGATTAAGAAATGAAAAAATACAAAGCAAATATGGATTTAATAAAAGGTAATATTTAAGACACAAAAACAAAATTACAAATTAAATTATAAACAACAAAGAAATGTATGATGCATGATTGAGGCAATAATGTAAATACAGAATGGTAAAGTATACTGGAAATGATGCTCAAGAGAAAGTATAATGAAATCTCTAAAAATATTGCAAAGAATATTCACTACAAGAATGATGATGTGAATCAAATAATGATATGATGAGTTTAATTAGTCTCGTTAATTTAATAATTGCTAAATAATGCAAATATGTATACTTAAACTGAGTTTAAAAAGTTTCTGCACTTTTTTAAACTGTATTTATTAAGAATTTCAAAAACAAATTATATCACTTTTCTACATAGTCACATTTGTTTGCGATGCAATTTTCCCAGCGTCGTTCCAACTTTTTAATGCCCAATTACTACTTCTCCCGCCTTCACCATTTCCAACAAAAATATGAAAGTGCAGAAACTTTTTGAACGTCCCTCGTACATTCATTGAGAAAATACTATACTGTTTTTGAGTAGGGCCTCCTTATGCTCACAAACAGACTAATGTTTTCATAGAATGGATTTCACAAACTGTTGGAAAAATTAATTTGAGATTCTGGTCTATGTTAATATGTCAGCTGCACATTTATGCAGTGAATCTCCTGTTCTACCACATCCTAAAGGTGTGATTCAGAAGGTGACAGAGATGCCCCCATCACTCTACAATTTAATGACATAGCCTTTATTTACTTAGTAAACACAACAAAATCAAACAAGTTGAAGGGTAAGCTCTTGTGTGTGCAACATCCAACAATCAATCAGCGCTCATCTGTCTGACATCTAGTGTTTGTCGTCTTTGACACAATGCAAAACAGAAAGGAAAAATGGTTTGGCACTACAGCTAAATTTGCTGCATCTGAAAAACATTCATACAGTCACCTGTGCTGTCAAGCTCACAATACTTTCAGAATGGGAAATTCTTCCAGTTAGTTTTGAGTTATGTAATCCGTCATCCCCTGTGATTCATACTCTTGTAATCTGACAATGAACAATGAAATCAACACTGGCCAGTACTAGCAAGGATGGAGCAGGATTACAGTTTGGTCGGTGCTGCTTATTTAATGGTATGACACAGAAAAGACTGAGCACACATTATGGTGTATCCATACTTGAAGGGCCACTTTTGCTTCCATGCATCTTTAGAAAGGAATTCAAATCTTTAAAATTACACAAGGTTGAAGTTGGCTACTTATTTGCAGGTTATTCATCAGCCTTGTTAAGATTACTGTCACCTTTCGTATTCCAATACAATAAATCAGTTCCTTCCAAGTTTTTACTTATTTATGTAATATTAACAAATTAATGTGTTTTAATTAATATTAATAGTTAGATTGGGAGCTTTTTTTCATTTCTTTTCTCCTTTTCAATGGTAATATTGACCGTGATTTTTACTAGTATTGGTCATTTTGTATTGCTGTAATAGTTATTTTTCATATAGCTAATTATTGGATACTACTCTATTGGGTATACTTTTAAAAATGTTACATTTAAGAAAAAGTCACAGATCCTCCACCAGTAGCACACATTAATCAATGCCATTATCACATAAGTTAATTGCAATCTGCTGTGCATGAAAGCTATTGAGCCACATTTAATGTAGTCTACTAAGACATGTAATTGCATTTTATTATCACTATTATTTTTGAATATGACTTATTGTTACAAAAATATTTAATAAACAAAAATGGGATAACTGACTCTTGGATGAAGTAAATAAAAATATGAAATGCTCCAGCTTTCATATCAGTTAATTTAGTCACTGAACACACCTGAATGTTACCCCACATGTACATTGTCTAAGTTGTCTAAACTTAAAGCAGCCAGAGAAGCTATTTTCTGTATAAGCGGGTCCTGTTGTTAGACTAACTCCTATTATTGCTGTGTTACCATATAATTGTTGCACAGAATCTTTGTCTGTTATAACATAGACAGGTTTGGATATACACCAATGTTTGTCAGTGAGTGATTTTAAAATTAAAATAATTTGTACAGTGTACTGTTTATCTAGATAAATAAAACAAATGTAATTCTGAACAATTTTTCTTCAAGAATAAGTGCTGAATTTCAACAAGATTAGTCTGATGGGAGCTTAGTTGCTATATGCGAACAGACATGGAAACTGCAGTAGGTCCTTTTTGCATTATATGTGAATACCTAAAAATGGATAATGTTCTTGCTTTATTAACCATCCAGAGTGCTGTTTATTCCTATTTGGGCCTTGAACCCAGTTTACATTATATAATGCACTGATTTCTTTACTTTTAGAGGTGCAGCAGCCCCTCTTCCCCCAGTGGTGGCTTGTCCCCTACAGGTTCTGTGGGCATACATGTTAATTGGGATGATAGACAAGGCCAGTGGTTACGCAGGAGGCGTCTTGACGGAGCAATCAACAGAGTTCCCATGGGATTCTACCAGAAAGTGTGGAAGATTTTGCAGAAGGTAAGCATTTACATGCAATATTAGAATAGGTAAGTCAAACTAGCATGGTGCAGCCTGGCAGAGTAGTGTAGTAGTTAGCTCACCTGCTTCACTTCTCCTGTGTCATGTGTTTGACTTCCAGCCCAGATGCTGCACTCTATGGAGATTGTATGTTCTCTCGTTGTCTCATTGTGTTCTTCTGTAGGTATTTCTGTAATGGTTCTGTAATGCACCAGGTGCCCGCAGCTATCACCATATATCTTCCAAAACATTGATAGTTAGAACCGAGGATGGGCAGGGGCAAGTGAGGAGGCACCAATAGTTATGTTGCAAAATAGTTGAAAGTGAAAATTTATTCCAAAATAAAAAAGTTCTGTTAACTTGGTTTAGGCATTTCAGATAAATATCCTTCAAATGTAGATCTTTGAAAACAGTGACTTTGACAATAAATAAATAAAGATTTAAATCACAGTCAGGTATAATTCCTTCTTTGCCAGTAACCTCCCATTCTATTTCTATTCCTGTACTTGGATCTTGAATACAGTAGCATAGGCACTGCAATATCAACATCAGTAACTACAAAATTAGGGATGACTGGTCTGTCGATTTCATGTGCGTAGTTAATTTGCCAATTTCCCCATTTCCTCTACCAAACCAAGTCAACACTCTTTCAATAAAAACTACATTTGCCATCTTAAGTCCAAAAATGTGTTTTGGATATTCTGGCAAATTTGATTAAAGAGAGTGTGACATGTGATGGACACATCCACAGGTGGTTCCTGCTTTTTGGTTCTTGTTACTGGAGTAGGCCACAACACCATGAAATCCTCAATCGACGTAAGTGGGTTTGGGTCAAGGATTAATAGACCACTGCAGTCTAACCATTAGTCTGTAAGATATTGTTTAAATGATGAAATCTTGAAATGTTCACATATTTTAAAATAGAACAAACATTTCATGGGGTGTACTTACTTTTTCACGAATATGAAATTTATCTTTTTTTTACAAATGCTTTCCACTGCCTCCACATAGATTGCATTTCTTGTTCACTTCCAAGATTTGGATTAAAACTGCATTCTACTAACTTTCAATTGACTCCTGATTCTTTTCTGTACCATCCTTTCATCTCCTTCCATTGACATTTCATAAATCCAGCAAAAATTAAGTTTGTTCTTTATACAAACTATTTTAGAGAAACAGATGAATTTATGTGTATAAATCAATTCATTTGAATTCTTCTTTGACAAATAAAACAAACCTTGTTGAACATCTCTAGACTGAGACCATACAGTGCTGGTATGAACAAATCAGGAGACCTTTTAAAAGAATGATAGGTATAAAACAAGCAACCACATTGTCAATCCAGTTGGCTCCAGGAAATACTGCTGAATTGAGTTATTAGGTTATTATTGGAATTATTGAATATGGCACTTTCTTTCTCATTTGTAGATACTCAACATAAAAAAAACAACCTTTTGATGGCATATCAAACTCTGCCTTCTGTTTTGTGAATTTATATCCTAATATTAATTTAGCAGTATATTTAGAGCAAACCTAGGGGTTGGAACTGATGGGAGGAGCATAAAATGAGTCCAGCTATAAAAATTTTGGTTTCTGTGACAACATTATGAATGTGGGATTTCATTCCTATTTTGTTGTTTGAAGTAGTGTCCTACAAGACAATGAGTTGTATAGTTTGAGAAGAAGGAATGGACCTAATGAGTTATGGAATGAGGGGTTTAATGGAGCAAATTTCATTCTTTGTTTCTCTTTCAGTGTCATGGCTTGTCTATAGATGGCTATGTCCTCCCTTCATCAACAACTCGAGAGGTAATTAATACCAATTTATATACTTTAATTATCATTTTCTGGGGTATCTAATCTTTTTGTTTCTTCAGTAACTAGAAGTTTTTGAAAGTGAACTGGAATAAATAGATTTTATAATTATTTGTGTACAAATAACGCTGTCTGCTTATGGTTTTTGGCAAGCAGACTAATCTGGTGGAAAGTCTCTGTTTGTTGTGTCGTTTGTATAGTAACTCTTCTCAATGCCTGGTGTATTACTGTAAAATATTCTATTTTGCAATGTAGCATGTATGTGCTAGTTTGTATATGTGCAATGAAAAATTTCTAATTTCTCTAATATAATTTTAATATAATTTCTAATTCTAATTTTGGACAGTTTCTGGCAAAGAGAAGTTGATTTTTCCGCAGTCGTACATTAAATACAACTTACATTCCCTACCATATTATGGTAGATGGTCTAGCATTGTTCCAGCTGAGTAAGGAAAGGTAAAATGTTAGCTTTGTAGTGCAAGTTTCTAGAACAGATTGTTTATAATGTAATGATTCTATTAAGTCCCTGTCACAATACACAACTTTCTTTGCTGACTTTATATACTGTAATCTCTGTTCATTTTTGTTCTACAGATGACGGCTTGTGAGATCAAGTTTGCTGTTCATGTGGAATCTGTATTAAACCATGTCCCGCAGCCAGAGTACCGCCAGCTTCTTGTAGAAGCCATTCTTGTCCTTACACTATTGGCAGACATGGATCTTCATAGCATTGGAGGCATAATCCATGTGGACCGCATTGTCCACCTTGCCAATGACCTGTTTTACAATGATCAGGTAAATAAAAATGGTACATGGAAGGATAACTAGTGATAGAAACTCACAATTACATTTTCAGTATGTTCCTGTTTGGGGTCACAAGAAGTAACTGGGAAGCAGTAAGTGAAACTCTGGTGTTGAAATTAAGATACCATCCAGCAAATGCATTTAAACTTTTTGTTTTTGTCTTTTTGCTTTCACAGAAAGTACATGGTGCCAATGAATTCATTCTGGAGAAGGATCCATCCACAGGCATTTGCAACTTTTTCTATGACAGTGCTCCCAGTGGCAGCTATGGCACGATGACATATCTTTCCAAGGCTGTAGCCACCTACATCCAGGATTTTCTTCCAAATGCAAGTTGTCTTATGCAATAGGATGTTTTAGGTACTTTTTTCTTAAAATAGAAGTTTGTCTTTGAGTGAGATGTAAAGTTCACTCCATTGCATGCAAGCTGTACAAAATACAAGCAGGAAACGTTGGAGTTTAAATGCTATTTTAATTAGCTGCCACAGCAGACTGTACCTTAAATACTGTACCTTAAGGAAACTTATTTATAAAATATTTAATTTATTATATGTTGATAAACAAAATAAGCTTTATTTTTCAGGGTCTCATGAGGATAGCACCACATTCCCTTTACAAAAGGTTTTATTGCTAAATGGTGTCTTATGTGCCCATAGTTTTAGAATTTTTTTTTACCTCATTTGGAGAGTGTTTTTGTGACCGAGTAGCAGAGTGAAAATCTTATATGTTCTGTTTTATTTCCTGACAGCCAGTAGAATGTTGCCAGTTTTTTACTGCACCTGTTTTTATTTCATAATATCTAACAGATTTTTAACAGTAATGATCTTGAACGTATATTAGTGCAGCAGTAATTTTAGTATTTAAAACTGCCTACTAAGTTACTCCCATAAAGAGAATAGCAATTGCAGGCAATACCATCCTACTCTTATCTTCTCCCGGCGCAATAGTTAACTCATGAATTCATTTCCTTAATCTACTTATAAGAGGTGTTGAAAAAGTCCTAGGCCTTTCATGACAGCAGTAACATTTAAGGCACAAACTTTTTCCCCAGTGAAAGCTCATTTATTGTTAACTCTAACACAGCATTCAAGCATTTTCCACATAGTCACCCTCAAGGCAATACATTTTCCATCTGTCAAAGCATGCAGGAAAATCACCTTGAGTTAAGCTCCCACCTTGCTCATTTACCACATCAATCAATTCATCACGTGTCTCAAAAAATTTTCCACAAAAGTGTTCTTTCATTTTTGGGAACAACCAGAAATCACAAGGTACTAAACTGGAGGAATAAGGAGGGGTTTCAACCAGCTGAATATCAGGTTTCACCAAAGTTTCAACGATCAGCTTTGTAGTCTGTTCCCACACATTGTCATGGTGGAAAAATGACTGGTTCAGTGTCAGACAGGGCTGACCTCCACTCCTCTCACTCCTCCCCCTTGTAATACCCGTTACAACTTCCTCTGGGTAAAAAATCAGTAAAGAATAAATTTGATCTCCATATTGTACTGCAGGGTCACTGAGGTAGGTTGAAGGGTCTGCAGCACATCTCAACCAAATTAAGTACAAAGCAGGAGCCCACTTTGGAGGGCGGGCCTGTCAATTGCAAGATACACTCACACTAAGTCAGAACCAGTTTAGATTCTCTAATTGGACTAGAATTTGCACCTTTGGGGTGTGCCATGAAACTGGAATATCCAAAGAAAAAACATACAGGTACAGGGAAACCTTGTAACTACATTACATTAAAATATTACTGTAGGTGGCACAATTATGAGCATCGCAGATTCACAGCTTCAAAGATTTCAGTTTAATTAACAGCCCAGTCAATGTATGGGTGTTGCAAGTTTTCCTTGTCTCTGTGTGTTTTCCTAAATTTACATAATTTTCCACCCAGATACTAAACTTGTAAAGGAAAATGGATGGAAATGAAACTTTTCCAAATTTCACAAAACTGATATTCATTTGCCAATCATTACTGAATAAATCAAAACAAAAGTGTTTGGTGCAAGGTAAACAAATGTAAAGTGCCTGGTGAACAATATACAGTAAACTGACATGATTATATAATACAATGACCAATTGTGCCATTATCCCTCCTGAACATATTAGATCTCTCCATTACAACAGCAGATAACTTATCAGTGAACAGGACAGAGTGAAGGTTTGACCATGTTCTTTGATCAGCTTCTGTTGAGAAGAAAATCTAAAATGTATAAATGAATAAAGGTATTGAGAAGCCACATGTTGTCCTATTGTGAGGAGCATTGTCTTCCAGTGGAAAAGCAGTAGTCGCGAATCATTTCAAAAACAGGTGACAGTGTTTCTCTATGCATGTACTTTGAAACAAGTAGCTACTTACTGTAAGGATCTTCTTGTACTGTATAAGATTCAAGAGAAAATTGCTATAATATAAATAGATTTTATATTGCTGTCAACTAGAGACTACTAAGTTCATGTTCATAAATGTGCAAAGTCTTCTCTTTTTAATAAAGATAGTCAATAACACCTCAATCTGTTGAAATCTCTATGAATAACTTTTTTATGTGTTTATTGTATGAATAATTTTTTCTGTCTTAGGTGGAGCTTAATATCATCTAGTTACATATAAAAAGACTCTGTTTTGCTAAGGATGTCATTAACAGTTAATAGTGCCACCTACATTGGTGGGAAAGTTGTTGAAGGTCTGAGCAGTTTCAAATTTCCTTGAATGACTATCGCAGATGAAGTGGGCACACTACATTTTGGCCCTTATCAAGAAGGCTCACCAGCATCTCTGTTTCTGTAGACATCCAAAGGAAGCTCACATTTGTCCCTCTGTTTTCACTACCTTCTAAATTTATAGGGTGAAATTCATCCTGGCTGCCTCACTTCCTAGTATGGCACCTGCTCTGCTCAAGAACATATAGCAGTGGAGAGTGTGGTGAAGGCAGCATAGAACATTAAGGGCACTGAGCTGCCTACTGTTAAGGATTTATACAACACTTGCTGCCTCAGAAAGGCAAGCAGGATAAAAAGACCTTGGCCATCCTGCACGGTCGTTTTTCTAATTTCTTCCTTCTGACAAATGGTACAGAACCATTGGCACTGATGGCAGTATATTCAGGGACAGTGTCTCTCCCCAAGTAATAAGTTTGCTGAACAATCAAACATGAGAACAAATATTGCAACATATCAAACACT
The DNA here is from genome assembly GCA_026402145.1 of Polypterus bichir lapradei. NCBI lineage: Eukaryota > Metazoa > Chordata > Cladistia > Polypteriformes > Polypteridae > Polypterus > Polypterus bichir. The sequence continues at coordinate 22,950,157 of JANRMT010062831.1, forward strand.
ATGCATATTTGTACATGTAAAAAATATTTTGGAAAATATATTAGATTTTGGTAATGTTTTACTTTGGTTTTTCTCTCTTCATTGGTTTTGATGTCTTTTTTTGGTTGTTCAGGTAATGATTTGGTTTGTTCCTCCATGTTCTGGGATGTTCTGGCTCAAATTCTACTCTGAACATGTGCCATCACTCAACGTGCTCAGCACAGACTGGCAGATTTGAATCAGATTACCTTTAAAATGTATCTGTGATGAAGCCAGTCTTTACTGCACAGGTTTAGTTTTTCAATGATTCATTCTTTTATTCATCATTTATGTATTTCAGATGTTGCACTATTAGGTTAGAGATGTATTTTTGTTAAAAAGACATATTATGTCATTATTATTGTTTAAAGTTATGTTTTGGATATATTACACTGGTCAAAAATAATTTTGTCACAGAACAACCTAGGGGTGTTTTAAAGTATTTTTTGTGCTGGTTTCAGAAATGTACTGTCATGAATAGTTTTTGAGTTCTGTCTTTTTTTAGGCTGCATATTTAATATATAGACCCTTATTAAGGTGTATAGGTTTTTAAAAGTTACATTCTGGATTAAAATGTTTTTATTGCTGTATTTAAACATTTTATAACTTTACAGAAGGGTCTTAAATAATTCCGTTATGAGTTTTTAGGCTGTGATACATTTGGATGTTTTGAGACAGGAGCCTGCTCCCCATTTGAGGCACTTCTCCATGTCATTTGGTGATCAGATATGAAAGTGTAAACATCTATGTGTTTACATCTATAAAAATTAATTTCTGGTTTTCTAATCTGGACTTTTTCCCTTGAAATATTGGAGCAGTCAGTGTGAAACATGATGAATGGATTCATTATTTCTGAAATGGAAAAGTGATACCAAAGCAAGTGGAGTCCCATTATGTTTGCTGACAACTGCTGGACCCTTAAGAGGGATATTTCTGAGGCCAAGTACAGCAGAAAACTGAAAGCTTCTAACTTTTAGGTGGGTCACTTCCAGCATGTATATATAGTATAAATATACGTTTCTTATAAATTTTAATCACGTGTCACTTAAACTTCTTGTGTGATACAGAAGTCTGTTTTGATATTTGTATTTAGTATGAAAAATATTGTAAGATTCGCCTGTACTGATACATGTGACAAAAAAGTTACATTTTGTTAAACCTTTTCCAACGATTTTCAGTCATTCCCTTGATTTACATAATCCTAGCGAGGCACTCCTGTGACATACCCAGCAACTGACTCTAGCTAGTCTTTGACTTGTTCCAATCAAATCAAGCAGGGGTTGTGTGTGTAGGAGATCTGACAACCAACGAATGCTGATCCTGAAGTGTGATTCATATAATGCAGTAATAAGGAACAGAGAACACATATATTTTGAACCTTGCAAACAGAAATAAAGTTTGTCTGTTTGATGTCTTGTGTTTTGTATACTCTGACAGAATGGAAAATAGAACAAAATGGGCTGAGATTGCTGATGAACTTGCCTCAGCCTTCATACAGCATGGGCTTAATCAGGCAGCACAGATTTGGATGTCAGGAAAATTGGCGAGCACAACTGTGCTCAGTCAGCAAAACAGAGATGCCCAATGATTTTCACTCATTTACACTGACATGATCCAGTGACGAGATCAACAACTGTGGTTGGCAAATCTGATATGCCCCATAACTAGAAGTCACGTAATGTGAAATCAGCTTAACATTGTACCTTTACTGTTTTTTTTTAATTTCTTATTTTTATCGTTGTGTCTTGATGTCACCTTGTTGCCATTTTGTGAATTACTTTGTGCTACCTACTGTATACTTTTACAGGCTCAGCCACAAAGTTGTTAATAACAACATCCATTGCCAGTCTTTTGAGACTTGTAAAATAATGCAGTCCTTATTCAAGGTGATGCTATTTGAGTGCAAACTCTGGATTGAAAAAGCTTCTTCAGAATTGCCATTGGAAACTGCTTAAGATTTCTACCATGCATTCTTTTGAGAGTTTGAGTTCTGGTTTTGATTTTGTTTTGGAGATTGGCTCATGTGAACCAACTTCAACCTTGTTTTTGTTGTCCTTTGAAATCCCATCATTTTCTAGTCCAACTTTTTCTCCTTTCATCAATAATTTCTTTTACCAGCAAGAATTCTTAACAGTTCTAATGATGTGATTTCTCCACTAATCAAAATAATAGAATACTATCTATGCATAGAAGATTGAGTACAAAATGTGTGTATGTGTACCTGTAATTTTTAACAACAAATGGAGAATCAGGAACAACAAGGTGATTGTGCCCTTTGAAGTCCCACTTTAAGTTTTCTCCAGGTCAGGAGACTATGGTTCTTTGAAAGTTCAATGGCACTCATAATTGCTTTGAAGTGCTGTCTGGATCAAGTGGGTGATTGTATTTAAGGAATATGCTAGAGGCTTCAAAAGCAGCAAATTACCTCTGAACACATCTATTGTAAGCAAAGGCCTGGTCACTTATGGGACTGTTTGAAACAAAGTGGTGCTTGAGGCAATCTCAGAAATAATGTTTTGCTACAGTTTACCTCTTACGTTTACACCCATTTACATTTTATTCAGTACTTTTACTTGACCTAACACTACTGGTGACTTGAACCAAGTGAGCATCATCACTTTAAACTGTTTGTTTTTATGGATTAATTCATTATTTTTGTTTCTGTTTTTTTTTGTTATATTTGAGCTGGTTACCATTAGGTAACATAGGTGGTTGACAAGGGTGTTGTCATACAAGGGGCATTGTTTACGAAGTTAAGGGGCATTCACTCTGAACCACCAAGGGTGCACTGTATATGAATCTCAAGTAGGGGGTATGCTCTGGAACATCCACCCTTGCCATGCTGTGGACAGCGAGTGGCACAGTTTTGATAACTCAAGGGGTGTGTGGTCTGGACACTGAGAGTGAAACCCCAGAAGTCTAACAAGAATAGAGAATGTGTGCTATAGACCCCAAGGATCGCTGTTGTTTACATATGGGCTTTGGCAGTCACTGTGTTAAGAAGTCAGATTCACAGAGCTGTCACAGGATAGAGTGAATACTTTTATTGACACGCAGGTCGGTGCCACCGTAGTACCATAAAGGAGATAACTGAATTACAATTCAGATTTCACTTCTTAAATATATTGTTAATTACAGGAATACAGTAAAACCTGTGGTTATTTTTCACTCTGTTAACTGTCAGTCTCCTTTAACCATCAGACCCAAAAACGAAAAAAAAAACCCATCACGAATGCCAGAGCCAAACTATTACTATACTACTACTGCCGTGCGGTACACTACGAGATATGTATGTTGGATCAACTCTCCCTTGTTCTAGTGCATAGTGTTATTCCCCAGCACCACATGTCATGCCACATTTTGAAATCATAGTGTCAGTTATGCACCTTTAGTTTTAATAGCATTCATGGCTTTTAACTTTTGTTGTAACTAACTTACTATTCATTGTAATGGCCGATAAAAGTATGCGTGTGGTATTGGAATTATCACAAAAAAAAATTTAAATTGTTAAATATGTACAAAACGGAGAAAGTGCTTCAAGTATTGTTTCAATTTACAGAGTAGGAAGATCAACTGTAACCAATATAAAGCATGATGCTGACAAAAATGAAAAGTGTGTCGATTAACGTTAATGTTCTTCTGTATTTTCATTTTCTTTTTAAATTCTGTTATATTATGTTTTGCTGCAGGCAGCTTGTGACTTGCTGTGCAGGAGCAGAAAGGGTGGAATGAATGCTGTAAGTGATGGGACTGGCTGAAGGGCTTCTGCTCTGTAAGGGGAGGACATGGCTCTTAGGAGATGAGTGACAGGAGAAGTTAGGAGGAAAAGGAACGTATACTGAAGGAAGTTTTGAGTAGGGAGTCAGGAGACAATAAGCAGGAGTGTTTGCAGTATAGAGAAGAAATGAATGTAACTTGCAGGAGATAATTTAACTGGTAGGGAAAGCTTTCTTTTATTGTTTTGGAGGTATGCTCTGTAACCCAGATAAGACAGGGCACTGTTTGTTATGGTATGAAGACTCCAAGTAAAACACAGAAAACTTTAGTACCTCTGAGTTGTATTTGTTTATTAGGCTGGTCATTATTATAAATTAATTAATTTTGTTAATACTATATTATATTTTGTTAATGTAGTTTTTTTTGTAAATAAATATGACTATTCACTAAACTAATCTACAATTTATCATTTTTAAAGTAGCTGTTCTGTTATCCGTCTTTTCTCTTATCTGTCACGGTCTTGGTCCCGACCTCAAAGTCAGAATGTCTGCTACTTTGACTTACACTGGTTTCATATTGATTCTTAACCTTGTAAATGGAGTAGCAGCAGGACTGAGTCACAGATCAAGGGGCTTTAATTCAAATGCTTAGCATGTCACGGGCAAAAGCTAACAATAAAAAGGATATTATAATGAGTGTAACAATCAAATACTGAAAATCATATTTAACAGCAAAAATCAGCTATAAACACAGATTTAAACTCAGAGTTACTTGTAAGACGCTCACAGACAAACACTGCCATATGTAACTAAATGATTATCTCAGAAATTATGAAATTATGAAATTTCTATTTTGCATCAAACATATTCTTCCTACTAGTAACCTCCTCTTTTGTGTCCACAGCTTTCGTCTTACAGATCCAGCAGTGATGGTTTCACTCAATTCACCTTTGAGCACTTAGCATAATGAGCTGATGAATTCGCAAACATTATGTACAGTAAAGAATTTAAAGTTGCCCATCAGCATGTCGCTGGCATTCATGGTTGTCAATTAGATTGGTCCTGTCTGATGAATTCATTTTTACTACTTTTGCAACTTCATGATCTGGTACAAAGACATATTGGGTATAAATCGCTTGCTAAATTAAATTGATCAGACAAACAAAAAATCAGATAGAAGCCAGAAGTGAGAACTGATTGACTTGAACTACAGCCTGAATGTAGCCTCAGTACTCTGTAGCAAAGTATGAACTCAAACTCGTCCTGTACGTGCCTTCAAACTCATTATTACCATAGTGAATTTTTTCAGGTATTGGTTCAGGATTGTGAGAAAAGTTGCACCTTTGACCTCCATATAGTATTGCTTCCAAGTTTAAAATATCAATCACATCAAGAGGAAAAGTGAAACCATATAAACTGTGATAACAGATTTTATATTTAACACATTTATTTTTATTTAAAAATCTTCTTTGTTTTTTTTAGGTAAATTATGTCCTTACATTTTTTTGATTAAATTTACAGTATATCATCAGTTTGCTGGTTTACTCTTTGGGGTCACTCTATGAAATCACTTGACTATAATGAAAAAACAAAACTCATTTGCACATTTTACATCATGGCCATGTGATTAAATCAAACATCCCTATTCTAAACCCACTTTTCAATTTTGTTCTGTTATAGGCAGGTATTTCCCCCTGCTTGTATTTATCATCTGTTTTTCTGCTTTTTTCTTTATATTTCAGATGTGTTTTCATGATTTTATGTAATTTCGGTTATGTTTGTCTGTCGATTATTGCTTTAAATGTGCTGTATTCTGTGAACTTTGTGGGTGAAGCCCGGGAGGCAGTGCCACTCTTGATATCATTGCTGCTGGGCTTTGCCTTTGACAATTTTTTCAGCCAGTGAGATAATCTTAGAAGATCAATTTAAGTTGTAGGAGATTTTTATTGAATATTGTTACTTCTTTGGATTTCCTGTTTTTTTTTTATAATTTTTCTTGATCTGTGTTTTTTGGCTTATTTGCTTCAGGTTGCTTTTTAGCCATATCCTTTCTTGCTCCTTTAGGTATTTTTTTTTTTTTCATTTTTTAATAAACGTTTTCATTAATAAAGATTTTTCTTTTGGATTATTTTTACATGCCAGAGTTTTACTGTTTATCTCTCCATTGTAAGACATTGTAGTAAGGTTTGGATATTTCTTTATATTTTCAACTTTAAAAACAAGCTTCCCATTGTGTAAGCCACAGCCTGCAGAATGAGGCCTCACATGCTTTTTGCTATGTTTGAGACTTCTCTACACAACACATTTTAGGGTTACAGCTGGGCATAAACCCCCAACCATGAATACAAAGCCAGTCCATTGCATGGCACACTCATGCATGCTTACAACACATTATAGTCACCAATCAACCCAACACACACATCTTCGGATTGTTGGGAAAAAATTTTAAATTGAGGAAGTGCACTGGGTTTCTGTCTGTTTGGAGTTTACATGATCTTCCCATATCTGTGTGGACATTTCTCCATGTATTCCATTTTTTCTCCCACAAAGCAAAGACTGGCAATTCAAAATTGAATGTGTTGCTTTATGTTCACAAATGTGGCCTGCGATCAACTGGAAACTCAAATAGACTCCTGACCCCCCTCCAACCACAACCCTGAAGTGGATTAAAAGGATTGCAGTGTCATTTTACATCCTGTAAAATCTTTTTGTCACATGGATTCTTGGATGTGTACAATGGAGGTAGACCACTTGATTACTTATGAGCCTCCACATTCACAAGTCTTTTTGTTCAAATTAACTACATTTTTTAAACATTTTTCACAGCAGTATATTTATTATCCAATATATAACACTTTACATAGTATATAGCTCTATATTTTTATCTCTTTTCATTTCTACATGATATTCATCATTTAATTTCTTCACAACATTTTTTATACAATGACCATTCTACCATAATATTTTAATGCATCTGCAAGTGTGATGAAAAGTAATTTTCTGGGCCTTAATAATCATATATTTTCCAATTAAAATGCAAAATAAACTTTTCAGATCAATAGAATAAACAGTTGCACTTGCAACTAGAATTCTGTTGAACTGCATTTTGATTTATAAGATGATTTCTGCTGAAGTACACACACTTTTCAAAGCCGCGCCATCACTGACTGAGTCATACACACTGTGGAATTTGATTTTTCCCATTTTCTAAAATGGGATGAGACACAAACAACTTCACACACAGTCCACTGTTTCTTTCTTCTTTTCTTGGCATCAAGATGCATCACTGAACACTGAAACTATCAGTCCACAGTACTGTATATAAACACATTTATGAGCAAAATTTGAGGATGCACTGTGGACTTGTGATCGGAGATGCTGCAAGGATCTGTTCTAAGAGTGTCCCTTCCTCCTTTCTAATCTGGCAATATTTTATGTTTGTATAGTTTGACATTTCTTCCTGCTATAAGGGCTCAGACGGAACCCCGCTGGACAAGAACATCTGTAGCCTCCATTGTTGTTGGAACAAATATGGGTGCAGCCACCATTTTGATAGATACATTCATTGATATCTGCCATGGGGAAAAAGCAGAAAGTGGCCAGGTTAAGGTAAAATGGTTATGAATGTTGCTCTTTGTCATTTTTTAAAATTTTGTAGCAACTTTAACTTTCTCAATCAGCAAAAGCAATAAATAACACAATCTACAGGGTTAAAGTAAAACATATAATTTGATATCATCTGATGCAATATTATTAGCATTCAAAAACATATACTGTACAACAGTAGTTTATGTCATAAAACTGTACAGTGGAAATCAAAAAATGCTCTAGTCAAAACTGCAGCATTTATTGTCTACAGAATTGACTTCGGGTGTTGTATCAATTTTTTTCACTGGTTTATGGCAGCTTTAAAGCTGTAGTAGACTCTGCATTGAAGCAGGTGCATCACTTGAGCTAAATGACATGTACTACCACAACAGATCTCAGGATCTTTAATGTTCAGTAAAGCAGACTTACCTTCAACGAAATTAATTTCTTTCAAATTCCTTAAAACCGAAATAGGGCAGTAATGTGTTAGCACATTTAAGATGAAAAGCAGGAGCCAGTACTAAATGCAAAGATTAGGCACTTAAATTATAATATACCCAGTTATGATCACAAAGCAGTTCTGCTAAAGAGGTGATGTAACCAGATTAGGGCATAGCAAGGAAAATGGACTTAAATACTGGTATCTGTTTTGGGCTTTGTTTCTGTTGGTAATTTTCCTCCAATTTATGCAATTTTTACATGGACAAAATTTGTAAAATTACTGTATAGCACTGTCAATTCAAATTACTTCATCAGGGTTATCCAGTAAACAAGTGGGAAGAGTTCAATGTATAAATGTGTGGTTTCCACTCCTGAACCATAGAAACTGGGACATAGTGCCATCTGAAACATTAGCTTCATATAATGCCATAAAACTTTGGTGTGTTCAAATTATCTATCCTGATATACTCACCATGGCAATGATATCCCTCTGGACCAAGGGTGTATCCTCGAGGGCAAATGCAATGATAAGATCCTGGCAAATTTAAGCATCTCCATTCACACCTTGGTGGCTGTGTGGGAAAATCCAGGCATTCATTTATATCTGCATTAAATTGGAAAGAATAAAATAACAATGTAAAAAAGGGTCAGTTTTAAGGTAGTACAGTGACATAGTAATTAGTGCTGCCTCCTCACGGCTCCTGGGACCAACTTGGTTACTAACTTTGTGGAGTTCATGCATTGTCTTTGTGGTTTTCTCCAGGTAATTGGTTTCCTTTTTACATCTCAGTGATGTGTATATTAGTTTGATTGGCCATCCCAGACAGGTCCAATATAATTGAGTTTATGTGCTAGCATGCATTGTGAACGAGAGCCGGTTTCTATTTTTGGCCTGAAGCTGCCTAACTTGCATGACCTTGTACTGGGAAATGGATAGATGGATCAGTCAAATTTAAAGACAAATTTAATTGAGTTAGGGATGAAATCCAGTGAAACACAAGCATACACTTGTGTTGTTTTGGTAGTATTCCAGCCCTGACTCCATTTCTTCTGCTACATTTTCTTCAAGATCCCATTTATTTGTTTATTTATTTAATTAATTAATTTAATCCTTTCATAACAAGGAGTGAGCTAAAGAGGCTATGAGTTTTCTCTGTTTGCTCATAATTAATCAAGTGTGCCACAGACACCTGAGCTGCTGCTATTAAAGACTGTGTATGTTGGCTGTCAGTCTAATGGTGGGCTTGCCCACTGTGCCTCTACAGTCTAGTGCTGCTCCAGTATTTTTAACATTATATTATTTATGTTTATTTTGTTTAGTAATTTAGATACAGAAGCTTTTTTGTTACTATTCACACTTTTTATTTAGTGTTTTAAATGTGTTTTAGGTGCAGTCACCTAAAAAGCAAACCATCATGTTTCTCTGTCTATCCTCATAAAACTGATTTCTACCAAATTCTGTACATTATGAACACCAGGTGGCACTCCAGCTCCCCAGACATCCTACACAAATGCAGACACAAGTTAAATGCCATAAGAGTCTTTTATTGGGGAAAACTCTTTTCAACAAGAGTTTCCCACCTCCACAGCCACAAGTATGTGCAATAAGCACTGAATAGCACAATAAACACACTATTTGTCTTCCTTCTACTGGTCTCTCACTGCCTCTTCCATGCCTCCTCGCAATCTTTATCCACTATCCAACTGACACTGGCTCAATGATGCAAGGTAGGCAGTTCCTTTTACTTTAGCCACCCTAGAAGTGCTCCCAAACTTCTACATACATGGTCTGTAAGCACTTCCAGGTGAGGCGGAAACCCCATGACGCAGTGACTCCCCAGGCCTGAGGCTCCCCCTGGCAGCCTCCATAGGACGCAACAAGGCTGTCCCCCTGGCCTACAATACCCGGCATGCCTTGTGGGCACATATGTGGGGAGGATCCGAGTCTGGGATCTCTGCCATCTAGTGTCCTGAGGAAGACAAAGCCCTGTGTTAGCTGTCTCCCCATGTGCTTCCATCATAAGGGCGTCCCAGCTGGGTAAGATAGATAGATAGATAGATAGATAGATAGATAGATAGATAGATAGA
>JANRMT010062831.1:22969789-22995393 GCA_026402145.1 Polypterus bichir lapradei
CCCCCCCCCCCCCCTTACCGCATCAATCAATACCCCGCTATCAGTCTTCCGTGCTGTACTCTGCCCACCCTCAATTGGACCTCACAGTCACTTAAAAAAAAAAGGCTTCAACCTGGCTGGGATGCTACAATACTTTTGAATTTTACTACTTTCATATTCTTTACCTTTCTCTGCATGTGTATCACGCCATCGTTTTTTTGAGCCTTTCGAATTCCACTGATTTCATAATCTCTTATCTGCCTGTTTTTCTCTCCAATGCTTTTGGGTCTCTTTTCTCCATGCTGCTATTTCTTCTTTGCTTAGTCGTTGACGTTTCATCTAGAACGTATTGTCCTTATACGCTTTATATGAGCTGAGAGCACAGGGTCTGTGTGTGCTACGTCCCTTTACACGACTGAGTGTTTTGCTGCCCGTGGTGTTATTTGATATTGGTTGCAAGTAGGGCGTGTCTTGCAAAAATCCCATGTTCCACGTCCCCGTGAGACGGACCTGGGACAATCTCTTGGCACCAAGTCTTATGTTTACGGTCCCTGCGAGATGCTCAGTGGCCAATCTCTTTCGTCTCGCAGGTCTTTTAAGTGTCTTCAGAGAATTTCCGAGAAGATCACGTCTCGTCTCCCTGGTTTTCCTTTCCAAGATTTTTTTTTTTATAATAGAGAGATATTTTTTGTCTTTAAAGCCTTTGCTCATCTTTTGGGCCAGTATAGGCCAAAAGCCTGCTTGTTGAGTTTGGGGTTAGGCTATGTGAAATAGGAAAGCTTAATGTGTTTGTTTAGAACTGTGGTTAGAATTCTATTTTTGTTAATATTATTATGTTCTTATTTTTGCCATTAAAGTGAATCTAAAACTTGTTCTGAGAAGTTTTGGGGTCATATAATTCATATTTGACATTAATGTTTTAATTAACCAATTCCTTAGTAAGTTGCATATATTTTTTAAACTGTTTTTTTTCTTTAAAGTGGTCGCTATTTTATGAACCCATCAATAGGAGAAGCAACCTTAATTGTTAGATGGTGTGTCTTCAGAGTTTGTGAACTTGCTAATCAACGCAAAGAGTTTAAAGGTCAGCTTAAAAGTCAGTTCTTTATTTGAAGTGCACATTCAAAACCCTAAATAAACCTTTGCTAAATCTTTTCTTTATTGACCAATTATTACTAGTATTTGCTAGTTTTAGACCTTGATTTTGCCTCATGCTTTGGCACTTGGATTGGAATTTTTTTGATCTCTCGGTTTTGACATTTTTCTGGCTTATGTGCATCGCCTGGTTATACCATTAAATTTTTTTGGTCAGCACTCAGAACAGGTAGAACACAGATCTGGCATTTGTTTGTTTTCTTTGCTTTTCCTTGTCACCTTTTCAAGCTTTATGAACAGGCAGGATCATGACAACCATTGGACATCAAGCCACAACTCAGAAAGCTTAAACAAAGCCAACAGGTCCAAAAACATTAAACTTGTAGGTAGGCTTTACTGCATCATACTATACAACTTGACAAACCTTCTGCTGGTTTTCTACAGAGCAAGACAAATTTAGCAATTGCAGTTGTTGAATCTTGTTGCCTCTAAAGATGCTCAATTTAACATCAAGTAAGTGTAAAGGCAACTAATTGCACAATTCCCACACAACTTTTTATTATGGTGTCAGCTCTTTTATTGCATCACAAAATTTCTGCAAGGTAACTGGGAGGTCCCTGAAAGCAAAATTCAGTCCATCATGTGAGTTACCACTGAAAAACAGAAAACCTACAAAATAAAAGAAGACTAGACAGTAAAAGAATAAAATGGATAGATCAGTTCTATACCATATAATTTAACTGGAAAATCTGACATTAAATCCCATCTATGTAATGAGTTTTGTTCAGGTTTTATACTTTTATAGTATTAACCCTGAAATAGAAATTATTCAAATCATTTGCAACAAGAGATTCATTTTAAGTAGCAATAGATTTTAGAGAGGAAAGAAAAACAAAAACGCCTCCTAATAATCATGACTCTTGAATCTTAAATGGATATTTCATATCCAGCTTTGTAAAAGACTCACAATCAGTCATACAGTATATATGCTCAGTAGCTTAGGGGCCAAGATGTTGGATAACAGACCACCAGAGTTTGCTATTTCAAATTTCATCATTACATTGAAGCAAGTGAATCATTTGCACTTCTAAGGCTTCCATTATAGTAACACTCATACAATTTTACTTTGTACTAGTGATTTGTACAAGTTCAATAAAAGCTTCAGTTTTAATGAGTTGATGTATGAAATAGGGAGGCCTACTGTGTTAGTGCTGACCTGTGGTTGTGTTTCAATTTTTGTTAATATTATTATGTGCTTATTTTTGATGTTATAGTGTATCTAGTGGGAGTTGATGTGGAGTGGTGGTTCTGTATCTGTATTTATGTCTGGAAATTTGCCTGTTCAAATCATGTTACTGCCAGAAGGGATCCTACTCTGTTGGACCATCAATCAGAATTAACCTTGTTGTGCTATAAATGTTTGTAAAAGGAAAAATATATGCAGGCAATTCATAACAAAAATGTTCTAAAAGCACAGTCCAGTAAGCTCTATGCTAATCTAAACCAAGAAAACAAAGGGATGGATGCAAATATAGAGTGTAATGATGAGTGCTATTACAATATAACAAACTCAGTTCAGCTTCACCATTTAATGATGTGGATTCAACTCCACAACTCCCCATAATATTCCCAGACATTAACAAATGATCTCTTAATCTGAAAATTGCTTCAGGGGCACTGCACAATGGATGGTGCATGCAAAAAGACAATTTCCCCTTGGTATATCAAATCAAACAAAACATAAATATTTCTAAATTGCCAATTACATAGTTCATTATTTCAATCTCCTGCCTCTGAAAAAATAAACATACCCACCTATACAATGTCTTCCACTGGCACCCAGCTGGTATCCTTCTGGACAGTGGCACTTAAAACTTCCCACAGTATTTATACATCCAAAAAGGCAGCTAACCATACTGGTTGGCATCTGGCACTCATCAATATCTGAGAAACAATGGTGATCACATTTTTTAAGTAAGAAGTTAGAAAGTTAGAAAGTAACTTAAGTAGAAAGTAAAGCATAAAACAGGGATGATACAGTAAATAAATTTCATGTTACAGCATTTCATGTAGGGGCTGCAAATCAGCATACCATTGCTGGATGCAGTAAACCACCAGGAGGCAGAATGTTCTGAAAATGTACTGGGCAGCTAGAAGGAATAAAACATTGAGAAAGAGAATAAACCACAGCCCAGGAAGACGTGTACAATATTTTCCCAGGATGCCAGAGTGCTTATTGAACTCTAAGGAAACCTGATCCTTTTCCTAGTGCTGGAGTGAAATCTTGTTAAACTTATCACTGCTTTCACTAAACTTTCTAAAACATCATAAGATTATAGACCCAAATGGCAGATGCACCTTTGGATTATCTTCCCTTTTCCTTAAGGCCATACTATGACACATTTTAACGCAGTCTAATGATTAATAACAACATATGCATATTTTCATTCATATATTCTTCATAGATTATATGTGCACAGGAGCACAGGCTAGAACAGAAAGGGACCTTCCCCAAACTGCTGCCACAAAATTGGAAGTGCATAATTGTCTCAAATGTCTTTGTATGCTGGGGCATTAACAATACCATTCACTTGCTAAACCCTGAAAAACAGACCTGACCATTACGCTCCACCAACAATAGGCACAGTGCCATCTGGAAGGTAGTATTTTCTTCCATGCTTCCTCTACACAATAATAGTAGTCACAGCTGACTAGCAGAGATCTAGCAGAGCACAAATTTCATGGCCTGACTGGTGGTAAAGGTGGCATCCTATGACAGTCCACATGTAACGCCTTTGAGCTCTTCAGTGCATCCCAGTCGCCTGCCAATGCTTGTCAATGGAGATTGCATGGCAGTGTACTTGATTTTATGCACCTTTTAACAATAAGTGCAGCTGAATCACCTGAATTCAATAATTGGGGAGGGTGTCCACATACTCTTAGCCATCTGATGTATGATGAATTGTATGTTCTGATATATGTTCTGATGTATGTTCTGATATGCCTCTGTAGGCATCATTATGTTTCAATTTTGCATTTATTTCTTTAGCAAATGCTTTTATCCAAAGAAATTTATACAAAATATGTCAGTATAATTGAGTAAACATCATTTTGGGGCATCGCCGTTATACTCTGCTGACTGGCAGTAGGTCATGCTGTCCTCGTTCATCAACAATGCCTTTCTGATAGCTCAGCCACTATCAGAGAATGTTAGACCCATTCTTGAATGCCTATGTTCCAAATAATCTCATTATGGTACTTTTGGCTCCATTACCACACTGTGGTACCACACCAAATCCATCTAAAACTTTAGTACTCTCTAAAGATACTTGCTTTCAATGCCAGTTTTGTACTCATTATTTTACTAATGATTAGTGTTGATTGGTGAAATTCACCAAAGCATTTTTTGCAGCAAATTGTGTTCGTCAAATATTTTCCAGTGTGGACAACTTAGGGTGAGCATTTTTTTCAAGGGTCCCATGATGCCTTGCAAGGCCAGTGTGACATCAACTTTAATACATGCTTACTGTCACTGGGTTTTGGAGCCAAAAGAATTCTGTATAGCTCTTGACAGTGCTGCATGATATTTTTCCCAGTTTCATTTCATGAAAGGAAACCCACAGTTTGTTCAACCCCTTGCATGTGTTTGAAAAAAAAAATAAAATAAATTTGCTCTGGTGGGCTGGCGCCCTGCCTGGAGTTTGTTCCTGTCTTGCACCCTGTGCTGGCTGGGATTGGCTCCAGCAGACCCCCGTGACCCTGTGTTAAGATATAGCAGGTTGGAGAATGACTCACTGACTGAATTAAACTTGCTGTATTTTCATTAGAGGGGTACATTAGCTGACCATAATGAGACTATTATGAGTACTGCCACTGGATATATAACACTGATGATCCCTGTGAGTTGGCCGACAGCACCACATGGCTAATTGTGCATGCAAAAGCATGTGCCCAGCTACAATCCCAAAACAAGCCTTAAAGAAGCATCTCCCTTCCCATTCCCTCATCAGAAAACACTGGACACACTATGAAATAATAAATACTGTTGCTTTGTGCTATGGCCAATGTGTGCACCAAGAGTGGAAAGCTGTTGTCTTCACTGAGCAGGAAAACAGACAACTAATTTCTTGTGTTAAACTGAGAGATGCATGCAAAACAAGCAGAAACAAAAATTAAACGAAGTGACCAAAACCCAGACAAGAGGCAAAAATCACAGTCAATGATCAGGCAAGATGCTGAAAACTAGACAAGGCACAAAAAATAATCACAAAGAGAATCCAAAAAGGTTTACAAGGTTTTATCCACAGATTGGATAAAACTTAATGGAAAGGGCAACCTTTTATCCTGCCTGCTGATTAATTCGAGGTCACAGCCCTGGAGACCTCTCCCCTAGAAACAACTGTACACAAAAATGGCAATGACCCCAAATTATAGCCCTAATCATGACAACTGTGAGGGCAATGATCTATTTTTTATTTCTTCATTGCTAATTTGTAGTCATTTGTTGTATTTTGTTTGTGGTATTCCATTCCATCTGTGCCTTTTATTGTTTGAGGCATGGCAGTGCAGTAGTTAGCACTGCTGACTCACAACTCAGGTCACATATTGGGCAAATACAATTGGTTCACCATAATTGGCAGGCTTTTCCATAGCCTTCAGGGATACTTAAAAACATTGCACCATTTTATCTTCCTCAAAACTAGTTTAGTTCCTCCCTGTCCATTGACTTCAATGCATTTTGTGGAGTTTGACAAAATTCGCGAACATTTCCGTAATTTTGCCAAACTAACCATGAAGCAAGCTCTGAGGGTTTGCTTATCATTACAAATGATAGACATTACTATAAAGAAACTTTTGTTAAGGTAGTTAATTGTAATAAAACATTTTATCTAAAACTGAAAAGTGTATCTATGAGGTTGTGTCTGGGGTTTGGGGTGCTGTAATGCGCCTTAGTGATCGCAATGGTTATATTTTCCTAAGGAAGTAGATAATAAGAGAAAGAGGGACACCTGCATAAAATTTTCTGAACTACCAGAATGAATCTAATTCACGTTTAGAGGGAACAGAGCCAATCTCTGCAGCATCGGGTGTAAGGCAGGAATGTACTGAAACTAGAAATAAACCCTAAATGCTGTTTAATATCCAGAATTCTGCTGGATCTGCTTTATCATTGCCTTTGAAAATTAGAAAACCTTATGGGAAATCAATACTGTAATATAGAGACTGCATTTCATTAAAAAAATGTCTGAAATGGACGAGTGTAAAGCTACTAAATACACTCAAGTGAATAAAAATAAATAGTGTAAAAACAAGACAAAGATTGGTCAGCAAAGATTGCACAATCCAGGATAGTAAGGATGGAGAAAAGCATTTAAAATAAATTCTTGTTTTTCCTGTTTGATCTTTATCCCTATCGTTCCCAATGGCCAGCAGTAGAAGAGTTAAAAAATGGTTACAGTTGTGGGTTAAAGCAGAGAAAATGAAATGAGCTTTCTCACCAGGTTTCCAGGGTTAACATCTAAATTAAAAGCCATCTGAGTTGCTTTATATGTCCTCCAGACTATACTAAACATTGAATAGTGAGAAGAATCCCCAGGACAAATTGAGGTCATATAGGAGAGACTGTTACTGAGGACTGTGCCTAAAGTCCCCAATGAGCAGCATGAAGTTGCTGTTTTGGAATGCAGTCTACCCTCACTAGAACATCTGGATTAGAAAACGGATGGATGGAGGAAACCACTCATGACAATAACAGATATTAAGACCTACTGAACTAAAAGCTAAATCAAAACCAAGAAGACTACAAAAACAAAAAAGGATATTTCCAACAAGAAATGGCAGTGCAATGTAATCCTCAGGAAATGTGCATTTGTATTTATCACTTACCTGTGCATGATCTTTGGTCCAGTTCCAGCTGAAAGCCAGGCTGACAGTAGCATTGGTAGCTTCCTAGAGTATTAGAGCAGTTGTGCTGGCAGCCCCCATTATTCTCCGAACACTCATCTCTGTCTGCAATACATTATGTCAGTTATATTACTTTTGTACTTGGCCATTTTTGATGTGTTTCATTCATTTTTGGGTCTGGTCCTGTCAAATTCAGTAATACTGAGTATAGCATATGGCAAGCCACTCGTAAAAGGCCTTGAAATTCTGAATCAGACATTTCCTACAGGAAGAACAATTCTGGCAAGTGTGGACTTTCAGGAGGTTTTGTAACCTTTATATTTGAGTCAAAGAAGCTGAATGGCAGATGTGCTGAGCTTTAAATAATAATTTCACTATATGACCCTGAGCAGCCACTTAACCTGTCAGTGGACATATGAGGAGAACTGAGTGTCTATGGAACACACAATGAAAAGGAGGCCTATAAAGATTATTTTAAAATTTAATTTAATATTTAAAAAGCAAGAAACATGTTTCTCTAAAAAAAAAATTATTTTGTAAAAATTTACATAAAACAAACGAGAAACCAGCCAGTGAGGGCACAGCTAACTAGCAGAGATCTAGCAGAGCAGAAATTTCATGGCCTGACTGGTGGCAACGGTGGCATCCTATGACAGTGCCCTTATTTGGGCTCATGCGTACTCTTTGCATTATTTGACAGTAAACAATATAACATTCTATGATCTGCTTCTCACAACTGAGAAGGCATGGCGGATGTTTGCCGACTGGCAGACCAACCACATGCATTACCTGGTAGGTAACCACCCGTACAATCAGATCGTGATTCAGACTACGAATGCTATGAATGTAATTACTCCAATCTCCAGGCATCAAATAAGCAAACCACACGCCGTGGCGCAGCGTTAAGGGGTTTCGTCTCTGACACTGACGTCTGAGGTTCAATCCCTGCAAGGGGTGCAGTAGAGTGTGTACACCTGATGAGCCCAAATAAGGGTGAAACACGTGTCGCGTACTCTTTGCATTATTTGACAGTAAACTATGTTATATATATATATATATATATAAAGGTAAAAATCCGTTATAATGAATTGCCAGGGACCTAAAAAATATTTTGTTGTAATGAAAATTTTGTTGTAATGAGATTCTGTATTTGTTGCTATAGTGCTTTCTTTAACTTGCGTCCAGGCATTTGCAATCATTTCAATAGCTTCTTTCGCGTTAATTTTAATCTCCTCCTGCCTACGTTATGCTGACAAGAATTTTTCTTAGCACTTCCTAATACATTTTCAGGGTGCGAATGATGCCCAAATCCAATGGCTGGAGCACTGCTGTGCAATTGGGTGGGAGGAATTCAACGCAAACATTATCTAAATCCGGAAGCATGTTGTGGCAGCACAGTTATCAATCAGAAGCTGAATCATCCTTTTCTTCTTCTTCATATTGTGAGGTTTCTCTTTTTGGGAACCCCCGCCAAACGGGAACATCACACTGAAGTGTGTCCCAAAGTGCGATTGCCGCATCTGTGTAAGAATGTTTGTCCATTGTCAGGGCAGGGCAACAGCAGGCTCACAGCTTTGCAGTGAGGCGGAACAGAAGCAAATCCTAAAAGATCGTGGTCGTGCTATAAGTCCCTGTCTTACACCCCAACTGAGGCTGAGTCTCAGTACTTTAGTAAAACCAGCTTTATTCAGCTTGAAACGGGAGCAGCAGGGTTATTTATTGCAGCATAAACTACCGCTATCCTATACACAGACACAGCAGTCAGGCAGGGTCGTGGCCAGGTTATTGGCCAAGTAATCCTGTTCCCTGCATTTACAATGTTCCTTGCATCACCCATTGAGATTTTTTCTGTTTACTTCGGTGAAGAGCCACAGCAGACCTGTGAGCCTGCTGTTGCCCCGGCAACAGATAAACAGTTTTCCACAGCCACGGAGATCACAATTCGGGATGTTCTTCGATGTGCTGTCACTTTGGGGGAGGTCCCAAGAGAGTTTAGAAACCTCACATTCTCTTGAATGAGTGCCACATTAATAGGAATGTTTCTTGAACGAGCATCACTGAACCACATAAAAACTGCTTTGTCGATATCTTCAAATACTGCAGTTTGCATACATTTGCAACCCGAGAGTTTTCTTCTTTTTTTGCTCGGTCTTTCAAGAAAGTTGACAGTGTTGATGGCAAAATTCCCAATTCACTGGAAAGTCTTTTTTCTTTTTGCCGCAATCGAGAGCTGCAAAAATATAGTTTTTTTTTCTAAAATGAACTATTATCGATTTTTCGATTGTTTTTTTTTATCGATTTTTCGTGTCTGCCGTTTCTATAGGAGGATGACAATGAGTTAAATTCCAATGGATGATTTTCAAATGTTGACGAGCAATAAGCAAAAGGTTTCACTGAAAACCACCAAAAACAAAAACAGCAAAAAAACAGTACCAGGAAAGTTCGAAGAAAGAAACATTTTTTTGCAATGTTTCTGTTTGGGGATCGTTGTGCACAGCTGAGCTGCAACCACAGAACTAACTGCTCTGTGGATGATTCATCCCTGAATTTCAAGGTCTTTTGGGAACTTCGTTGTAATGAAAGTACCTGCTGAATGTACTTCATAGTAATGAGATTTCTATAGACTTGTGTCATGTGTGGAAACTGTTGGGACCATAAACATACTTAGTTGTAATGAGAATTTCGTTGTAAAGATATTTGTTGTAATGGAATTTTACCTGTATATATAGTGGTGGATGGTCAGGGTCCTTACCGGCTGGGACACTTCCATAGTGGAGGGACATACACAGAGCATTATCTCCCCCAGAGCACTAGATGGCAGCACCGCTGGGATGCTGCTGTGTCCTGGATTCTCACAGGGCTTCATGGGAGTTCAGCACAGCCCTGTTGGGTTCAGTGGGTGCTGACAGGGCGTGTTGCAGGGATTGCAGAGCCTATCTCGTTGGGCTTCCACCTCACCCAGAAGTGCTTCAGGACCATGCTAACAGGCCACTGGAAGTACTCCTGAGTGTAGGATAAAAGAAGCCCGCTGCCACTGTTCCAGGAGCCAGAGTCAGGAGGTGGTGGACAAAGCTTGCTGGGGGGGGGGGGGGGGTGGAAGGACAGAGAGAGACTGAGACAGAGACAGAAAGAAATGAAGAAGAAAAGAAAATACTGTATGTTATTTGTACTGTGCTTACTGGGTTGGAAACCTGGGAAGTGTTGCCCACAGCTAAATAAAAGCTTTTTGTGTTGTGTCTGTGTCTGGTGTTGGAAGCTAAGTGCCCCCTGCATGCCACAATATATATATTTTGGTCTGATTATTTGGGTGGTCACCTACCAGGTAACTCTTGTGGTTGGCTGGCCAGTCAGCAAACATCCATCAGATTGCGATTCTGACCTATGTATATAATACTCCAATCTACACCCTGTCGATATGTGAATCAGCTGCTATGGTGTAACATCTGAGGCTTTGCCTTAGATGCCGACGCCTAGGGTTCGATCCCTGCAAGGGGAAGCAAAGGTGCCTGAGGAGCCCCAATTAGGGTGAAACATGTGTCATGTCCTCTTTGTATTGTTTGACAGATGCACTATAACACATATATATATATATATATACTTGAAGGTTTCAAAACTCTTTTGGGACTCCCCCCAACGGGATGACACGCCGAAGAGCGTCCCAAAGCGTGATCGCCGGGTCTATGGGAAAATGCATATTGGTTGCTGGGGCAACCGTGGGCTTCCAGCGCTGTGACAGCTCACCACGAGAACAAATCCGAAAAGATCTCGAACACGCTATGAGCACCTGCCATTTATGGGTGATGCAGGGAACACCATAACTGCAGGGAACGGTATTATTTGGCCATTAACCTGGCCACGACCCTGCCTGAATGCTGTGTCTGTGTATAGGAGAGTGTTCCTATACAATAAACAAGTTCCCACTACAATAAATAACTGTACTGTTCCTGTTTCAAGCTGATTAAAGTTGGTTTTGCTAAAGCACTGAGACTCAGCCTCGTGTTTTAGGGTGCAAGACAGGGACTCATACGTCACAATATTTATATATATTGTGGCGTGCGGCTGGGGTGTTACCCAGCCGGGACGCTCAGAAGGACTGGAGGAGGGCTTACGCCTCCTCCCGACTGCGAGCGGACGACCGCCCTGGTGGCTTTGGGGACCATGGTCACCGGCAGGGGGTGCCCGGATGCTTGAGGAACCCTGGCCCTTGGCACTTCTGCCACACCCGGGAGTGCTGGGAGGAAAGAAGACCAGGGACACCCGGAGTGCTTCCAGGTGCACAGCCGGTACTTCCACCACACTGGGGAGTGCCGGCGGAAGCTTATCGGGAGGCACCTGGAGCTCGTCTGGGTGTGAATAAAAGGGGCTGCCTCCCTCCATTCGATGGCTGGAATCGGGTGGAAGTGGACAGAGCTCAGGAGGAGAGGCAAGAAGGCGTCCTGAAGAGTAAGGCATTATTGAGGGCCTAGACTTTTGAGGGTGATTGGTGCTGTGGCAGTGGGTTGTGTGTGTGCCAGAACTGTAAATATTATTGTAAATAAACGTTTGTTGGGTGACAAACGATGTCTGCCTGTCTGTGTCCGGCCTGGTTCTCACAGTGGCATCCCAGATGGGACTCTCTGCCTGCTACAAGGCAGGGACCCAGTATAAATAATTTTGTGGGCAGTCTGGAACAGCAGGTAAGCCCACACATGCGCTGCGGAAGCGGCACATGCACAACCCCGCGGGAGCAATTCACCCCACAGACCGCCACCGGTCCACAGACGGGCCATATCCCCCTGGTGCGGAGGAATGACAACGGGTGTTGCCGGAGTGCAGCGGGCTCCAACAGGGGCGCTGTCGCTGAGGACATCGCGTTAAGGAAGGCCACGCCGAGGCAAGCGCATAAGGGAGACGGGACCCGGGAGGTAAGTGCCCTACCCAACGACGATTGGCTCTGCGGGGTTGGACTTACATTTTATGTTGCAGGCAGGGACTGCCCGGATCCGCGTCAGTGGCAGAGGCATGCCGGTCCATGGGCCTTTGTCATCGCAGTGGCAGCACCAGGAGATGCTGCAGGGAAGGAGTCGCTGCAGCTCGACAGGCCGCGGCAGCTGCTATGGTTGCCCAGAGGCACGTCACCACACCAGGAGAGGGGGAGACAAGATGGCCGCGGACAGGAAGTCCCACCCTGAGACAGTCACGGGATTGGACGGTTTGTCTTGCGTGCCTGCCAGTGGTTGGATTGAGGTGGGACCAAGGAATGTCGGTCTCGTGCCGGGGAAGGACCCGATTGGGTCTGCAGAGAGGCCCCACAGGACACAGTCGGTGGGTGTGACTGACAGGAAGGTGAGTCCACTGCCGGCTGATGAATTGTGCTTGCTCGCGTCTCTGCGTGAGCTGGAGGATTGCCTTCGGCCCACAGAGTCTTTTCTACAGGTAATGCGCGTCCTCCGTAGAGGATTAAAGGAGCTGGAGGTGAAGGCAGTTGCGTCCGTGTTGACGCTGCGACAGTGGGCGGATCGGCGCGACGCTGGAGTCTTCAGCTGGATGGACGTGGCGGGGAAGGTAACTGGTACCGACCCCGTAAAGAATAAGGGAGATCCCACTGAAATCGCCCATGATCTAAATGATCGGAACCAAGTAGGGGGATCTCCAACAGTGGATGCGGCGGCGAGCACTGTGCGCATGGCGAGGGGACAGACAGCGAGAAGGCTGGCAGGACGCGGGCTGATGTGTGCCCCAAGTCCTAGCACCCTACGCCCCGAGCCAACGGCAGCCTTGCGTTGTTCCACCGGGACGCAGACGGGACGGTGTCTCTTTCTATGCCATAAGGAGACTCGGACCGTCATGGCGTCCCAGAGAAAGAGGAGGAATCGAGGGAAGAATGCCTGTTCCTCCGATAAGGGAGGACGTGAGGCAGGTTGCTCATGTCCGGATAAAGCCTGCCCTCTGCAGAGGCAGAGGGAAACCCCTAAGCCGGCAGAGGTGACAGGGGTATGAGCGGTCCCGTGTGATTTCCCAGGTAGGGGGGCACGAAAGCCGCAGAGGGGGTGTCGGTCAGAGGGGGGAGCGCTGCCTGTGCGTGGCATGGACGGACACCAGGTGGTGGTGTCCAGGCAGTGTCTCCGCCCCTGTTTCCGTTTGTGTTGCAGGACTGGACCCTGAGCTAGCAGTAGGACCCGCTTCGTTGGTGATCTGCCCTCGCGGGACGTGCCACTGGCCCCTAGGGGTCTCACCTTGCAGTGGGGTACGCCCAGAAGGACCGGAGGAGGGCTTACACCTCCTACCGACTGTGAGCAGGCGACCGCCCTGGTGGCTTTGGGGACCACAGGTACAGAGCTTGGAAGCTCAACCCTGTAGGGGCCTGTGGTCACCGGAAGGGGGCGCCCAGATGCCTGCGGAGTGCTTCCGGGTGTGCAGCCGGTACTTCCACCACACTGGGGAGTGCCGCCGGAAGCTTATCGGGAGGCACCTGGAGCTCGTCCGAGTGTGAATAAAAGGGACCACCTCCCTCCATTCGATGGCTGGAGTCGGGTGGAAGTGGACAGAGTCTTGGAGGAGAGGAGTGGAGCCGGTCAGGAGAAGAGAAAAGGCATTTGGAAGAGGCCTGGGCTTTGGGGTGATTGGTGCTGCGGCACTGGGTTGTGTGTTCACCATTGTAAATAGTTGTAAAATAAACATGTTGTGGTGCATATAATCACGTCTACCTGCCTGTGTCCGGCCTGTTCCCTACAGTATATATATATATATATATATTACATAAAACCCTCTGTCTGTCTTAAGGCAGAGTTGGAACAGACTGTTACCAATTTCAAGCAGATCTAGCATGGAGCAGCACCTTAAAGCTCAATATAGTTCACGCTCAGGATATTCTTCATTTTCATTTCTCTACTTGTTTCTGACTTCTTTACACGTTCTGCCACTATTTGCCTTCTTTTTAAAAAGACCAAGCTTATTTGTCATCAGGATCAAAGCCATCACTTTGTATACTACAGTCTGGACATCCGTCATACCAAGACTTTGTGAAGCAGTTTCACAAAGAATTTACATAAGGAAATGTTCCAGTTTAGCACACTATAATATAACTGCTCCACATTAAATATGATTTTTTCTTTCATTTTTGTGTTTAAATACACTGAAGCAAGTACAAGTTGCATACCCCCACTGACACACAGTGGATTATACTGATTCCAGCTGGACTGAGATTATTGCCAGTGAGCTACTGCTACAGAAAAGCCTCATGCCAATCAACTTGCCATGCATTCATTTCGACTGGTTTCTTCTGACTATTTTGTGAATTTCCATATAAAAGCACCACTTTTGACCAGCTGTAAATGCACAAACCGATTGTGTTTGTGCTTACTGTATCCTTGGAAACCACTAATCAGGAAACCAAGACTTGTATTTCTACGAAGCAAGTGGAAAAATGAACCTCCACTTCCAAAACTTCCTCTGCATGAGCTGGCGTGAACTTCTGCCCTAACACAGCATTTTTTTAAAAGTAGTGAATGAGGGAGTTCCTTTTGGCCAGGTAGATATGATGAATTTTGCAGGAGCAGCTCTAGGCTTTTCTGTCATTCGTAAGTTTTCATTATTTTTGCATATTTATGACTAAAGATTCAGTGAATCTCATGTATCTTTAATGGTTGTGCAAATGATACAATAGTTTCTTGTTCGGTAGGAGCATATCTTAGTTTCTTTCACATCTGCAGTATATCTTTTTGTTCAAACATTTATGTAACCTCCACAGAACAATACTGAAAGGGCTGATCAAGAATGGAAAATGTGTTTGGTCCAGGTCTCATGTTCAAGGGAGTAAGTGTCTTTCATAGGACTTTCATTTATTGAACGTAGCTATGGAGATTTAGCTGATAAATAACATGGTACATGGCATGAATGTGACTGTTTGACTGCAAACTTTTAAATAGGTTTCAACTGAGTGTGTGGTGAGTACTTTCTTACTGAGTGGTGGAGCAAACCATTTCACCAATGGGCTGCAAGCTTCACCTCTCCCAAACACAGAAAGTCACTCATATCAAGTTGAGTTGCCAGTTAACCTAATGAACAACATCTATGTGATGGTGGACACAGAATTGTCCTGATTAGTTAAAAATAAAATTGTTGTGCTTCTACCTGAATGGCCAGGATGGTACACTCTAAATCACTACATCAACCAAATGCAAAGGGAACAAAGCAGAAATTGAAGTTCTGAACAGAGGAAACAATAAAAGAAAACCTGACAAAACAAATTCCTTGAGGGGTTAGTTTTCTTAGATGGTGAGTAGTAATGAGTAAAACCATTTGTGAACAATCCCCTTTACAAAAAATACACAAAACCAACTGTATTTCACCACAGGCAAAATTTGTGCCATTAGTACATCTAATGACTTAAAATGTGGCAAAAACATTGAATCTCACTGTATACATGGTAGGATCTTTCAACTACAATTTTCTGCAAAAGTAGCATAACAAATTTTCAATAAGAGATGTGATATAGGACAATACTAATTAATTAAAAATGTACAAATTCAACAAAATTACACATTCATTAATGTGGATTTTCATTGTTAGTGTCAGCTAACATTAAAACAATAAATTTCAGTTGGGATTTTATCTGTTTTAACAGGTCCATATTTCAGAGGGGAACATTTTTTGTACAATGGGTGGTTTTCTTTTTCTTTTAGGCAGAAAATGTGTAAATATTAAATGTAAAAAGCAAATACTTGAGGGGGCAATAGCGACCCTTTGTTGTGATTGTTGTGATAAGTGAAAAGGCAAATTTCCAGAATAATTCTGTTACAGGTTTTTGTTGATGTTTGTCTACAGGACAATATATATTTACCTGTCTTTGAAGATTAAACTGCTTTGTATTCCATCAATATACAAGATTGTGAGAACACAACAGCCTTCTTCATTGTATAATATTTGTATTTACCTGGTTTGAAAATTAACATGTTCTGAGTACATTGGTTTGTATGGTTTGTATGGTATACCTGTATGCACTTCTTGATAGTTGACAACAATACTCATTTTTTAACCAATGACCTAAGGAAGTTGGTACTGTACGTACCATTGTTTAATCCATCATCGCGTGATCCAGGCAGAGACTGTAGCAGTTATATACTTCAGGGCAATGGGTGGTCTAGAGAGAGATGGTCCACTGAGAATGCTGTCAAGATCACTTGCACTGAGCGCAGGGACTTGCAGGCAGAGGAGGGTAAGTGACCTACCTCCAGGCTACTACAATTGTGTAATGTCACGCTGGCCTTGCAGAGATTAGTTTTAAAAAGATAATTTTTCTGGTATTCTGTTGCTGTAGACATTTTGAGGATCAGGCAGTGACATTAAGGATGGACTTGAAGCTAAAGGCTTCACCGTCAAGGAGAAAGAGGCGCACCTGTTCAGGCCCATCTATTCTTATGTACCACACTTTGGCATGAAGCAAAAAACTACCTAAAGATGTCTAGAAACAAAATTACAAAAATAATATTGTGCCTTCTCCTGATCTTGCATGGGTTATAATAATCTCTTTACCACACTAGCAAGAAGATGCTTTATGCCGAATCATTTATGTTCTGCTTGTCATCTTTGATTTATTGCAGTCATTCAAGGGTGGCTTTGGAGTCAGTCACAGGATGTGCTAATGCTTTCCTGGGCATAAACGTCTCCTCAATGATGTATATTTTTGGCAGGCAGCTTACTTGGATTACTTGGTTCTTTTTTTAACGTTCTTCTGTAAGACAATCAGAAACGTTTTTCTCCTTGGCCAGTATGTGTTACTGATTGATGGCAACAACAACAATAATGTTCTTGATCAGAGCCCCTTTCCTGACTCCACTGTGAGATAAACTGATGGTGTGTCAGTAGTTAAATATGCACTTGATTTAATATAGCATGCCCCCTTTAGGAAAGAAGTAATGATGTTTTGCTAATGTTTGCTATTTAGCAATTAAAAAGGCTTTTTTAGATGACTACCTGTCTTGTGAAAATGCGTGTCACATTACATTTTTAATGGTAAATCAGTAGTTAGAGGTGGCACAGTGGTAGCGCTGCTGCCTCACAGTAAGGAGACCTGGGTTCACTTCCCAGGTCTTCCCTGCGTGGAATTTGCATGTTCTCCCTGTGTCTGTGTGGGTTTATTCCAGGTGCTCCAGTTTCCTCCCACAGTCCAAAGACATGCAGATTAGGTGCATCCTAAATTGTGCTGTGTGTGTGTCCTGCGTTGTGCTGGCACCCGGCCCTGGATTTGTTCCTGCCTTGCACCCTGTGTTGGCTGGGATTGGCTCCAGCAGACACCCGTGACCCTGTGTTAGGATATACAGTGCATCCGGAAAGTAATCACAGCGCATCATTTTTTCCACATTTTGTTATGTTACAGCCTTATTCCAAAATGGATTAAATTAATTTTTTTCCTCAGAATTCTACACACAACACCCCATAATGACAATGTGAAAAATGTTTACTTGAGGTTTTTGCAAATTTTTTAAAAATAAAAAAACTGAGAAATCACATGTACATAAGTATTCACAGCCTTGGCTCAATACTTTGTCAATGCACCTTTGGCAGGAATTACAGCCTCAAGTCTTTTTGAATATGATGCCACAAGCTTGGCACACCTATCCTTGGCCAGTTTCGCCCATTCCTCTTTGCAGCACCTCTCAAGCTCCATCAGGTTGAATGGGAAGCGTCGGTGCACAGCCATTTTAAGATCTCCCCAGAGATGTTCAATCGGATTCAAGTCTGGGCTCTGGCTGGGTCGCTCAAGGACATTCACAGTGTTGTCCTGAAGCCACTCCTTTGATATCTTGGCTGTGTGCTTAGGGTCGTTGTCCTGCTGAAAAATGAACCATCGTCTCAGTCTAAGGTCAAGAAGCTCTGAAGCAGGTTTTCATCCAGGATGTTTCTGTACATTGCTGCAGTCATCTTTCCTTTTATCCTGACTAGTCTCCCAGTTCCTGCCGCTGAAAAACATCCCCACAGCATGATGCTGCCACCACCATGCATCACTGTAGGGATGGTATTGGCCTGGTGATGAGCGGTGCCTGGTTTCCTCCAAACATTACGCCTGGCATTCACACCAAAGAGTTCAATCTTTGTCTCATCAGACCAGAGAATTTTGTTTCTCATGGTCTGAGAGTCCTTCAGGTGCCTTTTGGCAAACTCCAGGGGGGCTGCCATGTGCCTTTTATTAAGGAGTGGCTTCCATCTGGCCACTCTACCATACAGGCCTGATTGGTGGATTGCTGCAGAGATGGTTGTCCTTCTGGAAGGTTCTCCTCTCTCCACAGAGGACCTCTGGAGCTCTGACAGAGTGACCATCGGGTTCTTGGTCACCTCGCTGACTAAGGCCCTTCTCCCCCGATCGCTCAGTTTAGATGGCTGGCCAGCTCTAGGAAGAGTCCTGGTGGTTTCGAACTTCTTCCACTTACGGATGATGGAGGGC
Source organism: Polypterus bichir lapradei (assembly GCA_026402145.1). Lineage (NCBI taxonomy): Eukaryota > Metazoa > Chordata > Cladistia > Polypteriformes > Polypteridae > Polypterus > Polypterus bichir. The sequence goes on from JANRMT010062831.1 coordinate 22,988,190, forward strand.
ACTGTGCTCATTGGGACCTTCAAAGTAGCAGAAATTTTTCTGTAACCTTCCCCAGATTTGTGCCTCGAGACAATCCTGTCTTGGAGGTCTACAGACAATTCCTTTGACTTCATGCTTGGTTTGTGCTCTGACATGAACTGTCAACTGTGGGACCTTATATAGACAGGTGTGTGCCTTTCCAAATCATGTCAAATCAACTGAATTTACCACAGGTGGACTCCAATTAAGCTGCAGAAACATCTCAAGGATGATCAGGGAAAACAGGATGCACCTGAGCTCAATTTTGAGCTTCATGGTAAAGGCTGTGAATACTTATGTACATGTGTTTTTTTTATTTTTAATTAATTTGCAAAAACCTCAAGTAAACTTTTTTCACATTGTCATTATGGGGTGTTGTGTGTAGAATTCTGAGGAAAAAAATGAATTTAATCCATTTTGGAATAAGGCTGTAACATAACAAAATGTGGAAAAAGTGATGCGCTGTGAATACTTTCTGGATGCACTGTAGTGGGTTGGATAATGGATGGATGGATCACTATTTAGAAATACCATCTCAAAGATCCAGTGTCATTTGTTGGAATCTCCTAAATGTTCTTCCTGTGTCTGCATGGTTTTCCTATCAAGAAATATACTTGGTTTGAGTATGTCTGTGTGTATATTATCATAGCAATAGAACAAAGCTTGCCAGTCCTGTCAACTTAACCCTTCTACAAAAAAAACATCAAGTCTAGCTTTTACTGGACTGTCCATCCATGTCTGTCTCACTTTACATTGGCCTTGTGTAAGGATGAGTAACAGTGCTTGCGTGAGACTGAGCCCTGTGAGGAAAATGGTTTGGGAATGCTATATTATATTATATTATATTATATTATACAATGCCATCTGGTCTAGTTCATGATAAATTATGGACTATTGGTTAGCCCTTTAAATCTAAGTGCAGTGTGACTGCTGACCACAATACCTATAATATCACTTGTGACACGCTCATTCAAGGGTCTTATTCTAAACACACACATTCCAAGGTGTTTATCATGTGTACTTACAACCAAGATTATAATCCAATAAAGGAAATTTTAAACTGAAAAAAAGGCTGATAGATTAAGTACTAATGCAGTTGGAACTCACTGACTCTCAAAGAGAAGAAGATAGCTAATGAAATCATTGCAGAGATCTCACAATTGGGTCCTGGTTAAGCCAGGCTGCCTTATATCTGTTAATGGACTTAGTTTTTTATTTACACAAATGATTCCTTTTATCATTTTACTACATTAATGAGAGCAGGTCACCAAAATTTCTAATGCATTCACGTATGATTAGCATTTCCTCTATCATTGTTTTTTTATTTTATATTTTTTCTTCTATTTAATTATTCCTTAATAAATTATGGTGTCAGTTTGTCAGTTGCCTCAATTATATGGCATTCAGTATTCTCAACAACACTTTTAATGATTGTGATGTGCCATCTGTTGGAACGAAAAATTCAATGCATTTTATTACTAAATGAATGATAAAATAAATTCCAATAGATAAAACATTGCAAATAATGCTGAACAGAGTAATACTGCTGGATGACCAGAAATCAGCTTATATTCTATTCTATTCTATTCTATTCTATTCTATTATATTATGGGGTTCCCAACTCTGATTCTTAAATAGTAACTAGTTTTTGCTACTAATTAACTTTATTTAATTTATTTGCTTTTAAAGAATCAGACCCTTTAAATCAGGGCTGAGCAGCGTCAGTCCTGGAGGGCCAAAATGGCTTCAGGTTTTTGTTCCAACCGAACTGTTTCATGAGAAGTCATTCATTGGTTATGAAACACTTATTGCTCACTAGTTGTCTCGCTTGTTAAGATTTTGAACCCTTAATTGCTTATTTTAGTCTTAAACAGCTATATTCATTGTTTTAACTGCTTCTTATTAGCTATTAAGATGCAAATGACAAAGAAACCAGCAGTTCTCCCTCCTGCCTGTCTCCATTTCCAATCATGTGTATTCTTCATTAACTATTTGGCTCAATTAAGCACTCAGAAGGAAACAGAAGAGAAAGTGAAGAACTGAAAATTACTCATCCATTTGAGTCTTCAAATCACTTGGATGATACATGTGTTATTAGAAAGTAAACTGGCTTGGAACAAAAACCTGCAGCCACTGCAGCTCTCCAGGGTTGGCCACCACTGTTGTATTATATTATTCTGTCCATCAGTTTTATATTTTTTTATTTTTTGTTGTTTTTATTAATTTTAATTAAAAGCAAATAACAATCCATACAATCAAATCAGTTTTCTAAACCCATTTTATTTGTTGCAGCTGGAGCCTATCCCAGCAATCATTGGAAACAAGGCAGAAGCAATCCCCTTACTGTGTGCCAGTCCGCTGCAGGGGTGAATGCACACACACACACACACACACACACAGACATGCACACTCACACACACACCATGGCCAAATCAGTAAAGCCAATGTCACATAATGTGCATGTCTTTGGACTGGGGTGGAAAATGAACACCTGGAAACCCTCATGAACATGGAGAGAACATGCAAACTACACACTGTGCTGCCCTTATATGTGCTGTCATGGCAGTGGGTCCACTTGGCACTGTCTACTTGGAGTTAACACTGTTGCCCTACATCTGCATGGTTTTTCTCCAGGTATTCCAGTTCATTTCTACTTTCCAACAATGTGAACTTAGTGTGTGTGTGTGTGTTCACCCTGCGATTGACTTGTGCCTTGTCCAGAGTTTGTTCCTGCCTTGCACCCTGTGATAGCTGGGATAGGCTCTGGCACTCCCCGTGACCCTGTTCAGGACTAAGTGTCTAAGTAAATGACCGACTGACTTAGTATTTAATATATTCTACTAATCCATCACCTGAATTCGCTTTTTCAGTTAATGCTTCAGTTAATGGCACCTATCCATAATATATAAAGAAACTGTAGCTGGTTTTTGGTGGTATAATAATAATTTAATAGTGATGAGTGAAATGATTAATGTAAAACTGAATTTGCAGTGAAACATGTGGTTCCTCTTTGCAAAAAAAAAATAAATTGTGAAATAGTATTTAAACACCAATGGCATTTTTATCATTACTGCAAGTAATTTTATCACATCTGCAACCATTTTCTCCATATTTTTTGCAGTTTAATACCACTTAGGGATTGCTTGCTTTATACCCTAAACAAGTCAGAAAATTTTATGGGCAATTTCTTGAAACTGTATGCAAAACAAAATTCTGTTGTTTTGTCCATTCCTATGGCTAAACTAACAAATTTAGGTTCAATTTTAATACTTTTTATTTTCCTTTACAGTTTACAATACTAGTAGAAATGTCATGACCTGAGATGCTTCGCAGTACTTCTTTAGGAGATAATTCATCAAGTATAATTGAGTAGATTTCTGTCCAACCTGGTACTGTTTTTGAACAGTTGGCCTTAGTGTGTGTGATGTGCATAATGTAAACTTGGTCCCTGTCAAAGAACTTGCTTCTTAATTGTGTTTTTCTTAACAGCCACTTTATATCCTGCACATAGAAATGATCAGACTATAGACAGCTGTGCTAAAGAATAACATGCATTATCAACTTCTGTTAAATAACGGGCTATGAATTGCAACAGACTTTACATTTCATATTAAGGTAAAATAGTACACTGATTAAAGCTCTGAATGTTTCTCAGGCCATTTCTTCTAATATGATCTGGTACAAACCTAAGCATGTAGGTGTAACTCCACTCCAGGTCCCATTTGGTAAACAGAAGCTGTAGACATCACCATCGGTGAGTTTGTGTCCGGTATAACATGAATACTGTATGTAGTATTTGTACTGCTCTGGTGATGCATCTGCCATAGTGTGGAAGTAGAATGTGCCATGAGCTGGCAATGGAGGATACGGACACACTGGCCTTCTTCTAGATGGAGACAGAGGTACTTGCTGAAGTTCAATTTCCACAAAATTGTTTTGTGCAATAGCAGGATTGTCAGCAACTCCTGGAAGACTTCCTGGTAAGGCATTTATTGTATCATGGAATGTCAAACCATGAATAGTCTTTGTCTGGTTATCTTTTGGTGCAGTTAGAAATGTTAATTCTCCATCATCCGAAGAGAAGTTGTTATGGGGTGTAGAGCTATTTGTCTCTGTTTTATTTGTGTAGCCTGCTGTGTGAAACTGGTCTGAAATAGTGGTCCCAATTATATGGTCCCTGTTTAATGCAGTAGGGCCTCCTGATTTACTGGTGTCTGATAAATGAGGATGTTCTTCCATGAGATTAGTTACCAATGTTTTGTTTTCAGAAAATGAACTAAAGAAGGAGAGTGTGGATTCAGCTGTGTTGAATGACCTTAGTCTGGAATAAACATCAGTGGGTGAAGATTTAGAGTATAAATCAGTGCTGGACATTGCTGGAGTGTGTGTAGGTGATATAGACATTTTGGTCTCTGAAGACTGAATGCTACTTTCCATAAGTACATCTGATGTTGTTATCATTGAAACATTGGTGTCAGGCTTTCTAGTTGGTGAAGAAAATTCAGTGATGGATTGTGGACTGATCTGCAGGAGTCTGCTTTGCATTTTGCGATGGTTGTCATTTTTGTTGTCCTTTGATTGAAGAGGTTTGTCTAGATATGGATTCTCATCTCGATCACGGACAGGCTGTCCACCAGGAGCTGGGTCACTCACGATCACTTTTTGCTGGATTCTCTTTGAAATAGGCTCTGGAATTAAGTCCTGCTTAAGGAAAATGTCTTTATTGGCAGAGTTAGCAACATTCCCAAATGGAAATCGAAGGAATTGTTTCCAACCAGATGGGGTGTTCAGACCTGGGAGAAATCTGGATCTTAGAAGATGCTTGTATTTTTCAGAAATTGTCATGTCAGACTCTGAAACAAACAATTCAGTTATTAAGAAAAGAAATAATATTCATTAGTCCATTAAGAGAAATATGTAAATTTAAACAGAAGTCCATGGGTAAAATGGAAAAAAAAACTAAATTCACAAAATTAAAAACAAACTCTGAACTGAAGAATGTGTACTTTATGTCTACTCAATCAACCTAGCGAGGTTTAATGTAATGCTTGTTGGGTTATGGAAATTTTAACTTTATAGACTTATACAATGTATTTATGGAGTTAGCAATTTTTGTTCCTTTGTTTATACTCTATTAAGGTGTTTCAAACATCTTGAAAACTGAACCAACATGGACTGCTGTTTTATCGCAATCAGTGTAGTATTCTACATAAGAACATAAGGAGTTTGACAAACGAGAGCAGATCATTCAGTCCATCAAGCCCATTTGTTTATCTGATATTTAAGCTGTCCCAGTATCTCATCCTGATTCTTCTTAAAAGTTGTGAAGGCTTCTGCTTCAACTCTATGTTTCGATAGTTTGTTCCAGAGTAACACAATTCTTTCTGTAAAGTACTGACTGGATTCAGTTTTAAATGCACTTCCACTTAATTTCCACTGATGTATATGGTATGTGATTCACCCTTAAGCCGAAAAAATGTTGATGGATCTACTTTATCAATGCCTTTGAGGAATACAAATACCAGGTTTAGGTCCCCATGCAGCCTTCTCTGCTCAAGACTAAACAGGTCTAATTCTATGAGTCTGTTAGAGTAGGACATCTCGTTTATCCAGGGAGGCACCTGATTGTTCTCCTCTATACAGCTTCAAGTGCTGTTATGTCTTTTTAGTATCATGGTACCCAAAACTGCACACAATATTCCAGATGTGCTCTTAACTAGTGCATTATATAGTTTGAGCATCATGTGCCTTGACTTAAATTCAACAGTTTTTGTAACCTAACATTTCATTTGCCTTTTAATTGCTTCTACACATTGCTTAGTCGATGAAAACATATACCCCTAAATCCTTTTCAGAGGTTGCTTCCTGTATGACAGTGTCTCTCATGTTGAATTAATAACATTTTTTATTCTATGACATGTTCAATAATGGCTATGACTAATTAGCAAATCTGCAGTAAGACTACACTAAAGAAAATCAAAGTCTGGACAAAGGTACAATACATGAAGAAGGGGACTGACAAAAATTCAAAAATTAGGATTAGGGTAATCAAAAAATAAGTAAAAACCTGACCAGCACTATTTATATAACTCAAAAAACAGTGAGAGTAATGGATTGTACTGGACTCTATTTCCCTTTCCTCATGGAAAATTTTGTACCCATTCTTATTATATTTTTGGGCTGCACATTATCATAATCGTAAGCTCTGCTGAAGCTTCTGAATCCTGGGTTCAGATCCCGGCACATGTCGTACGCATATATATGTGTGCTCTCTTGTTTTCTTGCTGTAACTGGCTAGAACACAAAGAGGCGTCTACCATGTTTCCCCGAAAATAGGACCTACTCTGGAAGTAAGCCCTAGCATGATTTTCAGGCTGCTCTGAAATATAAGCCCTACTCCAAAAATAAGCCAAGTCAAGATCGTCAGCTGAAAAGTAAGGCGCCTAAGGCCAGGTTTATACTTCATGTGATGCAATGTGTGTTTCCGAAACATCCATTAAATTCCAAGGACACCTTGCCACAATATCTCTGAAAAAGATGTTTAATGATTACATCCATCAATTCGGGGATGCGCCCATTACAGCTATCATTGGGCACGAGGCAGAAACAAAATTCCTGAATCATCTCATCACAAGGTGAACACAAGCACACACATACACTGCAGTCATTGTAGCTTCATCTAATCCCCAAACCTTCATGTCTTTGGATGGAAAATGGAGCACACTGTGGAAACCCACCAGGAAAACAGGCAAGCTCCAGGTGGGAAACACAAGGGACGTGACTCCCTGCGAGACAGCAGCGCTACTGCTCTGCCACCGTGTCACCCCCACGTGTGTAATTATTAACAGTATTTATTATTTAAACAAAGTTAACAATTTATCTGTAAAATGTAACATACAGTGCATCCGGAAAGTATTCACAGCGCATCACTTTTTCCACATTTTGTTATGTTACAGCCTTATTCCAAAATGGATTAAATTCATTTTTTTCCTCAGAATTCTACACACAACACCCCATAATGACAACATGAAAAAGTTTACTTGAGGTTTTTGCAAATTTATTAAAAATAAAAAAACTGAGAAATCACATGTACATAAGTTTTCACAGCCTTTGCTCAATACTTTGTCGATGCACCTTTGGCAGCAATTACAGCCTCAAGTCTTTTTGAATATGATGCCACAAGCTT
>JANRMT010062831.1:22995493-23043519 GCA_026402145.1 Polypterus bichir lapradei
CAAGGTGAACACAAGCACACACATACACTGCAGTCATTGTAGCTTCATCTAATCCCCAAACCTTCATGTCTTTGGATGGAAAATGGAGCACACTGTGGAAACCCACCAGGAAAACAGGCAAGCTCCAGGTGGGGAACACAAGGGACATGACTCCCTGCGAGACAGCAGCGCTACTGCTCTGCCACCGTGTCACCCCCATGTGTGAATTTATTAACAGTATTTATTATTTAAACAAAGTTAACAATTTATCTGTAAAATGTAACATACAGTGCATCCGGAAAGTATTCACAGCGCATCACTTTTTCCACATTTTGTTATGTTACAGCCTTATTCCAAAATGGATTAAATTCATTTTTTTCCTCAGAATTCTACACACAACACCCCATAATGACAACATGAAAAAGTTTACTTCAGGTTTTTGCAAATTTATTAAAAATAAAAAAACTGAGAAATCACATGTACATAAGTTTTCACAGCCTTTGCTCAATACTTTGTCGATGCACCTTTGGCAGCAATTACAGCCTCAAGTCTTTTTGAATATGATGCCACAAGCTTGGTACACCTATTCTTGGCCAGTTTCGCCCATTCCTCTTTGCAGCACCTCTCAAGCTCCATCAGGTTGGATGGGAAGCGTCGGTGCACAGCCATTTTAAGATCTCTCCAGAGATGTTCAATTGGATTCAAGTCTGGGCTCTGGCTGGGCCACTCAAGGACCCTGAAGCCACTCCTTTGATATCTTGGCTGTGTGCTTAGGGTCGTTGTCCTGCTGAAAGATGAACCGTCGCCCAAGTCTGAGGTCAAGAGCACTCTGGAGCAGGTTTTCATCCAGGATGTCTCTGTACATTGCTGCAGTCATCTTTCCCTTTATCCTGACTAGTCTCCCAGTTCCTGACGCTTTAAAACATCCCCACAGCATGATGCTGCCACCACCATGCTTCACTGTAGGGATGGTATTGGCCTGGTGATGAGCGGTGCCTGGGTTCCTCCAAATGTGACACCTGGCATTCACACCAAAGAGTTCAATCTTTGTCTCATCAGACCAGAGAATTTTGTTTCTCATGGTCTGAGAGTCCTTCAGGTGCCTTTTGGCAAACTCCAGGGGGGGGCTGCCATGAGCCTTTTATTAAGGAATGGCTTCCATCTGGCCACTCTACCATACAGGCCTGATTGGTGGATTGCTGCAGAGATGGTTGTCCTTCTAGAAGGTTCTCCTCTCTCCACAGAGAACCTCTGGAGCTCTGACAGAGTGACCATCGGGTTCTTGTTCACCTCCCTGACTAAGGCCCTTCTCCCCCGATCGCTCAGTTTAGATGGCCGGCCAGCTCTAGGAAGAGTCCTGGTGGTTTCAAACTTCTTCCACTTACGGATGATGGAGGCCACTGTGCTCATTGGGTCCTTCAAAGCAGCAGAAATTTTTCTGTAACCTTCCCCAGATTTGTGCCTCAAGACAATCCTGTCTCAGAGGTCTACAGACAATTCCTTTGACTTCATGCTCTGACATGAACTGTCAACTGTGGGACCTTATATAGACAGGTGTGCGCCTTTCTAAATCATGTCCAATCAACTGAATTTACCACAGGTGGACTCCAATTAAACTGTAGAAACATCTCAAGAATGATCAGGGGAAAAAGGATGCACCTGAGCTCAATTTTGAGCTTCATGGCAAAGGCTGTGAATATTTATGTACATGTGCTTTCTCAATTTTTTATTTTTAATACATTTGCAAAAGTCTCAAGTAACTTTTTATCACGTTGTCATTATGGGGTGTTGTGTGTAGAATTCTGATGAAAAAAATGAATTTAATCCATTTTGGAATAAGGCTGTAACATAACAAAATGTGGAAAAAGTAATGCACTGTGAATACTTTCCGGATGCACTGTATATAACTTTAATGCATTTCATCGTGAAAGTGATACCAAGTATAAATCTAAAAATTCTAAATGTGTAGAGAGCTGGAATATCATACATTTAATGTGTTCTGTGTGGCGATTTCTGCTGTCAGCTCAGGTGGAAGCCCCAGATTAACAACTGGGTCGGTTTTAAAATGACGTTTATGATTTAATGATAATATAAACTATGAGGTTAAAGTGGACATTTTGAGGTTAAAGCCGAAATTTCTACTTTAATCACAAAGCAGACATTTTTATTATGTCCTTCATTTTTTTCTCTGTGGCTTAAAAATGCCACCATACAGTTTACCATGCTACTGTGAAGGTAAAAAAAAGACGGCACAGAAGACTGTACGTGAGACTTTCAAAATGTATCGTGTCATTACGATCGGGAATATGCAACGCTTGAATCTAAAAGCACCACGAATGCATTTGTATGTCACCATTTGCTTCACCACATCGAACCATTCATCAAACATCAAAGCACGCACACCAATCCCAAAGGATCGTAAAAGCGGCAGGAGTAGCAAGAAATTCAGGCTGGAATTCAAGGTTTGAATGTGAAGAGTTATGATGATATTCCAGAAGAAGATGACATGACTGTATTTGGATAAATGTATATTGTTGTACATGAATAAATATGGTATAAGACATCCCCTGAAAATAAGCCCTAGTGCATCTTTTGGAGTAAAAATTAATATAAGATCCGGTCTTATTTTTGGGGAAACACGGTAATTTGGTGGCTGTAACTGATGAAAGTGTCTTTGCATAAAAAAAACAGTTTATTGCTTGTGGCTTTAATTATTTTATTTCATGGCCGGCAGACTGCCTTTTAAATAGACCAAGCCTGAAACATCATCAACTGATACAGTGGCAGTGACAGGCTGCAGTAAAGAACCGAGAACACATTACATTAAATCATCAAGGGGTGGTAAACACATGAAAAGAATGTATAATATTATTGTTTTAAGAAATTAAATATAAAACAAATCCCAAAACAGCACCAATTTACATTTGAACTATATTGTGAACACAAGGGAAAAGTATGGAAGATTATATTAAAAATATTAAATGCCATCCAGCATTGAATTTTAACATGACTTTATTGTGTAATAATTAAAAACTTTATCCATCAATTGCTTGATTGCTTTTCCCTACTGCACAAAATTTGTGTCCATTTAAAATGCCATACAAGAGCAAACTTCATTTTAATTCATATCCACAGATCACATGTCATAATGTAAAGCAAAGCTACTCGTATTGCAATTCGCTTAGCAGCTGTTCCAAGTGTATAACATTTCGATTTTAGATTACATATTAATCACGCCAAAAATAAATATAATTGCTTGAACCAATCTGCGTCAAAAGGTAAGGCAAGGGGAGTAAATCGTTAGGGTAAAAGGACCTCCACTTCTAAACATTTCTGTGTTCTGGCAATAAGCATAAATTATGTCAGTGTGTGAGAATATTTGTTACGTCTTTCTGAAAAAGTTTACTCTTACAGTAAGTTGTCTAAATAATGTGTTATGTTGGCCTTGTTACATTCCTTCATTTTTCTTGTAATAGTCCTGGCCAATACTTCAATTAGCTGGTATGGTTATCCCTAACTGCAGGTTTTTCAAACCATATTCAGGGGAATGTTGGGGTATGGATACCCCAGTTGATGATCTATATAATCATAGGCTGGAGCTCTTTGGGATATTTGCTTTTGAATGCATTCTAAGGACATATGTATATAGCAGTTTGAAATTCTTTTCCTGTTACTGCTTCCATTACACCTGCCATTACTAGCAACCGGTCAACACAGAAGAGAATGAAATTGTCAGTTTCCACCTATTCAGTGAGACCGCTGATCCCTACCATATCAACTTCACATTCTCCATCTTTAGCTCTGGATGAACATGCTCATGATTGGAATGCCTCTTACCCCAAATGTTGATGTCCCTTGCCCCACCTTTGGACGCTGATTGGTCATTTGGTTACATTTCGTTTTTGTTTGGTTAATGGTCTTGAATCAAAATGTGATGTACTTGGAGCAGCCACTAAGTGAAATGCCATACATTTTGCTTTTAGATATGATGTGCAATCTATGAACATGACTTCAAATGCGATTTAAAATTTTAAACTGTGTTGTAGTGAAAATTAATCAATCATTTGTTTGATATGTTTTTAATTATGACACAATAAAAAAGTACCAGTAACACTTTAGGTTTGGCAAAAAATGCTTCCATTGCTCATGTACTTTTACGTAATAAGACCCTAAAAAAGGATTCTTTTGGTTTTAATGACACAAAGCATCAGTAAAGTGGTTATTCATCTATGCAGTGTGACCTACTAAAATAACTTCACTGAAGTGTCTTAAGTGAGACATATTTCTCTTGATATTGCATACTTCAATAAATAAGACCTGTGAATCCTTCATATGACAAATAAATTTACCAGCATATCAAATGACACACTATACAGAGATTAATAACCACTTTACTAATGTGGTTTGTAAGTGTTATAAATGCCAAAAAAAACCTTTGTTAAGATTTAGCATAAGATGCAGGCCTTTAATGACCTCTTGGCCATAGTCTTCCGCAGTGTGTCTGACACTTCCTTTGAAGGGGGTGTCACACACGTGCAACTAGGAAGACTTTTATGGACCAAGCAAAGGTACTTCCACGCCAGGCCAGGGGGTGGCGGGGTGCACTAAAACCTTCTCCTGTTATCTCAACTGACCAGCCGCAGGAAAACCTGTTTGATTTAAAACGGATGGCGTCACTTCCGGTTTCGGCGCCCAGAAGAATGTCACTTCCGGTTCCAGCGCCTAGAAGATTATCACTTCCAGCACCTACTCTGACTAATGAAGAACATCACTTCCGGTTCCCTTACATCACTTCCTGTCCTATCCCTTAAAACCGCCATCTTGACAAACCCTCATCAGTTCTGTTTTGGACTCAGTATAGAGAACATCTCTGTATACAACAAGAATCTTTTGCAGCCAGGAATAATATATGGGTGGCTGCCCCAAACCTTTTTAAGTGCCTATTCCTTTTACAGGGGTCATGAGGTCGCTGGAAAGTGGTATGTGGTGCTCCTGATATCTCTGCAAAAGGACAAAGTGCTTCCTGTTTTGCTATATGAATACTGTGTGGGTTCCAATTATTCTTTTCATCTGTGATAAGTCACTCTCACCTTTGCATACTGGCTTAGAGCCATTCCATGTTGGGCCATTACAGTAAAGAAGTGAGGGTCCTGAAAGTCGATAACCTTTATCACATGCAAAGAAGATCAGCGAGCTGTCGTGATTCAAAGTCCGACTTCCATGAAGGATGCTTCCAATGTCTGTGCAACCAGCAGCTGCAAAATCAAAAACATGCATAGTCATTGTTATGGAGAATTAATTAACAGCCAAATCTTAACAACAAACAGACATTAAGTAATAATATTAGGTTACATATAATTTTTTCCAATAGTATGCTGCTTCAGGGGTAAACTTTCAAAAGTTAACTGTGCCTAAATGTGGCAGATCTCTTGTGCCTTTTTCCTTAATTGGATTGGGCTGTGGTTGGAAAAATTAGTCTTTTTTGCATATTTTTATTGATTTTATTTGAAGCAAATAACATTCCATACAATCAAGTCAAATTTAATAAACTGAAATTCAATCGCCCATCCAAAAGAAAAAGAGAGGATAGCCAAAAGCCAGAGCAAATATCCTTTTCCTTGATATATAACCTTATTCTAGATTATTAATTAGATCCTGACATGTTTTGAAAATGTTTTGAACAGATCCTGTAAGTGAGAATTAGATTTTTTGCAATTTCAGATAGTATAGGTACGGAAACGTATTAGGACCATGGAGAAGAAAAAAAAATACGGACACAGTGAAGAAAAAAAGTGCATATCAAGAATAAACTTGACATTTCCGCCTTATTCTGACCATTTATGTTGAGATTAAAGTTAACATTTCCACTTTATTCTCACCATTTTTATTAAGATTAAATTTAACATTTCCACTTTAAACCCTTGTTTTTTCTGTCTCTAGTTTAACTTTGCTATGTCGTAAACTGCATTTTAAAATCAATGTTTAAGTTACTAGATTTTCTCAAACCCCTTCATAATGAATGTAGCACATTAAATACTTTGTTTTAAGTTTTCCCCAACCCAGTTGTTAATCACTACATGCTTCTGAAACTGACTTCCTCTTGTACTGAGAGGAGGCGCAGGCAGTGATCGCCACACAGAATACATTCACTTTATGATATTCCTGCTCTCTGAACATTTAGAATGCTTGATATCATTTTCATGATGAAATGCATTAAAACATGTATTAAACATGTCGGGGGGAAGGGGGTATTTAAGTGGCGTGGCTGTAGTGCAGTTCCCTCGCAGTGTACGTTCAGTGTAGAAAACCTTTATGGCAGGTGTGACGAGGCTCCAAAAAGCTGGATGTATGAACGGGTTTAGCACAGGTTTAACTGAAATATTGTGTAAATGTTGGGTTTGTGAGCTGGTGGTCAGAGACACGAACACGAATTCAAAGTGCTTTCTTTACTGCAGGATCGTCGAGATTAAAGTGAAGTTTCTTCACTGTGTCCGTATTTTTTGTCTTCTCCAAGGCCTATTACGCTTCCATATATAGGACTTCAGTTACCCACTGACTTAAAGGTGGTGGGTTCGAATTCTTCCAATTAAGCAAGAAAAGTCTACGTGCTAGTAGTGAGGTAAAGGCTGTGATGATTTGTTTGTCCTTCTCCACCTTAAGCCCAACTGAGTACATCAAACAAAGCAGTTAATGGGTTAGGAGTGATTGTGACACCAAGGCTGTCTGATAGGCATGCAAAGATTTTTGTCCAAAATGATGTTAATTTGGTGGACTTCCAAAACATGTGGCCAGTGAAAAATTAATCTGAGCCAGAAAGGGTGGGCTAGACAGGTAGTTACTTTGGCAAGATTTACTTTTCTCACTTTAGTGCAGTGTTATGAGTGGAAGGAATATTAATTATTATGAAGTGTTATGGAATCAACTAAGACCCACCAGAAGAACAAAATTTGGAGCAAGTTTAATATAAAGAATCACAGGTCATGACCTCAAAGGCCATGGAGCTAGAAACATGGGAAGTGGACCAAACAACAGGAATCAAAATGGTGGTGTTTGAGGACCCAAACTCGAGTGCAGGATATTGCAGAACAAAACATGAACACTGCAAATAAGCAACAAAGAATTGAGTCATGACAGGTGGGTGTCAAATATTACTGTAAACTTACCTTTTCAACAACAACACAAAATCTGGAAGATGATAAAGGAAAGATTTCACAAAATTTTAATTAATGTCTAACTTGTAAGAAAACTAATTAATTTGTACCAAACAGATATTATATTGTTTTATTGTTGGGCTGTTCAAATCTACAGTTTTCTGATAATACAGCATCAGTCAGTGTTTAAGTAATTCTATCCTGTTTGTTTCTAATTTGGTTTATTTTTTTGCTGTGTGGACTATGGCCAATCTTATCCCGGTCAATACCCCCAAGTCCCCAGATGGAGCCCTCCCTGCAACGAAGAGATGCCCCGAATTCCAGCAGGGCATCATGGACCTTGGAGTTTTCCTTCACAGCCCTGCTGGATACCGTGGGGGCCACCAGAGGAGGCTGCAGGGAGGCTCAAGGACTTTTATTCTCCGTATAGGCCGGAAGTACTTCCTAGTCACGAGGACGGAAGAAATAAAGTACTTCCGGGCTGAAGAAAAAGAGGAGTTTTCACCTGACCCGGAAGTGTGGGGGAATCACATGGACTGGGGGATCAGAAGCACTTTAGGGTCAAGTAGTATAAAAGGACTGTGAGAGATCCCAGCAGTGAGCCGAGTTGGGAGGAAGGGTGACTGAGGTGCTGGGAGGTGTGGCGGTTTATTGATTATTGTGATTATTGTATTGTTTATGAGTATTGTGGAGTGGAAGGTGCTTTGTGCACATTATTATTATAATAAATCCATTATATGGACTTTTATCTGGTGTCTGGCGTCTGGTCTAAGGGTTCAAGGGGACAACAGCGCCCCCTATCTGTCACAGCTGTTATATTGAAACAAGCTGGGCATGTCTGACTTTTCTTTTGAATTTTCTGTAAGAACATCCCCTTTCTTATTATTCCTCTAATCAGCTCTTTTGAGCATTACATAAGCAAGGAGCAAGGATTGTATGTAGAACTGCAAAGTGCAACCGTCTAACTGCAGTCTTTTAAATGGACACACTGGTGTCCATTTAAGAAATAAAGCAACTGCAGTCTTAGTCACTTTCAAAATAAACAGCCCAAGACAGGCAGAGAAATAAACACCAGCACTAAAGGGCAGGACAAACAGAGAGAGTCTTTAACATGGAATTAATAACCGCTATTACCTACCAGGCACAACCAAGAGTCGAGACTGAAATCCACAACTAAGTTGAAGCTTAAGTAAACATTATACAGGGCTATTCAAAATGAAAGAGCAGATTTTAAAAATGTATTTCAAACAAACTGTATAAGACGGAAACACATTCCGCACATCACTGGGTAGAGGAAAGTTCAAAGTTTGGTCCTATGGTCCTTGAGGTTGCATAAACTCACCATGAGCACCATGTGCAGCACGACAAACATCAAAACGTGTGTCTTGCCACACACAAGTCAACTGGTCCCTGATTACTGAATTCACAGCTTCTTCAATTTGATAGATAGATAGATAGATAGATAGATAGATAGATAGATAGATAGATAGATAGATAGATAGATAGATAGATAGATACTTTATTAATCACAAGGGGAAATTCACATCTTGGAGATTAGCAGGCATAGGTGCAATAAACACTGTTTCTTTAATGGACTCTCCATATTCGACGACTATGCAAGGATTTTCATACCCCCAAATTCTAACTTTGTGGTGATTAACCTTACTAGAGTGATGGAAAGTTGATTCATCGGAAAAAAATTGTCGTTTGGGAAAATTGTCCTCTTCCATATCCTACAGAATTGCAGTGCAATCATGGTCATCAGGATGCAATGCCTGCAGTAATTGCAACTTGTAAGGCTTCATATGGAGATGCTATCTAAGAACACGCCATACTGTTGTTTGAGGAATTCCATATTCAATGCTTACCCATGATGTGGATTTCCTAGGGCTCCGTTTGAACACACCTCAGATACACTCGACTTTTTCATCTGACGTGTGTGGATGACCAATGCTTCTACGTTTGCATATACAGCTTTCTTCTACAAATTATTTATGCCACTCATAAATTTGCATATGATGAGGCGGCTGTTTGTAGAACCATCAGCAGAATTCACATTGCACTTGAACAATGGACTCACACTTCGCAAATTGAAGCACGCAAAATGATTTGTGGTGTTGTCGCCATTTTACTATAAATGAGAAACAGCGTTCAGTGGCATTCACTGGTTCTTTTAGGCGGGCTTTTAAACTTTGAACTCTCCTCTATCCAGTGATGTGTGGAATGTGTTTCTGTCTTATGCAGTTTGTTTAATATACATTTTTAAAAATCTGCTCTTTCATTTTGAATAGCCCGGTATTTCTTTTTGATTTTCTTCCTTTTGTGACTTTGTTTGCTTTTATGATTGGTTTATGTGTTACAAACTTCAGACACTGGTATGTAAGTGCCATTGTCATTTTTAGTGCAGTGTGTTGATGTCACACTTCCATGGCTTGTTCCACTATTATTAAGGTCAACAGTGTGGTGGCTCTCATACAAAATGATTGAGATTTTTAACAATAGTAATAATAGTAAAAAAAATAAAAAGACCTACAATTCACTATACTGAATTAATGCCCTACAAATACGTGGCTTCTGGGGTGAACTTGGCAACATCCAGCTGAACTTAAAGGGACTTAAAAAGGCACAAACAATGACCTCCAGTGAGTAAGGGAAACTAACCAGGAAGGCCAACTGTCATGAACTGCAAACATCAGGCCACATCCTTAAATTATGATTTGGTGCAGCCTAGCGCTCTAACATCTGCATTGTCAGAAGAATGTGGAGGCGTCTGATCCTCTTGATTAAAAAAAAAAACAAAAAAGACATGGCCAGTGTTCTTCCAACTTGACTTTATTTTGCTCCCATTGTGGAGCGGTGCTACTACACACACACAGAGAAACGTGACTCCTCTTTTATGTGAATTGACAAGTTCTGCTTTATAATGCTTGACAGCTTCCCAATTGTCCTATAATAGCAACTGTGTATTAATGTTTCCCAGCTTCTCTAGTCACATTGTACAGGTGCATTGGGTTTTTTTATATTAGGTCACTATAATATCTGGAATCAGCTAACTGCAGAAAAACCAGAATTCTAGCCAGAAAATACAGGGTGTATACAAGAAAAATTACTTACCTACACAAATAGGGGGTGCCCTGGTCCATCGACCAGCAACACAACTGCTGGTGTGATATCCATGAACTTTAAAGCCATGATTGCATGTAAAGATTGCATACAGTCCCCCATACCGAAAGAACATGCGTCCATTTGGAACATGCTTGATCGCAGGACAGCCTCCATTCACAAGACCTTCATAGCAAAAGTGAGAAAATATTTAGTTTAACCAAGATTAATACCTACAAATTCAGTTTACTAATTAAAAAAGGAAGATTATTTTCATCTAATGATTTAGCTTGTATTAACTGAAGGACCATTGTAGAGTATGTCAGTAAAAAATAAACTGAAAAGGATGTTTCTTCACATTTATTTTAATATAGTGTCATTTAAAGCAGTACGAATTATTAAAAAACAATTAACAAAGAAAAAATAAAACACCATAATCATTTCTAATAACATATTTTTCTTAAAGTGACTCAGGCCACAATTATTAACATCCATTACAGTGTTTCTTTCATGAGCTGAGTTAACATGGAGTCCAAGCATAGCAAGGTTCTTGAGGTCTGACATGCACAATGACATTTTTTCCTCATCATTTACACAAATTAGTTTATCAGGCTGCAAGGGTGCAGAAGTCACCAAGGTGGTACAAGGCAGTGATCAGTCTTCAACATAGAAGTACTGGGTTAAAAATATTGGTTCTGTAATAGCACTTTCCTGGATTGTGTGGTTCCTAGCATAACCAATGCGGTCAACAAACCATTTAATTCTGGGAAAGATTCTTTGTATATGAAATTGGTTCTTTGAGCTTGGATAAGGTTCATATCATATGGGTTTAAAATAACATCTTTAATGTATAACAGAATACTGACAAGTCAAGAAAACCTGAACACAACCTGTGGATTATAGGATGTAGCAAAAGTCCTATTAAAATCATGAACAAATTGGTATTTCACAAATCTGTTGTCTTATGTTCATGGCTATTTGTAGAAGATGGTACAGATCTGAAAACAATGAAGTCTATTTCATGATCCTTAATATAGACGGTTCTTATGGAAATAAAAAAGTGGTTCCCCTTTAACATCGCTTCAATGAAAAACTTCGGCACCTTTATTGTTAAGAGTGCACCACATCTGGGCGTCACATAGGAGTTTGTCAAAATTTTAAGATGACTGTTACATTCATATTGAGCTGGATATTTTTTGTACTGGGCGATATGAGCAAATATCTCTTATAAATGAATTAAGCAAATAGTAGTCAAACTTGAAGCAAGGGTCTGTTAGGGCTCATTTATACTTCACGCTCAGAACGCGTACGTACCCGCATCATGGCTGCCACGCGTTCCCAGCGTTCATTTGATGCGTCCTCTGAGCAGGTCCTCAGAACTTAACGTGACGCGTGCACGTGTTGCAGTACCAGCAAAAAGTCGGGGTGCGCAGTGTGCTAAAAGTTGGAATGTGACGTCAGAGTCTCTGTTTACTATCTACATGTGACAGAAAGGATCCACCGGGGTCAATGTGCGCGCTTCGATGTTTGATGAATGGTTTGATGTGGTGAAGTAAAATGCCGACATACATTCGCATGCCGATATGCATTCGTGGAGCTTTTATATTTAAGCGTTGAATATTCCCCATCATAAGGACACGATACATTTTAAAAGTCTCACATACCATCTTTTGTGCCATCTTTTTTGCAACTTCACAACAGCAACATAATGTACAGCGCTGTATTTGAGCCACAGAGGAAAAAATTAAGGATGCAGTGAAAAGGTGTATTTTGTGATTAAAGTGGAAATTTCAGCTTTAATCTCGAAATGACCACTCTGACCTCATAGTTTACTTTATCATTAAAGCAGACCGTTGTAAACGTCATCCCAGTTTTTAATCGCAATGAGTTTCTGGGACTTCCTCCTGACCTGGCAGCAAGCAGCAATAGATCACACAGAACACATTAAATTTATGATATTCCAACTCTCTGCAAATTTAGAATCCTTAGATTTACACTTGATATCACTTTCATGATGAAATGCATTAAAGTATGTATTTTACATTTTACAGATAAATCGTTAATTTCATTTAAATAATGAATACTGTTAATAATTACACACATGGGGTGACATGGTGGCGGAGCGGTGGCGCTGCCGTCTCACAGGGAGTCATGTTGCTGGTATTCCCTGCCTGGAGTTCACATGTTTTCCTGGTGGGTTTCCTCAGTGTGCTCCGGTTTCCTTCCAAAAATATGCAGATTTGGTGACACTAAAATGACTCCTGTGTATGTGTGTGCTTTTATTCACCTTGCGATGAGCTAATGCCCCGTCTAAGGATTGTTTCTACCTCGTGATGATGATGGACTAAATGATGGATGGACTAAAAGGCAGAATTCTACGTGACCATCATCATCAAGCCTTTCCGTGAGAACCCTAAATCCAAAGAGGACTGTTTCATTTATGTTAGGTAGAATGCCCAGTGGGGACTGGGCGGTCTCATGGTCTGGAATCCCTACAGATTTTATTTTTTTTTCTCCAGCCGTCTGGAGTTTTTATTTTGTTTTTTCTGTCCCCCCTGGCCATTGGACCTTACTCTTATTCGATGTTAATTAATGCTGATTTATTTTGTTTTCATATTGTGTTTATTTTTCTATTCTTTATTATGTAAAGCACTTTGAGCTACTGTTTGTATGAATATGTGCTATATAAATAAATGTTGTTGTTGTTGTTGTTGTGCGCAATGCTAGCTGGAGTGGACACATCCCTGGATTGATGGATTTAATCATTAAACATCCTTTAAAGAGATACGTATTGTGGTAAGGTGTCATCAGAATTTAATGGTTGTTCCAGGCAATTCACAACACAGAGAAGCCGAACCTGTTCTCACCGTGATAATATCTCGCACTGCCACCTGGTGGATTCCTCCAGATTTACGTAAAGTACACATGCAAGTATAAACAGTAAAACGCTTGCAGAGCAGGAGCGTCCACTCCAGCATGCGTCGCGTCGCGTGAAGTATAAACCCAGCCTTACACTAATAATTGAAATGACTACTCAATCAAAAAGGAGACAACAATTATAAATCTCAAAAGGAAGAAGGGAACCACGAAAAAAAACCCTAGCCCATAAAACAAAACAATGTCCCGTCATAATTTAAGAGGGGTATTGGCAAAACATTAAAAGAATAAATCACAGGCAAAAGTATCAAATGAGGTTAACAACAAGCAGCCAAAAACTGATAAACCAAAAGAGAACAAACCAAAGACCAAAATCATTTCATGAATATAAACATTGTTTAATCTTTCATTTTGAGTATGCCATGCTTTGCTGTGCTATTTTCTTCTTTTTGGGGGTTTTGGACTACCAGGAATTTATTTTTGCAATTTTAATTATTTTAATTTATTATTTATTATTTCTTTTTTTTTTTTTTTTCATTTTAATTATTTTTGTAATCTGTGATCATTTGTAGTTTGTTTCAAATATTCCTTGGTGCTCCAGCATTTTATTTTCCTATTAGTGCATTTCTTGTGTTTGCTATGCTAATTGCAACCAAGTGACAATGGGAGGTCATGACTTGTGCTGTCACTACCACGATTTTTATAAAATGCAGTTATCACATATTTCTTGTTGTCTTGGATTTTTAGTACCTTTAAAAGAAGAAGAAAGAATTTCCTTTTGATTATTTGGCAGCACATTCTAGTGTTTATCATCCATCCATCCATTATACAACCCACTATATCCTAACTACAGGGTCACAGGGGTCTGCTGGAGCCAATCCCAGCCAACAACAAACCCTGGGCAGGGCACCAACGGGACAATTTAGGATCGCCAACGCACCTAGACTGCATGTCTGTGGACTGTGGGAGGAAAACGGAGCGCCCAGAGGAAACCCACGCAGACACGGGGAGAACATGCAAACTCCATGCACGGAGGTCCCTGGAAGCAAACCTAGATCTCCTTATTGTGAGGCATGTATTATTTTTGAATTTGATTTTGGTTTACAAATTGGTTTATTTGCCTCATCATTTTGACTTCTTGGCATCTGACCCTAGCCTCTCTTTAAACCAGTGGTTCTCAAACTGTGGGGTGGGCCCCCCTAGGGGTGCACAAAGTAACAAAAAGGGGGGGCGCAAAGATGTGAAAAAAAGAAAACAAGAATCGAAAATATGAAAAATACATCTATTGAAACCAAAACAAATGAACTTAAATTACATTCTGATACTAGAAAAATAAATATAGAATTAGATAAATGTCGATAAAAGTTAAGTACGTATAATAAAATATGCATCTATGATATATCATTAATTAAAAAAGAACAAATTGATATTAGTGGTCTCCTTTCAAAAACACGTTAGGGGGACGCGATTAAAGCTGTTATGAAAACTCAGGTTGCAAATACGTAAAGGTTGAAAAACGCTGCTTTAAATTTGATGCAGTATCTATCTGTCTCCCAGCCC
This sequence comes from Polypterus bichir lapradei, assembly GCA_026402145.1. NCBI lineage: Eukaryota > Metazoa > Chordata > Cladistia > Polypteriformes > Polypteridae > Polypterus > Polypterus bichir. The sequence continues at coordinate 23,010,163 of JANRMT010062831.1, forward strand.
TTTCCACTACTTCTTGGCTATCAGTCTTGCCAGAGAGAACAAATCCAAAATCTAAAAAACAAAGAGCAGAGCAAAAAATCAAAACTAGATGAATCAAAAAAAAAGAGAAGTTAGAAAAACAAGGGGTTACAAATAACAAGAGCAGTTGTTAATGCCTCAGTATTCAATAGAGGAGTGTAAAACCTTTAAAAAAAGCTGAGGTTGGTTTCCACAGCTATAGGCTTAGGGCGTCTGTCCACTTTGGTTCAATTTGCAGAGCATAAGAAAAATGGTACAACAAGAAACAGCCTGTATTGGCATTCTTCAAAACTACTCAAAGCTTAAAGAACCAGAAAATCTTAACAGAAAGAAAGATTATAATGTTCTGCCCATAGTAAATAATAGCAGATTAAAAATTAAAGGATGAGATGATGGAATGTACACGATAAAACAATCCAAAAATCATTACTGAAAATCAGTTCTATCAGACAACAATTTAAAACTGGGAACTCCTAACCAATATTCACATCGGCAAATGTCTTTTGCTTTTATCTGATTAATCTCAGGTAACCACGAAGTGCACAGTGCTGTCCTTTATACTGTCATGGCACACTTTCAGCCGTCATTGAATACCAATTTTTAGGCAACATCAACTGAAAATAGCACCATAACTAGAAAAACAAAATGGTATCACAAGAGTCAAAAAACATTTTTAACTGTCGTAATACCAAATCAAAACTAAACATAAATGCAAACATGGAACCAGTGACTCGAAAAAACTACAAGTGAAATTTTTAAAAAACCCCAGGCAACAAGAAATGAATTCAAAACTAAACCATATCATAACACATGTCCAGAAAGATGAAGCTGAACATACATGGAAACTACAAAACAAAATTTTTATATATATATATATATATATACATACATACAAAAAAAAGAAACTGAAGTGACAGACAGAGCTCTGGTCAAACCATAACAGTCACACACCATGTCACTTCACATCACAGGATAGCAATAGGAGCCAGTTGCTCAAACAATATAGTATCCTTTAGGAACATAAAATTGTATTGAAATAAGGTATTAAAATATTTAAGCGTTATTAAAATTATCAATAAGGTGGAATTTTCATATAAAACAGAAAGAAGACACACAAAACAGATAACTATGTCAGACTGTGCTTAATGCAGGCAATGTGGTTTAATGGTTGAGGCTTTTGACCTCAAACCCAGAAGTTGTGGGTTCAAATCCTGCTATTGTGTGGTCATGAGCAAATCACTTGACCTAACTCTCCTATATTTGGAAAAAAAAAACAACAGAAATGTAATCAATTGTATCTCAAGTGATAAAGACATCAGCCAAATAAGTAAATAATAGTGTATGAAATTAGGGATGAGGGCTCATTGATAGGCATGAGCAGGTGAGAGAGAGGGAAGTTGGGACAGAGTGCTCTGGTGGTCCTAAAGAAATGTAGGGAAGTGGAGGATCCAACAATCCAAGCATAAAGCAATCCATGCCTGCAAAGTAAAACCCCTTCAGGTAGTAATATCTTTTTTTACTTTGTTCTTTTGATTCTTATAACCCAACCCCATGTGTTTAAAACAAATCGGTCTGACAGACTTTGATGTCCCTGGTATTATTCAATGCATGGAGTGATGCCAGGATGATGTGCTCCATTCCTGAACAGTTTCTCAATGCCTAGTGCATTTAAGCAAATGCAAAAAGGTAAAAAAAAATATTACATTAATCACAATTCAAAATGTTGAGGATTGATTTGTGGCACATGACGGATCAGGAAAAATATGCGAAATTAAACTCCGTCTAGGCAGGGGTGGCTTGGTAGACAAGGCATTCACTTTTATAACTTATGGTTGCTGGCTCATTCCCCATTTGTGGCTCACTGTGAGAACCTAAACAAGTCACTCTTTATGCTCCAGTTGTTAAGTCAAAATAAAGAACAGCACAATAGTTATTGCAGCTATAAATTATATTTCCTATAGAAAGTCACCAGCCAAAGTTATCTTAACTGTAAGTGTGAAAAATATGGCTAGTTAGCTTTTGAACGTTTTCCTTTTCCTTTTCTGATAATATTATAATACATTTACCATATGGCCAATGTTTTAAGAGATTCAAAAAGTTCAACTGAAAAATAAGTAACGGAGGAAATGGCTCAGGATTACTTATGCAGTGTAGGCTATCATACGCTATCATAGTGACACTCAGCTCTGGGTTATCTTTTCCATTTCTTTTTAGCTGGTGTTATACTTTTTTCATTCTGCCTCTGTGTCTCACCTGCAGGTGATTCTTGGTCTGTTTCTCTTCCTTTTTCCCTGAGGATTCTAAGTCAGAACCTGCCAGGTGGTGTTTGAAGCATGTTTCCTGAGGATATCTCCAATCCAACTCCAATTCTCCTCCAAAATCCCTTAGTCACTGGCTCTAGTCCTGCATTCTGCCACAAGTCCTCATTTCTTAATTTGTCAGGCAAATGTTATGTTAGGTAGAATGCCCAGAGGGGACTGGGCGGTCCCGTGGACTGGAACCCCTGCAGATTTTATTTTTTTTCTCCAGCAGTCTGGAGTTTATTTTTCTGTTTTTTCTGCCGGACCTTACTCCTTTTCTATGTTATCTAATGTTGTCTTATTTTAATTTCTTATTTTGTCTTTTATTTTTCTTTTCTTCAGTATGTAAAGCACTTTGAGCTACTTTTTGTATGAGAATGTGCTATATAAATAAATGTTGTTGTTGTTGTTGAACTGTATTTTGCACATCCTTTGCTGGAAATTGTTGATAAAAGTTTATATCCTCATCCTTCTGGTCATTCTTCATGTTTTTGGACCATAAAACAGAACTACCATATATACTCGCATTTAAGTTCTCCCCCGTATAAGTCGGGACATGAATTTACCGTATAATTTCTGGTATTTTATAATGTCGGTTGTATAAGTCGAATGTGGAAAACTGACACTATTGGTCCAAGAGAGTATGATATGCTAACGCCAACCTGAGAGAGTAACCACGGAGCACACTGCCTTTTTTTCTATGTATTGTGCTTACGTGACCACACGGTAATACCTGAACTATTCCGAAGAGACGTTTCCACTGTTTTGTGTTTTTTGTATCTCACACCCTTATACACTTTATCATAAGATCATCCCTCATCTACGATGGAGCATTCGATCAGAAGAAAATATGAAGCTGGTTTTAAATTAAAAGTCGTTGAAGTGGCAAAAGAAATTGATAATTATGCTGCTGCAACAAAATTTGATGCGTCTGAGAAACTGGTGCGAGATTGGAGAAGGCAAGATGATGTCAAAAGAAAAAAAAATGTAAGTGTCGCATTTTTGAATAGGCGTAAATGTCGGGGTCTGCTTTTATGATCGATTTTTTGGGTTTCAAGACCCGACTTATACTCAAGTATATACGGTACTTTGATGTTGAGCTTCTAAATTTCATTGCTGTTTGTATTTTTCTGGAAGAACAAATATTATTCAGTGAAATAAAAGCTGTCCTTGCCTGCCCCAGTCTAGCAGTGACATCTCTGTACCAAACTGTATATCCGCAATGCTTCCTAGGAGTCCACTTCTTCAAGGGTGTCACCTTGTACTATTTATATGTTGTAATTTTTGGTCTTGAGTCTCATGAACTTGGTCTTCTTCTTGCTGATATTCAGTCCTATTTTGGCTGATGTGTCTTATCCTGCATTTGGCTGTAACTGTGTAAGAGAAGGGCTATGTCATCTGCAAAGGTCCGGTCATCTAGTTGTGTCCACAGGGTTCACTCCATCCCATTTTTCTGTGGTTGATTTCATGATACAATCGATCACCAAAGGAAACAGAAAAGGAGACAAAAAGCATTCAAGTCACACTCTGGTCTTGACTTTAAAGGAGTCTGATAGCTGGCCTGCATGGTCCACCTTGCAAGAGATGTCTTCATAGGTGCTCGGTGTGAGCGAAATTAATTATTCTGGGTTCCTTAGTGTCTCAGGAGTTTCCACAAGATTTCCTGATCCACACTGTCAACTACCTTTTCATAATCAATAAACTTGACATAAAGAGAATAATTCTATTCAAATGGCCCAGGATATGAAAATGAAATTTTGTGAGCAAATTTCGAAGGAATAGTTGATAGAGAGACTGAAGGCCAAAGCCAGGAAAAATTTCAGTGCTAATTCATGAAGCAAGTATTTGTGGTCAAAAGGTAACAACGCAAATAACTGGCTACCTATAAATCCTTTCCCTGTATACTGTATCTAAAGATTCTTATCAAGAATGTCATAAATTTCAAAATGCTAACAATTACTGAGCTGCCATCTAAACAGGGCACACACAATGACACCAAATGTAATGATGTAGCAAACATATGCGACCACCAGCAGCACTTTTGCTAAGAAACAATATGGCTGAGCACATGAAAGATGTCCCAAAATGGTGACAGCAAATTTTACAATAATAAAATAATAATGAGAAATATGAATAAAAAGAAACTTAAAACCCTTATAACCAAAATCTGCAATGGGCATGCACCCTGTCCGGGGTTTGTTTCCTGCCTTGCGCCCTGTGTTGGCTGGGATTGGCTCCAGTAGACCTCCGTGACCCTGTAGTTAGGATATAGCGGGTTGGATAATGGATGGATGGATAACCAAAATAATATCAAAACATGCTTAGATTCCATACTTTTGTTTATGTTTAAAAGGCAAAAATGGTTTCCGCAAAAACAAAATTGAATTTGTAAAATAATACATTTTGCCACCTGCCACGCCAAGTTCCTTTATCGATATCAACTTAAAATTATGTGCATGCACATGCTTTTAGCCACTTCCCATCATCGCCCATCACTAACCATATATGGTGTTAAAACCCCTTTTTTTTTAATATTAATGATCTACCATGTTTCTGAGTGACCTCTTTACTACAAACCATGGGACAATAGAGAAAACAAAGCTTCAGTGAATGTAAATTTGAGGTATTACTGAGTGAAGCGGAGAACATTCCTCTTGGTGGTGTCTCTGCTGGAATCACCAATAAAAGAAAAGAAGAATGGGAGCAGCTGTGTGGAGAGAACAATAGCAATGTGCCAACATTCAGTGCCTAGACCGCTGCCAGTGCACAATGTGATGTATTAGAAATATTCGTAATGAACTAATAAAAAAATCAAATAATTTTGCCAAGTAAATGTCTATGTTACAATACAAGTCTCTTTTCATTCAATGTACAACGCTCAAACGTGTTTGAATTGCCATTACAATCGATGAGCTGACCCCATCCATGCTTCTGCTCTGTGCTGTGTAGTACTGCACAAGACCTGTACAGCACTGTGCCACCCAATGAGTCCAAATACTGCTGTCTACCTTTTAATGAGCCAATAGTCTATTCTATCACCATGACTGTGACTGTGTTTCATTATTTTTCCCCCCTTGTGGTGTATCCACTATCAGCTGAAAGAAACTTTATACAATTTGTCAGTAATGTGCTTAACTTAAATGCAATCCTATCAGTTAGGTTTACTTACCATGTCACCTACCATCGCATATAGCATAACCCTGAGGTCTGCCTCCCACACTACTATTTGCCATAATAAAGGAATTGTGGGTTGTGCCAGGCCACCTCACAACATTAGTCAGACACATTTGAACATCACATATTAGTTTTATATCAACTGAATAAAAGTTTACAAAAGCAAATTCATTCTACGATGGCATGACACTGCTCAGAGATGACAGCGCGATTCCTGAACAGTCAGCCAATTCATCCTGAAAAGTGCCCGTCACCAAATACTCTACAGTTGTTAAAATCTGTAACAGATCAGGGATTGTGTGATTTTTGCATGATGGGCTCTGTACTGTAGGCTTCATTTCAGGACACAACTCCAAGAGGATGGCTCTAGGATATCTAAATCAGCTTATATGCCAGGCATCTTCATGAGCCAAAATATTATTTGCAGTCCCTGAATTCTTGCCATTGGTGATATCCTCCAAAAAAGCCAATGCTGCCTTTGCCATTTAAGTTGTACAACACACAAAAAATCCCTTTTAAAGACAAAAAAAGAGATGCACTAAGAAGAGTTAACATTAAGCACATGCATTAGGTGTTATTACCAACACTGAAGACTGCTGTGTTAAGAGAACATGTCAATTACCTGTGATATACAGTAATTATTTCAAGAACATTGGAATGTGACTGACACTTCGGTGAAATGTGCAATGAGATTTTCTGTTCACCTCATTGTCCTGCCTGGAGTCCCAAAACCAAAAAAGTCTGCATAACTTTAAAGTCTTGCCATAATTTTAAGCCAACGTCTATGCCAGCCATCCATCCATTATCCAACTCACTATATCCTAACTACAGGGTCACAGGGGTCTGCTGGAGCCAATCTCCATGCCAAGTTAATGTTTTATAAATCTACAAATGGCTACACACATTTCCAAGCATAAGAAAGTTTTCTATTTTAGACATGAGGCCTCATGTGTTTAAGCCTGTCTTCCACATGGACTGGCACAGCCACTGGCCAGTCTGAAAGAATCACAAACATCACCCAGCTGTCCCCTATCTCTCGCTAGACTCTCATCACCTTTTGTGAGTGAAGCATTTAACCTGACTTATCTCCCAGCTCCAAGCTCAGTGAGACAGATCTAAAACCTAATCTGGCGTCACTTGTGGCCCAGTCCTGGAATTGCTTCCAGCGTCAGGGGCAGCCCTACTTTTGCATCAGACTATAGTATCCTGTAGTGGCTGCTGGTATGGGCCATAATTCCATGACAGCTCTCTTGCTGTCTTACAAAGGAACAGTAAAGTGGTTATTCATCTGTGCACTGTGGTCTGCAAAAATAACTTCACTTTGGAGTGCCTGGAGGGCCGTCTCACCAGCATCATAGGCCCCCGGGCAAAGTACTGCGCTGGGGTCCCTGTTGTGATAGCAAAACAGAAACATACATGAGCATCAAAAATATTGTCGGCCCCTATGCTCCTAGGACCCCAGGCCGGTGCCCATACATTAAGAAGGCCCTGGTCAGAAGTGGCTTAAGCGAGACATATTTCTCTTGATATTGCATACTTCAATATATGGACTGTGAATCCTTTATATTCATAAGTAATATTACCAAATGCCACACTGCACAGAGATGAATAACCTACTTATTGTCATGAATACCAAAACAAGTCTTTGTTAAGGTCTTGTTACATAAGACTAAATAAGTAATAGATGCATCTTTGCAGTATCTAAACTGTGTCGGAGATGGCTGGGGTGGCAACCCGGCCGGGATGCCCAGGAGGACCGGAGGAGGGCTGGCGCCTTCCCCAGACCATGTGGGGGCGGCCACCCTGGTACCTTTGGGGGCCATGGGTACAGAGCTTTGAAGCTCAACCCTGTAGGGGCCCATTGTCACCACCAGGGGGCGCCCCAATGCATACAGAGCCCTGGACCTCAGCACTTCCGCCACACCCGGAAGTGCTGGGGGGAAGAGGTGTAGGGACACCCGGAGTGCACCCGGGGATGCAGCCAGCACTTCCGCCACACTGGGGCGTGTCGAGTGAAGATTGCCGGGACACACCTGGAGCACATCCGGGGGACCATAAAAGAGACCGCCTTCCTTCATACAATGGCTAGAGTCGGGAGAGAAGAGAGCTTGGTGGAGAGGAGTGGAGGCGGCCTGAAGAAGTGACAGAGGCACTGTGTTGTGGCCAGGACTTTGAGGACTTGGGGACTGCACTTACTTGTAAATATGGCAAATAAACGTTTGTTGGGTGAAGCCAACGTGTCCGCCTGTCTGTGTCCGGGTTGGCTACCACAACTGTTATACAAATTTCTTATGCATCCCTTATGTTTTTATGAACGGCTCACCTTTCACAACTTTGATAAAGTTAATTTTATTTTGAGCAATTTGTAATTTTAATCTTACCTGCTTTATATAGATAACATAAGCGTTACACTTTCCGCTTTTAAAATGGTTAATGCATACAATTCTTGTGCATGGCCAATTAAAACAGGCATACAAAGCAGGGAATTAAGTGATGGGAGCCCAATATAAATTGTAGTTATTTACATGTATTTACTTAACAGATGCTTTCATTCCAGTCACAAATGCATGTTTTCACCAAATCTCATATACAAGTCTTAGCTATTAGATACAGCACCGAATCCATTTTAATTATCCACATGCCAGTTAAATAGCTAAATTATAAAAGAATGACAAACCAAGCGACAAGTGCACAGAATTACAGTATGGAGGTAGAGGTTCATACACACTAATAAGGCTGACACTCTTAGATAAATGATGTTTCAAGGAAAACCTTCCACCAAGACGTGATGCGCATGAAGCTAACGTTCTGATAAACAGCAAAAGCGAGTTTTCGACGCACTTGTTGAGTTCTTGCATTTCTCATTCAATCAGTTAATCAGTGTTTATTTTACACGATAGTTACTTTACAAAGTAAATAATATAATTATAATATTTTGTCTGAACACACCAATAAGGGGTTTAGCAGACAGCAGAGCCACATGTTAATGAGCTGCTCTCACGACATTTTATTGAGATTAAAGAGGGTTGCTTGTTGCCTTTTAATTAGCCTCTTTCTCAGCTCACTGCCTGTAGAAGTGTCAATGTTGATGTAATGACAATAAAAAATATTTAAAGTCTCGCTAGGCAGATTATTGACCACCTTACTACAGCGTGAACTTTTCCTAATTTGTAAAAACCCATATTACAAAGATAATATTTATATGCTTTGCTTTTTGATTGTTCAAACTGATGAGCTCATTCTAAACTTACCTTCTCAATCCCCTTCCCCATGTTAAATAATTCCTCCACTGTTTTATTTTATTTTATTCTATCAACATCTACACTCAAAATTAATTTTGCTCTGCTCTTTTTTTTTTTTTGCTGTGCTTTTTGACAGCTCCCACAATGCAAGGTGCTATATAAACAGAGGCATGCTGCCCAGTATTAGGCACACAGTTCAATTAAACAGCCAAGTCAGTGTGGAATGAATACATAGAGAAAGGTTAACATTTGAATTGAAACAGCTAATACATCAGAGGTCACAAATTTGATACAAGTGACATAATCTTTAGCCTACATAGTGCCTTTCACAGAGAACACAAACCCACAAAAAACAGAATCCACTTAAAAGGGTTTTGGATTGAGGTTCTTACATCACTTTCCTAAAAGTAAAACATTACTTTTGAGAAAAGAAATAAAAAGAGTCAATACAGGTAGAACAGCAGCAAACTGTAATAATGGACTTACCATAATTTACAAGAACTCCAGAAATAAGCAGCGTGCAAAAAACAACTTGCAACAGACTCATGGCCTAGCCGGTTTTAATTGAAGCGTTCTTCTTCTAAGCTGAACATATATAGAGATATCTGAATATATTCCTAGTGCTCTTCATGAAGAGTCGGAGCAGACCTGTTGTCATTCGTTTTCCAACAGCAGTTTTCCCTCTGCAGGGAGTGCAGGAATCCCAACTCTTCCCAGATGTTCCGCCTTAACATTCATTGGCTGTGGCTTCATTTTTTTTTTTTTTGTTTGTTTTGACTTTTTTAACCAAAGCCATTTTGTCAGGTTGCTAGTACCACAATGAAAGCCTTAAAAACCAGCAAAGAAGGTTACAAGAGCTGCAATGTAATGCAAATTGTTATGACATTGAATCTAAAGAGCCATTTGTGTTATTTTAGATGCATCCCCTAAACCTGGGGCATATATACATATTATAAATATATAAACCTAACATATAATACATGCATATGATATACTGTAAAAGAATGAGTCTCAACACACTGGAAAGTTTTTGGGGCAGCCACCTGTATAGTGTCCTTGGCTGAAAAAAGGGTTTTAAGATAGGCACTGGTGTGCATGGGTTGAATTTCAGACTGAACTGATTTGGTGGTAGAGAAGATGGTGGTTTTAAATGGTGAAGCCGGTATTGAAGTCTTCTGAAGCTGGATACCAGAAGTGACGTCTTTCTCGGTGCCAAAACCGGAAGTGACGTCTTTCTTGGTTCCGAAACTGGAAGTGACATCTTTCTTGGTTCCGAAAACGGAAGTGACGTCTTTCTTGGTACCGAAACTGGAAGTGACATTGTTGTTGTTAAATCAAGCAGGTCTTCCCATATTTGGCCTGCAGATACAACAGAAGAAGGTTTAGCGCACACCGTCGCCCCCTGGCCAGGCAGCTAATTACCTCCACTTGGTCCAATCAGCTTCCTCCTAATCGCATGTGTGTGGCAATACATATAACATACATATGATATAACACAGTTTTGGTTAGTTTTAGATACATTTTTTCACTAGATGAATGAAATAAGTAAAAAAAAGGAGGTTTCATTTATTTACTCAGATGCCTTCTATCTAACATTGGATTTGGTGTTAAAGACATTTAGTGCTCACAATTTATAATAATAGAGAGAATCAGGAAGGGGCACTCCACATTAGAACAGGGGTTCTCAAACTCAGTCCTGGGACCCCTTATGGCTGCAGGCTTTTGTTCCGATCAGATTCACAATCATTGGTAATAACTGATCTTATTTAATTAGCTGGTCTTTTTTCTCTTCTCTTATTCTACATTCAGAAAAGCATAATAGTATGACTTTTACATTTACAAAATATTTAGAAGTATTTCTGGTTTTTCAGTATCTTTAAATGCTTAACTCATTCTATTAGTGTGACCCTTTTCTGGGTAGTTTGCTTCTTTCATTGTATCCTAATAATCCTTCTATATAAAAGCCGTCGGGATTGTCCTTCCGTCCCTTGAGTGCTACGCAGGCGTGGAGTTTCACACACGCCCCGTCCATTTTGCAATGCACGATGGGATTTGTAGTTTCGTTTTTCCAGGTAAAAGATGATTTTCTACTCCAGACTGTGCGATATCTTCTTCTTCTTTCTTACTCTTGTCACACACGTGCGCATGGGAGGCAGCTAAAGGGCTTGAGTGAAGGCAGTTCGGAGGCATGCCGGGGTGTGGCAGAGTGCACTGACTCTTTTTCTCCCTTGCCTGTAGACCATTCCCGGGGTATTCCACCTGGCTCTCCTGACATCACTTCCGGGACCGAGCCAATGGAAGTCGGCCACACCAGCTCCAGTCCCCCTGATGTCACGTCCGGCTATGATCCAATGGTGGAAGACCACGTGCTTGACCTCACTTCCTGTCTGCCCCTTTAAAACCTGCCCCTTTTCCCTTTTTCCTCAGTCTTGTTTTGGACTCAGTTGTATGCACTTCAGTGCTGTATATTTTGCTTAAACGACTTTTGCAGCCAGGATACCACATTACACGGGTGGCTGCCCCAAACCTTTATCTGTCCATGTCTCGTTATTGTGACACTATATAAAAGCGGTCGGGATTGTCCTTCCGTCCCGTGAGTGGAAAGCGTAGCGGTATTCCGCTTATCACAGACTTACTACTTGCAGCTTGCGGTACGAAGCGACACGATGTGAGCAGAGTTCTGGTGCTCCCATCGTTCCCTTGCTTTTGTGTGCGATGTGCTGGAAAAATAGACAAAATTATGTCTCTGGAAATAATTAATGTTGATGGAGTACAAATGCCTCACCGCGTAGTAAATATCAGGGGGGTTCAAAAGGGCGACCTCAATATAGAAAAAAAGTTTAAATTTCATCACAAAAATAACAGAAACTACGAGTATTAAAGTAATACTGCTCAAATGCAATATAACCAAATTAATGAGTTTGTATAAAATATCAAATTGATCTACATATTGAATTGCCTTATGAAGTGGTCAACTTAAAAGTCGGTCGCCTTAAAAGGCGGGTCAGCCTAGTGACAATTAAAAAGAAGCAGAACAGACACCTGGGAAAACAACACTGAATGATGAAAGGCGGCAACTACTTTAGTACTCCTACTTCAGAGCCACTAATTAATAAATAACTGATTAAATAACCATAAAACATGGAAAAGAACAATGGAAATCGAGATGAAAATATTGTTAAAAGGTTCAAACTACATATAACTGCTTAGAACAATTTTACATTGACTCCAAAACACAGAAACTGGGTAATAACAGATCATTTGATTAGGTTAGCAATCCAGTTAAAAACAGACGCTGGTTGGAGCAAAAACCTGCAGCCACAATGGGTCCCCAGGACTGAGACTGAGAATGACTGCATTAGAAAAGTCATACTTTGTTGTGAAAAAGAAAATATTTCCATAAAAAAATAAATCAGTGCTTGCTATTAAATAATGATTGTCTGATGGCCTGTGTCATAGAGGAGACACAGGTTGGCAGACAGAATGGTTCCTTACCTGGCCTGAAGCCTTTATAATGGAAGGATGAAAGCAGACAGCCTGCCAGCGCTATGTGTTCACCCAACACGAAAAGTGGTGAATCTCCCATGTGCACGCCCATAGGGGTGCATTGGAGTTGTAGTCCCAAAGGGGTGCCCCACTGGTTTAATTTGGTGCCACCAGGATGAGGGTCTGCCTGACCCAGAAGAGCTACTGTACCTGAGTGCAGTGTTGTGATACGAAGATTATCTGGATCTGGCATAAAAGAAGGCACTTTGCCTCACCCAGGGAATAAGAAAAGGACAATGGTTGCCTGAGGAGAAGCAGAAGAGAAACGAATTGCATCGTGATTGTGATTGTGCATTGTGGAAGATGCCTGTTTAAGGTATAACAGTGTTTGAACCTAAGACTTGTGTCTTTGTGTTTGTATCTGGGGTTTGGTGCTCTGAGATGCCCACTACAGGTAACATCTGTTTTATCAATATGACATATTAAGCCAGTTAATTCAACTAATAATCGTCCCAGTGAAGTCATTTTTTGATACGTGCAGTAAACATTGTGCGATAAAGGCGCTATATATGCGCCCAACCCAACACAGATTGACAACGGAGGTACGTTAAAATCAACCAAAATGATTTATTTTTCTTCTACGCCTGGGGTCCACGTCTTCCCCGTGTTCCTCAGGTAAAACACAGTCCCAAACACTAAGCACATCAAATAAACCAAAGTAAAGCACACAACAACACACTCTTCCCCACCACTCCTCTCGGCAAGCATTGTCCTCCTCCTCTCAACTCAGCCCGCACAGTGGTGGCTGCTGGCTTTTTTTATAGTCCATCCGGAAGTGCTCCAGGTGTTTGACTGCCAAGTTCCGGCTGCACTTCCGGGTGTGGTGAAAACACTGCCCATAAGGGCTCAGGAGTCCCAGCTGCAGCACCCCCTGGCGGCGCCTATGGGACCCAACAGGGCTGCACCAAACTCCAATTCCCATGGAGCCCTGCAGGAGACCAAGGCACTGCTCCAACCCAGGGGGGTTACCACCTAGCATCCAGGGGGGAGGTATTGAATAGTCCATGGTTGCTCCACCTGAACATATACTGAAGGGGCGTCCCGGCTGGGCATGGACCCCGGCTGTCTTCACAATTGATATAACATAAAATTATTAAAGCCTATGCAAAACTGAAACAGAAGCAATTATTTCTCTGAACATTCTTCTGTCTGACACAGAGTTGCAGGAGTTCTCTTAATGTTAGTGTGGGCTTCCTTCAGATACTCCACTTTTGTGGGTGGCTATGCATAAAAGTGTGGTAGGAGGTGGTGAAAAGTAATATGTTTCTGTTATTCATTGCGTTATGTGCTCCATTATTTCCTTATTCATCTCTATACAGTATTATGAAGTTATTATGCCTGAACACAGGATAATTCCATGGAGGTCAAAGGGAAAAGGGACAAACATAAAGAGAACCACAATAACAATAACTAGGAATGGGCAGGAGTAGATCATGAACCTCTCACTCTGGGCCTCATTAATCAGGAAATATTCCCTTTGAACCAGATGAGATGGCCAATTCTGTGTCCCACCTTCTTAAGATTCCACCTCCCCTTCCTCTCTCACATTACTTTATTTTTGTGCCGTCTTATAACTCACATCGTCTCTTCTTCTCACTCCACAATCCCAAGGCTCTCACAATGAGTTAGCCTCAATGGCTCTAACAGAAATAATTCCAGCTTACCCCAGTGAGTGTAGCCCTACAGTGCTAGAAGAGACTCAAGCCCACTGCTGTTCCTAGTAGCCCTTGGTGTCCAGGCATCCCTGGGCTGACCAAAGATGCAGATATACTGCCTTCCACATTAAAGTATCCTAAGCCATGTGCTCCATTGTGGTCTGAAAGTATGTTCTCCTGACACTTTCCATCACATTTAACAAGGGGGCTAGTCACTTTTTTGAGGAGCTAAGATGCCTGCCCTGACCTGGAGGTGCTGTCTGTGATGTCTAAAAGTACACAGAGGCATACCACTGCATTGAGGTGTCTGCCCACCGGTTTCAGAGATAAACAGTTGACTACTCCTACCTCACTGGCCAGTGGTCCTTTATCTTTAGGTGTCCCAACCTAATAGTAACCAGGGTCCATGTATTAAGTTTGAAGGAAATGTAATGTGTTCTTGCACCATGCGCCTCTGGAATTGTCCTCACTGTACTGCATTTATTGTAACAATTCATCAGTTGCTAGTGGAGTAGCACATACAGTATGTGTTTAGACTCAGATAAGGAAAGTCGACTGATGTGTTTACGGCATGAGGGGTATACAGATTAGAGCTGCTCTACCTACAAAATGTGATGGTCTTTAAATTTTTAAATGAAGTACATATTTTAATATTTTAAATATTTGATTCCACTATTCTTGTCAATTATGTTCTTTTACCTCATGAAGTACATTATTACATTTCTTATGAACACCCCAAATTACAGCGTCTTACACTAATTCAGACTTTTTGTGAATTGCATTATGTGGCTGGAGAATTAATCACCCTAGAAGACTGTATGTTCACTTTGTCTGTAGCAGTGTGTGGATGTTTAGAGGAATGGTGTGCAACACGTGAGATAATCTCCCAATCATTTCTCAGAGCCGAGTAGAGCTTTGTAGGCATCACCAAGCCCTGCAGCTCTGCCTGGCTTTGCGACTGCAAAGCAGCTTGGTACAACCACTGCCTTTATATAAGAAGAGTGAAGAATCAGGCCGCCATCACGTTTTGTCATTCATTGGCAAAGCTGTAATTCCACCAGCAGCCTTCCCCTGGAGTTCCTTTGCAGACAGCAGTGCTTTACTACAAGAGGAACCCTCTAATTAGTGATGAATGAGTCGATCCTCCAGAGGAGCACATCTGGCACTGCAGTTCACAACATTGCATGCGGAGAGTGACTGAAATGAAGGAGACATAACAGTGAACTTCAAAGGGGGCCTAAATTAGCGTGCTTACTGAGAATCTTCACTCAGGAGATCTCGGGCCTTCCTTACCTAAACTGTAAACATGGAGGCCATTGATTTAAAAAAGCAGCCTGTTTATCTGCTGTGGGCGTTGGCAAAGTTGCACTCACTCAAGACCAATAAGAAGTTAACTACAGCTGCCTGGCAGCAATGGGGGGTCTCTCAGGACGGTGCCATATACTTATAATTTGTAGTTAAGAAAACCTTGGCCATCTGCTTTACATAAAGTTGTTAAGTGAATTGTGCACCTAGATTTCATAGGCTAGTGCACTGTAAATCACAATGTTATCAGTTCTGTCTCTGCAGTTTTTAATATAGAAATCTGTAAATCTGTTGTAATATAAACTTTGTATACTGTGTATAAAGCAAATTGGCATAGTGCTCATTTTGACATACATTATATAAATCAAACTTGCATTGGAATGATGTCTGTTGAGATGGACTGTCATGATCCTTAACTGGCCAGGACGCCCATAGAATCGAAGGATCGGGGGAGATAACGTGTTCAGGGCATTGTCTCCCCCAGATCACTAAACGTCAGCCCCCCCGGGTAGCAGCGGTACCCCAGATTCCCACAGGGCATCATTGGAGATGAAGTTCTTTGGTTCAGCCCTGTTGGGTTACATGGGTGCCATCAGGTCACCACCACAGAAAACCAGTAAAAGAACAGCAGGTAAAGTAGGGATTAGTACAGATTGTGGAGCCATGATAATAACGATAATTAAATGCATATACAGAATATCAGGATTACACTAAAATGTAGCTATGAGAAAGCCATGTTAAAATAATGGGTTTTTAGCAGTTATTTAAAGTGCTGCACCGTATTCATCCATCCATCCATCCATCCATCCATATATCCATCCTCTTCTGCTTATCCGAGGTTGGGTCGCGGGGTCAGCAGCTTGAGCAGGGATGTCCAGACTTCCCTCTCCCCAGCCACTTCTTCTAGCTCTTCCGGGGAAATCCCGAGGCGTTTCCAGGCCAGCCGGGAGACATAGTCCCTCCAGCGTGTCCTGGGTCTTCCCCGTGGGCCTCCTCCCAGTTAGATGTGCCCGGAACAGCTCACCAGGGAGGTGTCCAGGAGGCATCCTGATCAGATGCCCGAGCCACCTCATCTGACTCCTCTTGATGTGGAGGAGCAGCGGCTCTACTCTGAGCCCCTCCTGGATGACTGAGTTTCTCACCCCATCTTTAAGGGAAAGCCCAGACACCCTGCGGAGGAAACTCATTTCAGCCGCTTGTATTCGCGATCTCGTTCTTTCAGTCATTACCCATAGCTCATGACCATAGGTGAGGGTAGGAACGTAGATCGACTGGTAAATTGAGAGCTTTGGCTTACAGCTCAGCTCCTTTTTTTACCACGACAGACCGATGCAGAGCCCGCATCACTGCGGACGCTGCACCGATCCGCCTGTCGATCTCACGCATCATTCTTCCCTCACTCGTGAACAAGACCCCGAGATACTTGAACTCCTCCACTTGGGGCAGGATCTCTCCCCCAACCCTGATAGGGCACTCCACCCTTTTCCGGTTGAGGACCATGGTCTCGGATTTGGATCGAGGTGCTGATTTCCATCCCAGCCGCTTCACACTCACCTGTGAACTGATTCAGAGAGAGCTGAAGATCACGGCCTGATGAAACAAACAGGACAACATCATCTGCAAAAAGCAGTGACCCAATCCTGAGTCCACCTAACCGGACCCCCTCAACACCCTGGCTGCACCTAGAAATAAGGTTACGATTTGGAGTGTAAGGTGAGAGGAATTCTGAAATACAAGATGGAGTGAGATTATTTAAGGCTTTGAAAAGTCAATTCTAAATGGCATGAGTAACCAATGTAGTGATATCAAAACTGGAGAGTTGTGCTCAGATTTTCTTTTCCTAGTTAAGATTCTAGTAGCTGCATTCTGCACTGATTGCAATCGATTGATGTCTTTTTTAGGTAGTCCTGAGAGGAGTGCGTTACAGTAATCTAGCTGACTAAAAACAAAAGCGTGAACTAATCTTTCAGCATCTTGCAAAGTTATAAGGGATCTAACATTTGCTTTTTTTCTTAAGTGAAACGCTTCCTGGGGAACAGTTTCTCCAAATAAATCCTCTCGTTTACTGCACTTGAGTCCAGAGGCTGCTTGTGTCAGGTGTTTGGGGAGCTGGAGCCTCCCCTGGCCACACTGTATATTTATTATTGCTAAGTAGGTCTGAGTTTCAGATGCTCTGGAATCCCTGAAATGGGTTCATTTGCTTTCAGGGTAAAGGATCATTTCTCTGACGTCTCTTCTAAGATTGTGGAACCATCAAGGCGAGAGGAGTTGAGTTAGTGGCAGTGGTGCAGGGGCAA
The DNA here is from genome assembly GCA_026402145.1 of Polypterus bichir lapradei. Classification (NCBI taxonomy): domain Eukaryota; kingdom Metazoa; phylum Chordata; class Cladistia; order Polypteriformes; family Polypteridae; genus Polypterus; species Polypterus bichir. Next base: position 23,027,700 of record JANRMT010062831.1, read on the forward strand.
CAGAAACAGAGGCTTGTGATCTGCAACGCTACAGAGATGATGAAGAAGGTGGCAACATAAAATATCACCAATTCATACTGGTGCGGACATAACATTTCTTTTTTTAGATTTTATGGAAATTTGCTAAAAATCTACAATCATTTGAATGACATCCAGTCATAATCCTGGAATTGTATCAGAGAACAAAAGCAGAGTAGATTTATCATATACTTGATGTGTAAAGACTGCTGCTGGCCAGTAACAACTTACAGGTCATTTTACATATTATTTTATCCATTCATGCATCCCTCTTCAGACACACAAAATGAAGATCTAGCAAAATATTATTGTCATAGTGGAAATCTACCAAAGGACAGTATTACAAGATATTTCAAGCTCTGTATCAAATACACAAGAAAGAAAGCATAAAAACAAATGACTATTCCTGCATTTCCAGCTTTAGTTCAATACGCAGTGCTAAACTGTACTGTAGGTCAACGTTTCTCAACATTTAAGTATTTGGGACCTGAGTTTTCATAACAGTTTTAATCGTGCCCCCCCTAACGTTTTTTTGAAACCCTAATAAAATTTATTCCTATATTTTTTGCTGCTGATATACCGCTACAAGCTTTATTATATCTACTTAACTTTTATCGACATTTATCTAACTCTAGATTTATTTTTCTATTATCAGAATGTAGTTTAAGTTAATTTGTTTTGGTTTCAATAGATATGTTTTTCATATTTTCGATTCTTGTTTTCTTTTTTTCACATCTTTGTGCCCCGTTTTTTGTTAGGGGAGCGCCCCCCACAGGTTGAGAACCGCCGCTGTAGGTAAGTAATGAACAGGAGGCAAGATAATTATAGAAAATAAACAGTATTCCATAATAAATAACTGTATGTACACTTTAAGTTGTGCCAAAACAAATCAAGTTACAGGTTTCTTAATAGGGCTCTGGCCTTAAGGCCCCAAAGTGCATGAGCACATCTGAACAAAGCTATGCTGAGAACACTGCAGGGTGGAAGAACTTGCCGCAGCAACCTGAGAAAGCAAACCAGGGGCACCAGGTACAAATAAAAGTTCACATACTCCAAAAGCAAATATTTTTCTAGATAATAAAGTGTTCTGAGCATATCATGGAAAATTGGAAACCTTTAATCATAAATAATCATAAAGATTTTGCTAAAAACTCATGACACAGTAAGGTATTAAGGCATGTTTATTACTTATTTAATTTTTGCACCACAGTGCCATCTGCTGGGAGATGGGAGGCAATGACCCACCTTCTCTTAATTGATAAGTTTGGTATTTTTCAAGTTATTTCGGCATCACTTTAGATTAGGTGTCCCTAATTACACTGTACTTACCATGTAAATACCTGTATAATTACAGAGTAACTAGGTGTAATTACATTTTATTTACTGTGTAACACAATGTAATGCTGTTGTTAACCACATAATTTTAATTATTATTCTGTAATTTATATACATAAGTACTAATAAAAATTGTGGAATAACAATTACAATTGAGTACTTAATTATAGCGTTACACTGTATTACACAGTAAGTACACAGTAATAATCTAGTTACTCTGTAATTATACTGGTAATTACATGTAGTACTAGGGTGTTGTACCGTGTTAGCCATTATGAATGTAATGAGAAGTCAAGCAAAATGACACCTTTTATTGGCTAACTAAAAAGATTACAATATGCAAGCTTTCGAGGCAACTCAGGCCCCTTCTTCAGGCAAGATGTAATTACATGGTAAGTACAGCGTAATCAGGGACATCTAATCTAAAGAGATATTGTTATTTCTTCACAATCACAGTATATATTTATTTTCCACATAAACTTGAGTTCTAAAGTGAGGCATGTTTTTTTTTAATTTTTAAAATACTTTGTTCTAGCAGCTTACAATGGAGCACTACGTAACCCCGCATCCACATCTTATAAAAAAAGCCTTAAAACTTACCAGATATAACCAGTTTTTTAATCCACTTTGTGTGTGAGCTCTGCTGTGGACTGGTGCCCTTTCTGAGGATTGTTCCTGCCTTGTGTCTGATGTCTGCTGGGATAGAATCAAACTGGACCCTGCCCTGGATATGCAGGTTAGGAAGATGGATGTGTGGGTGTATGCAGGGCTTCATCTGAACTGACATGCCATGCTGGCTTTCTCCTGTTCAAGCACTTGACCTATGCCTACAATGTCTGCTCAGTTCTTGTCACTTCATTGCCAGCTCAAAATTCTCTCTCACTGAATCACACACAAGATTTATCGACCCAGCCAGGACAGGCAGTATCTTACCTATATGTGATCTTAAGTGTGAATTTTTTCTGTTATTATTGTCAAGCTGTCAAGCAGAGACAGCAAGGGTACTGGGGACTAAGGCGAACTGGGAAGTTGATGAACACTTGAGGCTCACAGCAGGTCCTCCTTTAAAATGGCTGAATCTCACAACAACGGCTTGCCTTTTTCTTTCTTGTGCTGTAATTTTATAAAAAAGTCTAACTTTAGAACACAGTTTTATGTGGCAAATTAATATAGAACAAGACTGTGAAGTCATAACTCCCTCTTGAAAAATACCAAACTTATCCTTTAATGCAGAAATGCCTCCGAACAGCCTTAGACATCAAAAGTAAAAAAACATAATACAGAAAAACCAACAAGTGACAACATTTAAATTTAGTCACTGAAGCCAGAAATTTACTAAGCATTTGTACATCTTGTAATTTGGGGAGGACATCAGAATATCTGAAGTCTACTGGAGCCATTTTATTTCAGGGGAAGATCACACCACATGACTTTCAAAAGCCCACATTCCCCAAATTCTTTTTTTATAACCAGTGGTCTTGTCAATGTAATGTTGTACAACCTACACCCAATTTTTCCCCTGGAAGGATCTCTGACAAAGTGTGATCCATTCCAAAACTCCATTGTGTCACCACAAAGATATGCATGTCATGGTGATTTCTAGGTGTGATCATTTTCTGATGACACATTATATATGCATTTGTGTTCTTGCTAGAATTCCACTAGTGACTGTGGGGAGGCCTTCTTTGAAGTTGTTTGGAACTTTCTCCCATCTCATCCCCCCTTGCACCTTGTCTTTATGACGCTTTTTCAGATAAGGCAGAAGTCTCGAGGTAAGGGAGACTGATCATGATGCTGGAGAGTTGCAATGTGCCACATGTTGATTAGTACATGAAAGTAGAGAATTTCACTGGATTCTAACCATAATGACCTATAATCCTATTGTTTCCTCGCATGCTCTCATTGGCTCTTGCTCATTGCTACTCTTGCTGTCAAGTCAAATCAAATTTTATTTGTCACATACATTTACACGCAGTGATGATAGTGAAGTGTGCAGTTGCTAAACTGTGCATTATAAGAAGAATACAAAAACAGTAAACAATAAAAATCAATACATTGTCACAAAAATGACCAAAAGACATCAAAAAGGTTTGCGGCAGTCACCCTGGCTGCAAAAGGGTAAATAGTTGTGAGATGTTCGCAAGTCAGAGTCCAAAACAGAACTGATTTGAGTTCGAAAGTATGGTGGCTTTAAAGGCCGGGAAAGGAAGTGACATCATTGGGACCAGAAGTGACATCATCAATAGTGCTAGACCTAGGAGTGACGTCTTCGAGACCGGAAGTGACATCATCAATAGTGCTAGACCTAGGAGTGACGTCTTCGAGACCGGAAGTGACATCATCAATAGCATTGGTACTGGAAGTTGTGTCATCAATGGCACCGGTGCCGGAAGTGATGTCATCGATGGCGCCAGAACTTAGACTCTGTCCTCATTTAGGATGTAGATGAACTGTGGAAAGAAGCTTCTCCTCATTCTCTCTCAAGTGGTCTTCAGGCAGTTGTAACATTTCCCTGATCGCAGCACGGAGAAGAGGCCATTGCTGGAAAAGCTGTTATCACTAAAGATTTTCTTTGCTCTACTTGTCATACTTCTGCTCACAATACCAGAATCTTATGTCGAGAAACCTGTTTGAAAATATCAGGGCATCTACAACAACTCGAAGACTGGGTCAGAAAGTGTCACTGAGCTCCTCATGCTTAATGACTGCGAGTGACAGGTGACTTTGCTCTAAGATTTGCAAATTTGTCTGCGACAGGAACATTGAAGGCAAAATTGTGATTATGTACTTCTGCCTTCATATCCATTTCATTGTATTGTTTTTCAAAATACAAAACTTTTTTGGTGTATCGTTATTTGCATGTCTAACGTTTCAAAACCCTTCATTTTTAGTGGGACTTCTAAACCTGTACGCCTGCACTGCAGCTATGAGGTGTTTGTTCAGTTTTTGGAGAAAAAAAATCATCTGAATAAGGAAAAGATTTTATAACCTATTTTGTTTAGAAATTGGATATATCTCTTTTTACATGATCATATAGTGGAGCTGAATTCTTTGTGAAGAGTTTTACAAAAGGTAACATTTATCTGTCTAGTATACAGAATATGTGGTACAAAATGTAATCAAAATTGTATTTCTGAAACACATGCTGTAATGTCCCTAATGTTTTTATGTTGGCAGCACCACCACTTCCTGCCTTCCTTCCTTCTTGCCTTCCTTCGATTCATCCAGCTGTCCATTTTCTAATCCAAGTTAATACCTTGGCAGGATTCAGAGAGTATCCCTATGGACCAGTCTACATCTGAGCACATCTATACTCAGTTACACCAGTCCAGTTTAGAGTCGCCATATGCCATACACACAACTTCATGCATTTAGCAAACTTTAACCTGGTATACAGTAGATTTACTTCTCCAGCGAAGAGAAAACATTGCGGTCCATACCAGAGTTCTTGCTTCATTTCTGCTTTGGCATCATTGTATATTTTAAGTGATCACAAACTGCATATAGTGGTAATCATATGGTTAACCCTGATGGTGATGTCAACCAGGGCTGTTATTACAGAATGGCACAAGTATCTCTCTTCTGTGACTTTTTAATGTTTTGGTACATCTTCGTGTGGAAAACATTGGGCATATTACATTTTTAAAAACACACTGCACTTCTCCATGATGATCAAGGAACGGATAGGAGGAGGGCCCTGCTAATGGTGTTATGAATCACCAAGTTAACATCATTTACAGTCACCTGTTGTGATCATTTTCCATTAATGAGCAGAGAGATGGCTTCAAGTCAACAAAAAGAAAAAACAATGAAAGCATGAAAAAGCAGCTTGTGCTGAACATTCAATATAAATCTAAATTTGTCCAACTCCCAGTAAGCTAGCTAACCTTACATTAACTACCACTACATTAAAGCTAGTGGTTTACTGACGTAACAATGGAAAAACAATAACATTATGAGTAATAGTTTTGATATTGAGTGTTCAATGGATATTATCTGATGTTATAGTACCTAGCTGACACATAGCTGTCGATTACTTATTACCACCATACAGACAACAACAAAAACATTTATTTACATAGCACATTTTCATACAAATGAGTAGCAGTGCTACTAGGTGAGAACTTCATCTCCCAGCAGTCCTTGCAGGGGCTGTTGGGGTCAATGGTGGTCAAAGGAGGTTAAAAGGAGGGCAGGGGGCCAATAGGAGGAAAAAGTTTTGTTTGTTTTGGTGCGTTGTGTGTTACATTTATCTGTTGGACTGCCTGCCGTTAATTCTGCCATACATCATCATTGTGTCCTGGACTGTATTCGTTGTTGGGGTCTGGATCGTCTGTTTACCAGTGCACTGAGGACTGTGTTGGAATTCATTGGTTTTCTGGAAGATTGGAGCGCTCCTGAACCATCCATCCAACTTCATCCTTTCAGTTATTACCAGTAGGACTGAGTTTTCTTTCACCCTTTCAACATACAGATCGCTGGACTTAACTTCATCACCTCTCATTTCATCCGGTTTGGTTTACATGGACTTTGCTGTGTGGTGTTAGTGTTTATTTGTTAAATGTAATATCGCAGAAGGGGTCAGGGGTGGTATTATTGTTTTCATTTAGTTAATTTAATTTCATTATATTCTTTATCGTTTCATGTTCCCAGCGTGCTTTATTTGGTCTCTGTAGTGTGTATGCATGTGTGTGTCGTTCCAAGGCTGGGGTTGTCCCTGGTAATCTTCCACTAAAATAAATAAATCACTGTCATATTGATGGTGTGAATCTTAGCAGCCCCTGACTGCTACAAATGATATAGCTCAAAGTGCTTTACAAGATAAAGTAAAAATAAAAATAAGCTTAGGTAATACTAAATAACAAAGATGGCTGGGAGGACAGAAAAAACAAACAAAAAAAAAAAAAAGCCAGAGGGCTGGAGAAAGAAAAAAACAAAATCTGTAGGGGTTCTGTGGGCACGAGACAACCCAGTCCCCAATGGGCATTCTACCTAACATAAATGATCTAAATCAGTCTTCATGGTGTTCAGACTTCTTGTGAAAGATTTAGATGATGATGGTCATGTAGATATCTGGCCTTCAATCCATCAATGCAGGGACTGATCTGGTGGTGGTGGTGGCGCAGATCGCCACCACAGAAAACCGGAAAAAGAACAGCAGGTAAAGTAGGGGTTAGTACAGATTGTGGAGCCATGATAAAAACAATAATTAAATGCATATACAGAATATCAGGGTTACACTAAAATGAAGCCATGAGAAAGCCATGTTAAAGTAATGGGTTTTTAGCAGTTATTTAAAGTGCTCCACCATATTATCCATCCATTATCCAACCTGCCATATCCTAACACAGGGTCACGGGGGTCTGCTGGAGCCAATCCCAGCCAACACAGGGCACAAGGCAGGAAACAAACCCCGGGCAGGGCGCCAGCCCACCGCAGTCCACCGTACTAGCCTGGTGAATTTCTATCGGTAAGCTATTCCAGATTTTAGGTGCATAACAGCAGAAGGCTGCCTCACCACTTCTTTTAAGTTTAGCTCTTGGAATTTTAAGCAGACACTCATTTGAAGATCTAAGGTTATGATTTGGAGTGTAAGGTGAAAGACATTCCGAAATACAGTATAAGATGGAGCGAGATTATTTAAGGCTTTGTAAACCACAAGCAGTTTTTAAAGTCAATTCCAACTTGCACGGGTAGCCAATGTAATGACATTAAAACTGGAGAGATGTTCTTGGAGTTTCTTTTCCTAGTAACGATTCTAGTAGCTGCATTCTGCACTTGTTGCAATCGATTGATGTCTTTTTTAGGTAGTCCTGAGAGGAGTGCGTTACAGTAATCTAGTCAACTAAAAACAAAAGCATGAACTAATTTTTCACAATCTTGCAAAGTTAGGAGGGATCTAACGTTTGCTGTATTTCTTAAGTGAAAAAATGCTGTCCTGGTATCTGATTAATATGTGATTTAAAATTTAAGATTTTAGACCTCAGGACCTCTACACGCTGTTAAAGCTGGCTAACATCAGTTGACGTTTGAAGGGCTCTGAGTGTTGTTGCATTGAGGACTGTTTTCATTTTACACAGCGTTCCAGCTATTTAGAAATTGTATCACTATATTATTATTATAAATTAGGTCCTCGTTTATTAAGAAACAAACCAAAAGTTATAGTTAAGTTTGATGTGTGCTACTTTGTTTATTTAATACATATTTAAATATTCATTGTTCAATTTAAAGCTTTTATAAGAAACACTAATGTGGTAGATTCAGGGAAGGGCACTTGGGAGGTATTGGGAGCAACAGGAAGAAAGTTCTGCTTAGTGCCCCAGTTTAGCTAGGGTGGCACTGCATGGAATTTGATTGCTTTTACTGATACACCACTGATTAGCAGCATCACCCAGCTAACAAGGTCTTAAACTTAACCTCCCAAAGAATTGCTTTTAGTGAGAGCTACAATTGTGAAATCACATGTGAAAATGAATTTTAGCATCAGCTTTGCAAAACTGCATGCAAAAAGGAAACTTGTCTGTTTTGCTTCTCACTATTAAAAATGAAACGTATTGATCAGGAGGACATAGCTGCCAGAGACAACTCGGACCCTGAGATGCATGCTTATCTGGCTGTACTTTTATAATTTGATTTCTAAGGTTTTTGGACCACTATTTCAGTCTGAAGGTGGTTTGTCAGCTTCACGATATCACTCTTCCTCTCGATGGTTCTTTGGGTCCATTTTATCGAGGATCTGTCCAATGATGATGCAGTGCAGGAAGCCCATGGTTGCTTGTTGTGGTGATTTTACTCAGTGTATTGTTAAACAAGTCCAGATTTAGTTTCAATCCTTAGCTTTGATTTTTTAACTTACTAAAGTGTTTCATTGCTGTCTACAATTTGTGTTTAAATTCTCTGATATTGTTTACATTTTGATTCTTGGCAAATACAATTTAAAGTGAGCCTTAACCTCCATTGGTAAGCCTCAAAGCTCCACTGACCCTTACTGTCAAGGAAAGCCTTAACCCTGCACAGGCTCAGCAAAAAGGGGTAAGTAAAAACAAAACAACAACAAAGCTCAGAATTGATAAGCGGGGAACAGTATAACCCCCAAAACATGGTGTTTCTTTAAGTTTAACAAATTATTACAAAATATTCTAAAACAAGAACAAAAACTGAGCTTAATCAAAAAAAATGTTAAGCCTAAAATAATAAAATTTTAAAAAAGAACTTAAAGAATTGAAATCCAAATCCAAATTGTAAATAAATATAAGAAGTTTAACAATTAATGCTGAAGCAATCACAAAAGAGCTCTAAACTGCTTCAGGAGGCAACTTCAGTAAAAGCAATCAAATTCAGAGCAAGAGCTCTGCATCGAGAGCTTCATGAAATGGCCTTCCATGATAGAGTAGCTGCACACAAGCCTTAAATTACTATGCATGATGGGAAACATTGGCTGTTGCACTGTACAGTAGGCTGCCATTGGACTCAGGAGCAGTAGAGACGTGTTCTCTGGACAGATGAATTACGCTTTACTATCTAGCTGTCTGATGAACCAATGTGGGTATAGGGGATGCCAGGAGAACGCTACCTTCTGGACTACATATGCCTACTGTAAAGTTTGGTAGTGGAAGGATTAAAGTCTGGGTTGTTTTTTAGTGTTTTGGCTTGGCCTCTTGGTTCTGATGAAAGGTACTGTTAATGTGGTTGCATGCAAAGACATTTAAGGCAATTCTGCGCTTCCGACTTTGCGACAACAGGTTGGGGAAGGCCCTGTTCTCTTCCAGCAAAAGACAGGTCCATAAATATATGGGTTGACTAGTTTCGCGTGGAGGAATCTGAGTGGCCTGCATAGAGCCCTGACCTTGGCCTTTGTGATGAATTGCAGCACCAATCCTATTTTTTATGAGTTGGTCTCTTGCTATTGTTATCTGTTTGATTGCTCAGGTCTCATGGTGCTCCACTCTTTATCAGCTCACTAGTTGTCACCCAGTTTCGCAAGGAAAACTTCATACAATGATGGGCATCAGTTATAGAGCCATCAGTTAATCAGATGTAACAAAAGTGTAACGTAACTGATGACAAGCTTTTATGTACATAATATTTGTAGGTTTTCGTTTTATTTTTTTCTTTACCCAAAGACATTGTGGTGTAGCAGTTAAGGCTTTGTGCCTAGGACTTTAAATATTGAGAACGAGAAGGTTACTTCACCTGCCTGTACTCCATTTGAAAAACCAAAAGACATGTCATTAATTGTATCTCAAAAGTTGTAAGCCACCTTGTGTAAAGGTATCAGTCAAATAATAATAATAATATTATTAGGTCACTGAAGCTGGTTACTCTTGAACATGCTATATATAACGGTCCATGAGTAAAACATTCCTGCATTAGATTATTTCCTGCTTTTTTTCTAGTTACTTGGCTTTTGTTGATGGTCAATGTAAAACACAATTTTAAAGGATAGGGTATTCTTTTGAATTGAAATGAACCTTCCATAGGAATAATGTGAACTTTGAGTATGTATTATTATCATTATGATGTTTTTGATTTTCATTTGTTTATGCATTCGTTCAACTTCTTTTCTTGATTTTCATCAGTTGCACGTAGTTCCCATTTAAAGTCCACTGATGCGGATGTATATGCAAAGCAGTGCTTGAAGTGAATATATAAAAGTACTTAAGTACTGATACTTTGTGTCGGTGTTTCTCAAGCAATGGCTGGCGGCCCACTTTTTGGTTATGGGATGCCATCAGTGGGATGCGAGTGGACATCACTGGGTTGCAAGCACATAAGCGAAAAAGAAGTCGTTTCAGTTACTGAGATGTTCTGAACACATTTCCTCCTTCCTGGTCTGCCAAATCACCCCACAGTGCTGCACAATGTTTTTCCCTGTCTCTAACCTCACTCAAGGGGAACCAACTCTTGCCCCATTTGACTTTGTTAAATGGTGTTAACTTAAATGGTTAAATGGTTTGTTAAATGGTGCGACTCAAACCACTTACATCTTAACACCAGCAAAACCAAGGAGCTGGTGGTGGATTTTAGGAGGCCCAGGCCCCTCATGGACCCTGTGATCATCAGAGGTGACTGTGTGCAGAGGGTGCAGACCTATAAATATCTGGGAGTGCAGCTGGATGACAAATTGGACTGGACTGCCAATACTGATGCTCTATGTAAGAAAGGTCAGAGCCGACTATACTTTCTGAGAAGGTTGGCATCCTTCAACATCTGCAATAAGATGCTGCAGATGTTCTACCAGACGGTTGTGGCGAGTGCCCTCTTCTACGCGGTGGTGTGCTGGGGAGGCAGCATAAAGATGAAAGACGCCTCACGCCTGGACAAACTTGTTAAGATGGCAGGCTCTATTGTAGGAGTAAAGTTGGACAGTTTAACATCTGTGGCAGAGCGACGGGCACTAAACAAACTCCTGTCAATCATGAAGAATCCACTGCATCCACTGAACAGTGTCATCTCCAGGCAGAGGAGTAGCTTCAGAGACAGACTTTTGTCACTGTCTTGCTCCACTGACAGACTGAGGAGATCGTTCCTCTCCCACACTATGCGACTCTTCAGTTCCACCCGGGGGATTAAATGCTAACGTTACTCAAAGTTATTGTCTGCTTTTTTATTTTTTTCATTTTTCATTTTTATTACTATTTAATTTAATATTGTTTTTTTGTATCAGTATACTGCTGCTGGATTATGTGAATTTCCCCTTGGGATTAATAAAGTATCTATCTATCTGTCTATCTATTTGCTCTTCCATTCACACTTGTTTCATCAAAAGGGGAGCCTTGGAACAACAGGCCCCCGCCATTCCATTGGTTTCTGCGGTGGGTCAGTTTTCAGGGCCAAGACTGGGGGCTAAAACAAATAACCAAAATGAGAGCTGGTTGAAATCAGCTAAAAGCAGCTCTTGCTAACCATTGAGCTTTGCATTTTCTTTGAGTTTCACCAAACATTCTTGTTCCATTTGCAATGTGATCATGTCGCCTTTTCTTGTCTTCAGTCATCTGTCTACCCTGTTGGCTAATGGTGGTCTTTGTATTGCCTGTCAATCACTTCAGCTGCTTCCTTCATTTGCATTAAGCGCTCTCTCAGCACAGTGAAGAGCACAGAAGTTAGCATAATATTAATAAATATCAACAAAAACAAAATTTATCAACAAAAAAAAAATGTTTCTGTTTTCAATAATGTTATCAAATTACAGTCAAATCTGCCAAGGCTTTTTTGAGATGTTCAGTTATTTATTTTTTTTATTTATTTTTTTTTTAACCCCAAAAATTTGAATTATCGAAATGTCCTTTCTTGGCGAATACCTACTGCCCCAGATGTACCCCCTTGCCAGATTTCATTGTTTTATCTAAACAGAAAACAGTGTTTTAGTGATGAGTGTGTGAGTGAGTCAGTCAGTCAGTCAGTCAAATTTGCATTATACATATTGTAGGAGGAGAACAGGCATCCTGGGTGAGACGGGGAAATATACATTACCTGGATGGGAGGCCAGAACAAGGACGAAAACATATTGGCCAGGGACCAGAGAAATAACTTTGTGTTTATCTGGCAGGAAATAATAGATAGATCAGCAATAGCCAGGAATGCTAGGTGGCAGTGGTCATCATATGGGAGCACAGTCGGGACACCCGCAGGAAGGCTTGGCAATTGGAGTGCAGAAGTGCCAGCTCTGTCGGTGTCCATACGTATTGATAGAGGGCACTGTTAGGAGGAGGACCTCCTTACTTTTCTTATGGCCCGGAAGTGTTTCCCAGAGAATATGACGTAGTACCGGAAACACCCCCAAGTCCAACAAAAAGTATACAGCCAAACATGGTTGAGTCAGACTTGAGAGGCAGAGGGCTACACTCTTGTAGAAGAAGGAGGAATTGTGATTGGATGATTTGTGTATTTTGACGTGTCTTTGGAGGGGTGATCATTGGAAAGGTGCTGTGTTTGAACAAATATCTTTTATTGGAACCAGGAATTGTGTGAGGTATTACTGTGTCTGTGGTTGGGAGCTGTCTGGTGCCCCCTTATGGTTAAAATATATAGATTTTAATTTTCCTAGCACAACTTTCTTTTTTTACCTACAACTCCAATCAGTGGACAGAACACCCTCCGCACCCTCTATCCTGTCCTTACTCACTTATTTCCACCCCTTACTCATTACAATGCATAGGACATACTGTAAAAACCTCTCCCTGTATTTTTACTTTGGTTCAAAGATGTTTGTTTCTCTTTTTCACTCTGATTGGATATTATATTCATCAATGTAAGATATTGATCCACAAACCTCAACCTACACCAAATTCAGAATTTCAGATAGAATTTATCCTACTTCACTGAAGCACCATCTGATGAGCCTCTATCCAATCCGCTCTCCCACTTATGCTCCCTTGGTTATTCTTCAGTAGGGCTGTAATAACTCTGTACTGGCAGAAAATCCTGGAAACTTAAGAATTAGCTGGTAGCCGTATACTGGCCTTCTAAAAACAATATCTTCACCAGAAGATCATGCAATGCCATTTTAATTATTTCATGATAGACCTTCCACTAGAACCTGTACCATCCTTTATTTTGTAGGTCGATTTTCCAAAACAACTAATTTTCTTCCTTTCAAGAAGTTGCCTTCAGTATAGAAACAAAAAATTTTGTTAAGGAATACCATAGGCTATGTGGATTCCTAAACTCTAACATTTCAGGTTAGGGCCTCTGATTTCCACTAAGTTCTGGAGAAAGATCTGTTCCATGACTGATATACAATCAAACTTTTCCTCTGGTTATCACCCTCAGAGTAATGGTCAGACTTAAAAGGTAAGTCAAGAGTTGGAGAAATTTTTATGATGAAACTGGAAGGATCTCCTTTCACTGGCTGAATTTTCATGCAACACACTAATGGCAACTGCGATGTGTTTTTCCCCATTTGCATTGCAGTATGAGTTCAACCCAACTGTTTGGACCATTACTTTGATACAGACCATTTTATTTGCCTTATTGGAACATTGGAGTAATCTAAAGAAAAATGTCAAATAATAGGGTGAAAGTTTTTGAAAGTGGGAGTGAAAATTATTCTTCAAATTCAGGACAAAATTATATGAATTAGTATTAACAAGGGCTAAGAATTTACAATTAGTATGAGGTTTTCCATTGTTTATTCTGACCACAATTCTGGTTTTGAAGGCTTGATTATTGGGTTATTGACTTGACTACATATCTTTTCTGTCTCATTTGATTTCTCCATCTCTTTTTAAACGCCCTTCATTCTTAAAAAATCCCAGTGTGCAGCTATTACACTCTGGATGTTTATAGCTATTACTGTTCACCTTATCTGTAACCACAATACTCACCAGGGAAAGCAGACAGAAAATGAGGTGTCACCTCTGTTCCCTTTCTAATGATCTTTCTGTTTTAAGTATCAATAGGTCACAACAAGCTTAAAAGCCTGTTATTAGCAGTCTGCAGCTTTTCAAAGTCTTTTACAAAGCAGCTGTGAATTCAAACAGTCCCAAGATGCTTTACGGATGCTTCGACATCTTTCAGTTTTTACTGGCAACCATCTTTGCTTCACATTGGGATTATCGCTTCATGTTAAAGCAGGTGTTTTCTTAAATTCTCTCTCTCTCTCTCTCTCTCTTTCTATATATATATATATATACTAGCCATGTGCGCCCAACTATGTTGCGCGTGTTAAAGTTATCTGTGAAGGGCTCCCTGTTTAAACACAGCTGCCAGTCATGAACTGGGCCCTTCATTGCACAGCATTATGATTTTTTATAAGGGAAACAAAATTACAAAAGAAAACTCTTGGACATTGATTCGATAGGGATGGCCTACCTGGAATCACTGTCCGAACAGTAATTATGTGGTGGTGTAGGAGCATTTCTCCTTCTGTCCGTTCACAGTCCGTCTCATTTTCATGACGCTATCGTTTCAATCTCACAGGTTGCTTTGAGGCAATCCAAAGAGTAAGGCAATATACACGGAGCAATGGTTATAAAAGGGGGACACATAGGTATCCAGGTTCTTTAAAGCATAAATAGGGATCACTTCACTGACATGTGAGCAAGGCATGGTACAACTGTGAGATGCGCAGCACTCGCCGGCTACAACGTAACAATAATAATTTCTGGAACGTGCTGTTACGTTGTCATTCATTTTACCCACTGTCTTTCTTTCATTCATATGTTACGCAGGCACGTACCTTTTATCTTCGGCAATCTCATTCTCTAACCAGGCCTCAGGAGCTAACCATCGTAACACTGTCCACCACCCCTTTCGTTATTTCCGCACATTGTTGACATCCGTGAGTAACAACAGCGTACTAAACTGGAAGGTGGTCTACGCATCCGTGGAATTTGCGGACAAACAAAGATCAAGATCCAAATGAAGATTATATATAGATATATATCTCTCTATATATATATATATCTATATATATATATATATATATACTAATAAACGGCAAAGCCCTCACTCACTCACTCACTCACTCACTCACTCACTGACTGACTGACTGACTGACTCATCACTAATTCTGCAACTTCCCGTGTAGGTAGAAGGCTGAAATTTGGCAGGCTTATTCCTTACAGCTTCCTTACAAAAGTTGGGCAGGTTTCATTTCGAAATTCTACGCGTAATGGTCATAACTGGAAGGTATTTTTCTCCATTTACTGTAATGGAGTTGAGCTTGACCGCCGTGGGGGCGGAGTTTCGTGTGACATCATTACGCCGCCCACGTAATCACGTGAACTGACTGCCAACGCACTATGTAGAAAACCAGGAAGAGCTCCAAAATACGCTGAACAAAACATGCATTATATAATTGAGAAGGCAGCGAAACATTAAGAAGCGAGCGAGTGACATACTACCATATTCATCAGTACAGCTACTTCGGAAACAAAGCGAGGTATAAACCTAAACTTTAAATTAACTTAATAGACAGGCTGCCGCTGGTGCTTTTCGTGCCCACGGGTAATGCGGGATACAAGTTTAATGAGAGGACGCAGGATATAAACGAGAGTTTTGATCACTTTGTAACTAAGTTAAAATTGCAGGTGAAGGGGTGTGCTTATGCAAATTCCGAGAGACTGTGTTTGTGGGGGATTGACAGTTAAGGCGGGTGGAGGAGTCACGTCATCATCTCCCCTCCCATTTACCTCATTTCGCTCTGAGCTGAGCTCCGCGGCTAACGCCGTCTTCCGAAGCAACTTCGTCACACTGCCACCAAATACAGAGAAATCCACAAGTTAATACACACTCTGTCTCTAGACTTTCTCCACACTGAATCCTCCAGGCACTACTTACAAAAGGTTACATTGACAATCGTGTTACGTTATTTTTAAAATGTTTAATTTTCTTAGCACAAGCACAGCTGAGAAGCTTCGATGCATGTGCTCCATAACGCGTTAAAAAATAATGCATTTAATCACACTTTGCATTACAATCAAAGGGGAACTTTTGTCAATGCATGATTTCCTGGTACACCGAT
>JANRMT010062831.1:23048519-23117549 GCA_026402145.1 Polypterus bichir lapradei
CTGCCTATATAAGGCCGTCCGTCGCTCCAGTCTCTACATTCCCTTCCTTGCTTCGCCACGGGATTCACGTCTCCCTGCTGATAACTACAGCCTTTTTGTTTAATCCACGGCTTCTCCGCTGTTTTATTGTTTGTTTATTACAATTATAGTTATTGTATAGGTATTTTACACTTACTTTACATTACTCAGGTACCCATTTCCTCCATCATTCCAACCCCCATTACCATGTCTATCGAGGTAATCACCATCGATCAAAGAACTGTCACTTACCGAGTGGTTTCCATGCCCGGAGATGGCACCTACCTTTTCCATTCTCTGTGTTACATATTGCACGGCCATATCAGGCTCACTCTTGATATCCGGAAGAACATTGTGTCTTATGTATTGAATGACTGGGACAGGTTCAAGGTGTGGACTGATGACGGTACAGGAGATAATTATACTACACAGGAGCACTAGAAGAGTGAAATGCTTAAGCCCTTCACCTATGGTTCTGCATGTGAGTTGATGGCTGCCGCTGAATTGTTCGGTTGGTGCTTTCAAGTGTACCGAAATGGCCAAATATTTTACACCTTTCGACAACCGCCAATGCCTCTTAAACATCTTACATTCACAGGTCACGATTTCAGTAGTGGACACTTTGATGTTTATGAATGTTTAAACTCTCAAAAGCTGGATGTGAAGTTATCGATGAAACCGGTTGTAAGATTACAACGCTTGACAGATGCCGAATGTCACTTCAACACAAGTCCTGCAAATACTGTCGTAATTGAAACAAACCATGAACCTCAAACTGATTATGACAGCAGCAATCCAAGCTGTGAGATTTGAGACAAGATTACTGTTCACATGGCCAACTGTAAGTTGCATGCTCAAGAGTAAGCTCAGTGCACAGCTTAGTCATGTTACAACCGGATGGCCGAACTCACAATGTGGTATACAAAGAGATCCTTAACAAATAATTATTGGCATATTTTCCCTCAGTTTAAAAAGGTTAAATTTTCTTCTTAATAAAAATTTTAATGCAGTACTTTGCCGCTGCGAAGCGCGGGTATTTTGCTAGTATACTAATAAAAGGCAAAGCCCTCACTCACTCACTCACTCACTCATCACTAATTCTCCAACTTCCCATGTAGGTAGAAGGCTGAAATTTGGCAGGCTTATTCCTTACAGCTTACTTACAAAAGTTAAGCAGGTTTCATTTCGAAATTCTACACGTAACGTTCATAACAGTCCATAACGGTGAACAACGTCTGCCATGTTGAACTTTCTTATTTATGGCCCCATCTTCACGAAATTTGGTAGGCGGCTTCCCTGCACTAACCGAAACCGATATACGTACTTATTTCGATGGTATGACGCCACTGTCAGCCGCCATATTGAACTTTCCAACGTCACTAATTCTCCAGCTTCCCATATAGGTAGAAGGCTGACCCCATCTTCACGAAATTTGGTAGGCGACTTCCCTGCGCTAACGGAAACTAATGTACGTACTTATTTCGTTGGTATGACACCACTGTCGGCCGCCATATTGAACTTTCCAACGTCACTAATTCTCCAACTTCCCGTGTAGGTAGAAGGCTGAAATTTGGCAGGCTCATTCCTTACAGCTTACTTACAAAAGTTAAGCAGGTTTCATTTAGAAATTCTACGCGTAACGGTCAAAACGGTCGACAACGTCCGCCATGTTGAACTTTCTTATTTATGGCCCCATCTTCACGAAATTTGTAGGTGGCTTCCCTGCGCTAACCAATACCGATGTACATACTTATTTCAGTGGTATGATGCCACTGTTGGCTGCCATATTAAACTTTCCAATGTCACTAATTCTCCAACTTCCTGTGTAGGTAGAAGGCTGAAATTTGGCAGGCTCATTCCTTACAGTTTTCTTAGAAAAGTTGAGACGGTTTCATTTCGAAATTCTACACGTAACGGTCATAACGGTCGACAGCGTCCGCCATGTTGAACTTTCTTATTTATGGTTCCATCTTTACCAAATTTGGTAGGCGTCTTTCCTGTGCTAACCGAAACCAATGTACGTACTTATTTCCGTGGTATGATGCCACTGTCGGCCGCCATATTGAACTTTTCAACAGTCTTTGTTACTTATGGGCCCATCTTCAAGAAATTTTGTACACGGGTTCCCAACGTTAACTGAATCCTACTTACGTACATATATACGTCCATAGCCTGCAGCTCGGTCACCGTATGAGGCGGCGTTGGGTCCCCCATCCCAACGCCTCCCACGTTGTTGGCTGCCTGCCTATATAAGGCCGTCCGTTGCTCCGGTCTCTACATTCCCTTCCTTGCTTCGCCACGGGATTCACGTCTCCCTACTGATAACTACAGCCTTTTTATTTAATCCACGGCTTCTACGCTGTTTTATTGTTCACTTATTATGATTATAGTTATTGTGTATGTATTTTACACTTACTTTACATTGTTCAGGTACCCATTTCCTTTATCATTCCAACCGTACCCCCATTACCATGTCTATCGAGGTGATCACCATCGATCAAAGAACTGTCACTTACCGAGTAGTTTCCATGCCCGGAGATGGCACCTGCCTTTTCCATTCTCTTTGTTACATATTGCACGTCCATATCAGGCTCACTCTTGATATCCAGAGGAACATTGTGTCTTATGTATTGAATGACTGGGACAGGTTCAAGGTGTGTACTGATGACGGTACAGGAGATAATTATACTACACAGGAGCACTATAAGTGTGAAATGCTTAAGCCCTTCACCTATGGTTCTGCATGTGAGTTGATGGCTGCCGCCGAATTGTTCAGTTGTCGCTTTCAAGTGTACCGAAATGGCCAAATATTTTACACCTTTCGACAACCGCCAATGCCTCTTAAACATCTTAGATTCACAGGTGCCGATTTCAGTAGTGGACACTTTGATGTTTATGAATGTTTAAACTCTCAAAAGCTGGATGTGAAGTTATCAATGAAACTGGCTTGAAAGATGCCGAATGTCTCTTCAACACAAGTCCTGCAAATACTGTCGTAATTGAAACAAACCATGAAACTCAAACCGACTATGACAGAAGCAATCCAAGCTGTGAGATTTGAAACAAGATTACTGTTCACATGGTCAACTGTACGTTGCATGCTCAAGAATAAGCTTAGCACACAGCTTGGTCATATTACAACCGGATGGCCGAAATGACAATGTGGTATACAAAGAGATCCTTAACAAATAATTATTGGTATATTTTCCCTCAGTTTAAAAAGGTTTACTTTTCTTCTTAATAAAAATTTTAATGCAGTACTTCGCCGCTGCGAAGCGCGGGTATTTTGCTAGTATATATATATATATATACTGTCACACATGTTTGCATAGGAAACAGCTTAAGGCCTTGAATAACTGTAATTCTCTGCTGGACCAGGGGTTGGTGCTGTACTGTAATGCATCCTCTCTTTCCGTCTCATCTAGCCAGCCGACTGATATCTCCCATGATGATGTAACCTGCCCCTGCCTTTCCCCCAAATATATTATCCATCATTTTAACAAATATAATCAGTTCTGTTTTGAGCTCCTTCTGAAAAGACCTGTCTTAAGCATACTTGGTACAAGTATACAGGGTTTACCATGTTGGAACTCCCCAACTCTTCATCTTGTTTGTGTCTCTTTATTTACAATATATATATTAAGAGAGAGAGCGAGAGAGAGATACCATTATAATTATGTATAGTACATAATAACAGCACAACAATGACATAACACATCCATTACCAAGACCATATTCAGTACATCCAAGTCCAAATCCCCTCTCATTCCTGTACCTTTACTAATCTAGTTTTGTTGATATGAGTAAATGGCATTTCTAATCCATGGAGACTGACACAGCCCACAAACTCTATCAATGACAATTAGGAAGGAACTGTTGGAAATCCAAAATAAATGGCTATGCGTATCCACTCCTGTAGAATGGGTCGAGGTCTTCTCTTCAAATTTTGCAGCAGCTTGTTTTTTGGTGTGTTAGTGAAGTGAGTCTGCAGGATCTGAAGAGACACAAAGTGTCTCTGCCTTATCTTTGTTGATCAAACACTTTTATCTTTTATTTGGTTTCTATGTATTGCATTCTTTTCTTGCTTTGAAAAACAGCCTTTGAGGTTCCCCGCTGTAAATGGTACTATTTATAATAAGCACTGATTGATTATTCCTCTTTTTTTGTGATATCCAGAGTACTGAAGGATTGTGCAGTGCCGATACTGTTTTACATTGTATTAGCGGAATCTTTATTCAGACTGTCAGTAAATTCATTCTGCTAAAATGAAATTACAACACCTGTGTCTGATCTTAATAATAAAGCAAAAAAAAGGGAGGTAAGCACAGGAATGGCATGGATCCCCTTTCTTTGAGAGAGAAGCAGGGACCTTAATGGTCACCAAACTGTGGTGTAGATGGTAACAAGTCTTTTTTGAAAAAACGGAAGAAAGAAATACAGCCATTATACATATTTTAAGAAGTTACGATTGCCATTAAACTATTATTTTTGTCATTTGAAAAATGGGGGATATTGACTGAACTAGTCAGACCCTCTTTAAATATCCGTGGCCCTCCAACAATTAAGTTTCTCCCGGAACTCGAAAAAACTGTAATTTTTGCATGTTTTTTGTATTCTTCTCCTTTTTCATTGCCAAATATCCACATCTTGTTCTCTTAATTTATATTTTTGTAGTTTTTAAATTTAGAAGTAGTACAGAATGACTTAAGAAATGAAATTTTATGTATTTAGAAAGAATAAGTCTAGGTACATTGACTCTGTTTTCTTTTCAACTTGCACTATTTCATATCTATATTATTTTGGATAGTTTTTCTATGTATTTGAGTTAACTATTGAAGTTTTTAAATGTTTTGTTCATATTTGTACAGTGATTTGCAGTGTCAGTGTTGTCCTGAGATGATGTCAATTCTGGTATGTTTTACATGCTAGCAATAATCTGATTGTGATTACATCTTCTGAATTAATTCTGTCTTTCAATCAGCTCCTCTTATGCTCTTATGCAAAATCCATCCATCCATCCATTTTCTAACCCGCTGAATCCGAACACAGGGTCACAGGGGGTCTGCTGGAGCCAATCCCAGCCAACACAGGGCACAAGGCAGGAACCAATCCCGGGCATGGTGCCAACCCACCGCAGTAATTTAATCGATCCATCCATCCATCCATTTTCCAACCCGCTGAATCCAAACACAGGGTCACGGGGGTCTGCTGGAGCCAATCCCAGCCAACACAGGGCACAAGGCAGGAACCAATCCTGGGCAGGGTGCCAACCCACCGCAGCTTATGCAAAATCATTCAGATTTTTTAATCATAATTGGGTTGGTGGATGTTGATAAGGACCCTCTCTTATTCTTTCACTGTCAAAATTATTTAGAATCTTAAAAAGGATTCTGGCATGGCATTCAACTAAAAAAAAAGCACTTGATATCACTGGCTATAGAGTATCTATGGATGGGTACAAGTGTTAAACCTGTTCTGTGTTCCACTTGCTAATTTTTAATGTTCTCGGTTTTAGTTTGTTTTTTGCATGTTTATGTTTCTAAAGTTGCATGGTTTATTTTTTACTGTTGCATTATAGTTTAAATATATGCAGGCACCTCTCATAAAAACTGATTTAATTGAATCTGTATGTTGTGTGGTGGTAGCATTTTCTGATTCTATTTTGCATTTTTGAATTTGTGCATTACTCTCTGAATCTGTCTTCTGAGAAAAGAAATATATACAAACGCTTTGATGAAAACAAAATTAAAATAAAATAAGCCCTTCTGTCTCAGGTCATTTTCTCCATTCTCCAAACTTGTGTATTCAGCTAAGTCTAAAGTGGCCATCCAGTGGCTAAGATAAATGCTGACATCTTCCTTGATTGGTGAAGTGGTTGAAGTGCTTGCAAAGTGTTGCATGTTATTTCTCAGTGGGAGTTAACTACAAAGAAATGTTTGTTCCTGAATCCTTTGTTTTTGGACTGCTAAGAACTCTTCGTGGCTTTTTTTCATCCTTAGGAGGATTTTTTGCAGTCTTTTTCACTTTCATAGGAGCAAACTGAGTGTTTGCAGCATGTGGGAGACCTGAAATGCTTTGCATCACAGGCAGAGAACAGAGCAAGTGGCAGTATAATAAATAAATAACCAGAGTTATAGCAGCTAAAAGTAAAAAGTAAGCACATCATCTCACAATTGTGACAATTACAGCATAAGAAGAAAGGATTGCTAGATAAAGCAGTCCATAGCACTCATACCAGAGAGCATTAGCACTTGCATAAGAACAAAGGTGTAAGTGTTCTTTAACTGGGTGAAACACTTTTATTTTAAGTACAAATAATGAAGGCAGTGGCACCAGTCTGGTAAGTAAGGAAGTAATAAGAGGGGCACAGAGTTAGGAAAAAGTCAACTACAGTAGCAAGCATAAGAAAAGGAAAGGTTAGTAACTTCGAAGAGGTACACACAGCAGGCAGTCCAGGCGTGATAGTATTACAGGAGTTTTAAGGAGCTAAAAAACTGCAGAAGTTTCTTTATATTGATATTTAACTTCATAATTTATATCATTTAATTTAAATAATTTACATTTTGATTAAAAGGGGTTGACCTTTTGACTAATCAAAATTTTAATAGCGAGGCCAATACAATACACATCCTTTGCTTGGATAAGCCATGCCACATACAGCCCTACATATGCAGGAGATGCCAGATGATCCAGTACCTCAAGCTCAAGGTCACTAAAGTTGAAAAACAAGTGGTTAACCTGCATTGTTGTAGAGAATTGGCAGATCGTACCCAAGTGTCCCTTAGGGAGATGGTGAGTACCCGCAAGGTGGCATGGGAAGAGATTTAAGACCAGAGAGGTAGAGATACATGGATCACAGTTGAATGTAATCCACAATATAAAGGGTGCATCACAAGGGCATCAACTGCAGACCTAGAAGTGTCAAACCTCTTTTAAGAACTTGTGGAGCTGGACATAAACAATGATAGCTTGAAGCTAGTAGAAAAGTGTGAGTGCCCCAACAAATCACCACTAAACATGTCCCCAGAAAGAGAAAGGTAATGATACTGGGAGACTCAATCATAAGTGGGACAGAGAAACAAGTTAGCTCCAGAGACAGAGCCTCGATAGGTGTGTTGTCTACCAAGTGCACAAGTGACAGAACTCCCTGAAAAGGTACATAGGCTGTCAGTTCTGTAGTCCAAATTGAAACAGTTAGGTGCCAAACTGACAAAGTAGTGCTCTCCAAAGTTTTGCATGTCCCATGTGACAGCCCAGGTAAGACTGAGGAGATTAGAAGGTTTAACGTGTGGCATAAATCTTGGTGTAGGATAGAAAGGCAAAGGTTTATGGGACATTGGGACTCCCTCTGGAACAAATGGGACCTGTTTCACCATGAAGGGTTAGATCTGAAGCACAGGGGTACTGATGTGTTGAGGAGGTGTATAAGTAAATTAGTCAAGGATTATTTAAATTAGAGATTTGAGGGCAGAGAGTTTAGGACAAGCCAGCTTTAGAATTGTACATGAACAGTAGTGGAATAACAAAATATGCACGGCAACTCAATTTCTAGCCCAAAGTTAAAGTGCCAAAGTAAAGTAAGTAATACATTACAAATTGCTTGATGTCAAAAAGAATTTAAATGCAAATCTTCAAATGAATGATGAGCCACATCTTAGTGAGCACGTCTGGATTCAACTAGAAAGCAATACAAATGAAGGCCTGATATTAGGAGTGAGTTATAATTTCCCCAATGTAAACAGTGGATTCATTGTACACTTTATAGTAATATTAACAAGGCACGTTTACAGGGGGATACTATAGTTATGGTGGACTTTAATTACCCAAATATTAACTGGATTAACCTTGCTAGTCGTGGAACAAAGAGCCGGAGTTTATAGACATAATCAGTGACTATTTTTAACATGGTATGGTTAGGACCAACAACAGAGGAAGCATGTCTAGAGTTAGCCATATAAATCAGGGTGAAGTGGTGATTGAACCAGTAGGGTCCACTGACCTTAAATGAATACATTTCACTATGTTTTGGCAGAGAGAATAAACAAAAACTAAAACTGTTAAAGGCCATGTCACGGTATTTGACTTTTCCAGTGATTTTCAGTTATAGCTGTTATTTACATTATCTTAGTAAGTTGGATGCTGTTGTGACATACCAAGCAACTCAATTCAAGTAGTCTTTGACTCACACGGTCAAAACCAAACAGGCTCAATTTTGTATTTAGTCATAGGGGCAGGCACTATTTTGGACCTTACAAATAGAACAGAAGCTTGTCTATTTGATGTCTCGTGTTTTAAATGACACAACAGAATGGAAACAAGAAAAAGAGCAGTGATTATGGCTGAATTTGCAGTACCCATTAACACTCTGTACAGCACTGGCTCTGTCAGGCAGCACATTATTTGCTGTCACAAAAGGGGGCAAACACAACTGCGTTGGAATGATGGCATGCAGTCTCTAAATTTAACATTGCCAGCAATAATTAGTCAAGTTAATTTACATGGTCTGGCGATGAAATCAGCAATACAGTCAGGAAATCTGACATACCCTACTACTAGAAGTGGTGTATTGTGACATTGGCTTTGGTTTAATTTTAGCAGGGCAAACTCTGAGCAGGTATTGCAAAATCTAAAAGGAATAAAGTGGGACAAAGCTTTTAGGTACGGAGCAGTGGAATAGGTTTAAAAACATTTTACATATAATCTGTCCCAGCAATGGAACCAAATAATTGCTGGTACTCTCAGTTTTTATTGGCTTCTCATTCCTCCTCATGATATAAATTTTATATTATTTACTAATGAAGTGGTGGGGGAGATCCCTCAGAGTTTTGAGTACATTGTTATATGTACATTATAACAAAGACTGGGGATTTGTTATGGGGATTCAAGCATATCAAAAAGTGATGGGAAGGAGGGGGTTCCCTCTTGGAGTTTCCAGTATACTGAACGAATGGTGGTGGTTAGTGAAAATACTCAGCCACTGAAATGGAATAAACTGTAAAGGCCCAATTCAAGTAATATGGAGCAACTTAATCCCCAAATTTGGAAACAGTAAAACCTTTAGGAAAACTATGCATTATAAAGAGACAAGACTAGTAACTCCGGTATTAACCTTAGGGAGTATGACAGCAACGGTTGAAAAAGCTATAAAAACTAAAGGGCAGTTACACAGAAATATGGCAAAAAAGGTGAGATTCTAAGGAGCTTCTAAAGTGGGTTTGAATAATATGTAGGTTTTTAGGTTATACAGCTTGATATGTAGAGTACAAGATAAATGAGGTTAAGCTTTACAATGCACCAGTGAAGCAAAGCAGTGCTAGAAAAAGTGCAGAAAAGAGTGACTAGGCTGATTTCAGGACAACAAGGTAACAGTTATAAGGAAAGATTAAAGGAGTTGAACGAGTTCAATTTAAGCAAACAGACATTAAAATGTAACATGACTGAATTTTTTAAAATTACGAAGGGAATTAGTACAGCAGATCCCATCTGTTACTTTAAAATTATTATTTTTTTTTAAGTAGAAACAATGCAACACAAATGGAAATTTGTTAAGGGTAAATTTTAGTAAAATGATACAAAGTTTTTCTTCACACAGAGAACCATAATCACATGGAATACATTACTAAGTAGGACTTTAGGTACCTTCAGAACTCACCTTGTTATTTTGGAAAAATTAGATAGATAGGATTGGCAAGCTTTGTTGGGCTGAAGGGACAACATTTTTCTAATGTCCAAATGAGAGTGGGTGTGTGCATGAGTGTTCTGTGATACACTGGCTCCCTGTCCACAGACATGGTGCCCAACATTGCTGACACTGGCACCGGACCCCACGATCTTGAACTGAATTAAGCAAATTAATAATGTTTGGAGGCTGTTTGTGTTCTATTTGCATGTTAATATTATTATAAGAAAAAACAGTGATGGCTAAACTGTGAAATAGGATGATCAGATTTGGGCAGAAGACAAAGGAGACATACTGTAGTTCTTGTTCTGCAGTGCTGTTATGTGTGATGAAGTAGATAGATAGATAGACAGACAGACAGACAGATAGATACTTTATTAATCCCAAGGAGAAATTCACAAATTAGATACTGTATAAGGCCTTTATTTAATTCAACTTGAACCATCTTGAAAGGTACAACACTGCATATAAAATAAAAGTCACTTTCAGCATTTTCTGTATCTTTCCTTGCTTTCCATTTTGTTTGAGTTCTTCCATGGCTGACCTTTTATCCCTCTGCCTTATTTCTTGTGTATCCTGAGACCTCCTAAATTAATTGTGTCATATTTGCTAAACATAAAGAAAAAAGAAACCAAGGGACAGTGTTCCCTGGCTAATGTTTATGATCCAATTTCACGTCTTCTTGGTTTATTTTAAATTATTTTTTTATAATTATTATTCTAATGATGTATTTTCTATTAATATTGTTATATTTATTTATAATAATTTTTCTAGGTGTAAGATGTTCTCTTATGTCTGTTGTGTTCTGTGGCTGGTACCTTTGGAGGCGCTGCCACCCTGATGTCATTCCTGCTGAGGCCTCCCTTTGCCTAAATTCTGAGCCAGGGAAAAGATCTCAGTAGTGGTGCATTGTATTTGGAAGGAGACACTGTGGGAATTGTTTTTTGCTTGAATTTTCTGGCTGTTTTCTGTTCTGGTTTCTAATATATGATTGAGTTTTGGAAGTTGTTCTCTGTGCATTGCCTATAACCCATTCTTTTTTACTCTTTTAAGTATTTTCTGTATTCTTTTCTATTTTTGAAAAATGTATTCATATTCATAGATTTTTTTGGTTTGCATTGTCTCTTCAAGTTAAAGTTGTTTTTTTTTAATTCTTTAATTTCACTTGACAGGTTTCTACAATAGTTTGTAACTTTAAAGGACAGTTTCCTCATTTTGGGCCAGGTTATGCTGCAGCCTGCAGTCTGCAGTGTTGGTTAGGCTCTTGAGAACAGGCCAGTGGAGATCCTGCCCTGCTCTTATTAGCTTTTTGCAAGGCCTCAGGCCCTTTATGCTATGGTCCTGACAGTTAGAATGGCTCCTGAACCAGAATGCTTGTAAGTGAGGCCCATCAGCTACAGGGTAAGGAAATGCTATGAATTAACTCACATATGTGTAGTTAAAAATGTGAGTTGTTGTCCAGTAAATCCAAGTGACGAGAACCCAGAACTGTGAGAAACTTCTGAAAGGAGGTGTTTCAACCACAAATGAATAAGTATTTGAGAAGAATATTAATGGTTACATAATAAAATGTTGATCATAATGGACTGTAGTTGGTTTGTACCTTAAGCTGAGTTGCGAAAGACACCAACTCCTCACTACCCTGAACTGGATGAATATGTTAAAAATGAATGAGTGGATGGATGGTGAACAGTCACAGGGTACATAGAGACCATCATTTTAAAGCGGTGTGGCAGATTAAATAGCTTGCTTCCTTTCTTAATAGAGTTATGCTTTACTGGAAATGATTTTCTAAGGGCAAAATATATGAAAAATGTTATCTTCTTTTGCTAAGTGGTGTCAAAGGAGTTGATGAAATAGCAATACTGATTTTTTAGGCAAAAGTAAGTTAAGTAATGATTGTAAATGATTGGGGACCATAATGGGATAGTAGTCTAGCTCTGTGTTCTACCCCTTGAGACAAGCAGCCAAGCAACAGAAATGTTCCTTTAGCTCACTTGGTAGAGCCACTACAACCAGCAGAAAGATGGCACGTCTTTTGCTCAGTTTCTGTCAGAGGACATTCAGTTGGCCACTGCAGTATTTTCTTTTTTACTGATTTTCTTAGGGATGCCTGATTACTTTGGTTTGACTTCTTTAAATCTTATTGCACATTTTTCTTTTAAACTATATGTTTTCTAAATACCTGATTCAAGCTTTGCAACCTGCCTTTTTCTTTTTAGATGCTCTGCAATGAATTCCTGCTCTGATTCATTCCAAATGCCAAATTCAAGCTGTCCTGATCTCCACTAACTGCTGTGTAACACTGAGGGCATGTAAAGTTGTCTGTAGGTGGTCTTAGAAGACTAGAGGGTGGCAGCAATGAATGTGATCAGCCAAGAAATAAGAAATGGAGTAGTTTGATTCAAGTTTGTATCAGGGTAAGACATTTTATGGTAAAAGAACATAAAGCGTTTAAGACATTTTAAAGAAATATTAGTGTTTTTAATCAATGTACAGTTAAAAGGAAAGATTTCCGATATTTGTGCTAAATGGCCAATGCAGAAAATTTCCCTCAGAAATAAGGTTTGAAGTACAAAAGCTTTCCATCAAAGCTTGCATTAAAGATATAGCCTTTCCAAACTAGCTGGAAGCACACAGTGTGGTAACATATAAAAAAAAAAGAAAAGCTATACAAAGTGCTGAAGATTAAAGAGATTATCATTATAGATGTTACCATCATCTGTTATGCAGCAAGAAGAATGCTGCCATAAGACAAGAGGATGAATCAGATGTCAGGGCACTTTCATGAGGCACACAATTCCAAGATGTGCTAAACTATGAAATGTACGTTAAAGCATAAAAATTAC
Source organism: Polypterus bichir lapradei (assembly GCA_026402145.1). Classification (NCBI taxonomy): domain Eukaryota; kingdom Metazoa; phylum Chordata; class Cladistia; order Polypteriformes; family Polypteridae; genus Polypterus; species Polypterus bichir. The sequence continues at coordinate 23,061,066 of JANRMT010062831.1, forward strand.
AATTCACTAACAAACAAAAAAAAAAAGAAATAAATAATAATGGATGCATTTCTGCTTGCATTACAATATGATTGTCATGAACAGTCTAATGGCTTTTATAAAATGCTAGGTTTGGTTAGCCAGCTTTAATAAACAGGCTTACAGTTAGCTAGCTCTTTGAAGGTTTCAGTGTTAAAATCCTCCATTAGCGTTATCAAGCAAATCCATTGAAAAATGCAGCAACTGAAAAAAAATTAAATACTTGTAAACATATATAAAAGATGTTCCAATATATAGTGTTTGAGCACATACTATTCAAACCGCACACTTTCTTTAGCGGGTCTAAAATTCCACTGAAGAGGCTAAACAGCCTAATCATCAAGTGCATTAAACCTACTGATACTCACTTCTATGATTCCACATGTCCAAGTAGTTCCTAATTTTTCCTGCTGTACATGTTGCATGGTTTTGAGATTTTTTGTTATTTTTTATATTAATAGACCTGTGTCATCACTCTGACCGTGTCTTCACAGAAGAGCACCACATAATAATAAGCTCAATATACAGTAACTGCAGATTTCAAAAGAAGAAAAAAGTAGGTGCAGGAGTACTGAAGAACTCTTAGTCTTTAAAAGTTTTGTTTAGTTTTCTTTGCTGTCCAGTTTATGTACCACACGGAATGCCTCCAAGAACTCGTTGAAGTCAATGCTGCCATCTTTGTTGTAATCAATGCTCCGGGCCAGGTCATCAATAGCTTCATCGTCAATAGGGATGTGGAGGTGAGAACTGAAAAGCTTCCAAGTCTGTCGGAACTCTTCAATCGAGATTAGTCCTACAAATAAGGAACATATGATAATTATGAATACCAAAATGAATGCAGAGATCTATTTAGCTCTGATTCATGAAGCAACATCATCAGACCATCTTCTTGAACACACAAAGGAGTTTGTTCCTGCCCACCCAGATGATAGGTTCATGGACACATACTGATTGTAAGATTTCCTTCAAAATGTTGTGTATGAATGTAAGGTAAACCACATTTAACTGGGCAGTTATTGGCTTTTTGTCTAATGTGTATAAATGTGATGGTGATAATACACTACTTAATCTCAATAAAGCTTTTTCAACATTTACATTTGCCTCTCACAGGATGCCTTGTTTGATTATCCTTCTAGCATTACAATACATTTCTTCCAATTGCAAATTTTTATATATCTATATTAAAGAGAATTCAGAGTCATGGGAAGCCTATGATCACAGAGATAAAAAAAAAATATGAGAGCAACTTTACTACAGTACGTGGGTTGCAAATTAAAGTTACACTGATGACAGATAAAGGTAAGTTGACTATTTATTGCAAATTTTTACACAGTCTGTGTTCAACAAGTAAACTCACCTGAATGATCTTTATCGATGATATTAAAGATGATTTCCAGATCATTTCGATATCTATAAAGGGTCTCCATCAAGCATGGTGTAACCTTAAAAAAGGGTTATACAAGTAACCTTTATTTATACAGGATATTTATATGGAAAGCATTATCCTAAGACAAATGTTTACATAATTTTTTTTTTGTTTTTCATTGAAAGAAGTATCCACTTTTTGGAGTAGACTACAGTTCTTTAGCTGCTGTTCCATGTATGATATACATTGGTATTTTAAAACATTTACTGTAGCTGCTCCAGCTTTACACACTTAAAGAAACAAATATTCAACTCAGGTAACAGAAAGGATTAATCTAATAGTGAGACAAATTAACAATTTATATGCTAGTATTACTCTATACAGTATACGAGTACTCTATACAGTCACACATATGTATCTGGGGGCCACCTTCCTGGCTCTGGTATGGTAAGAAGCTCCAGCCCGATACAAGAGAGGGGCACTGACCCTAACATTATCTTTTCCTTCCTCCTCCACAGCTAAGAAAAGACAGCCAAGAAGGTCAACTGACCCCACCCCATCACTGAGAGGAAACTCCGCCCCTTCTGGTATCATTCCTATAAAGTCAAGCCATTCCTGGAAGGTGGCAACAGATAACCAATTGGCACTCGTGAAGAATAGAGATCGTGAGCACACGGTCATATGATGTAAGCCTCATACTGTTTTACTTTTTGAGAAATTTGTCAGCTCTCTTTTCTGTTAATATTAAAAGGGGCTACCAGGGAGGTACCCCAACCTTTCCTTGGCATCTCAAGTTGTCTGCTTTTCCAGTCGCCCCTACAGCATGTATATATAGTATAAATTGTATAAATTAAGAACATAAACCTATTATATACTGCTCCACGGTATTTGACAAATTGTTATCTTTTGAAACAAGTATAAGGTTCTTGTAAATATGTATAAGTACTGTGATGGATGTCCGGGGATCATGCCCTACCAGGAGGTCTGGAAAAGCAGGGGACCAGGAGAAGGGCAATTCATACCCCGGGACATGAGGGGCAGCCCATCTGGGTTGCATCTGGGCCATGGTCTTTGGGCACAGAAACTCAGACTTGTTAGGGTCTGTGACCAGAGCCATGGGGCGCCTGGACAGCTCCAGGAACAAGGTCTGCAGCACTTCCACCACACCCGGAAGTGCTGCCAGAAGAGGAGCTGGATTCACAGGTAGCACTTCCATTACACCCAGAAGTGCTGCCGGAAGTTAATCGGAAAGCACCCAGAGCACTTCCAGGTGCAGTATAAATGAGGCCGCCTCACTCCAGTAGAGGAGCCAGACTTGGGAGACAGAGGAAGGAGCTTGCGACTGGAGGGGTGGGGGTGGCAGAAGGAAAAGAAGAGAAGTAAAAAGGGACTGAGTATTGTGCCAATGTATGCATGGTGTGGTGTAAATAAGGAAGAGTATAATAAACGTGTGTGTTTTGGACATCGTGTGTCCTTGGTGTTTATCTCTAGCCAGCCTGATCTTCTACAGCACATAATGAACGTAATGGTATGTTCATGTATGTATATCCAAATAAATGAAGTCAACTTAATGTATTCTAAAGCTAGAAATATTACTCTCACATCAGTCTAATACTGTCTGAGTGTAATATAAAGCTCATTGCAGCACACATGGATTCATTGTTCTCCTCTACTAATTCCTTTTTCATCTATCTGCCTCTTCTCTTAATCACTCACCCAATATTAATTGAAAAATAATCTAGTCTTCATCCCCACTTGTCCACCATAGCGCCACATGTCACAGATCACTTTCCTTTTTCCTTTCTCTTTTCTTCAAGCTTCTCGATGATCTCTACCTTTCTTTAGCACTCTCCAAGGTAATATTTTTCATTGACCCCTACCATAACTACTGGATTATTTCTTTCTGCTACCCTCTTTCTAGATTGCTCTGCCCAATTCTCAAGAATCTGTAACCCAATTCTTTCCTACTTTTTCTCTTCTCGTGATACCCACTATCCTGTAGTGTTCTTTCTAGCTTCTAGCATCACTCCTTCAGCTCTAGCAGACCTCTTCAATCCATTCTGCTCACAAGGAACTGTAGTTGGCTGAAGGTAACTGGCAGATGAAAGAACAATACATCTGTTGGAAAAGATGTCTTGTTTTCTTCTTTGTTCAACAAAGAAAATATTTTTCAAAATATCACTGCATATTCAGACTAGAATCCTCATCATCTTCCTTCACTGAACTTTCCTAATTCACTATTCCATAATCCACTCTTTCTTCATGTACAGGATTTTTGAAATCCAGAACATATTCAAGACTATAACTGCTACCAACTGTCTACTTACAGGCCCATCTTTCTCCTTTAACAGTATGACATTTTAAACATGTTCTATGGCATAGATCACAGGTGTTGAACTCCAGTCCTGGAGGGCCGCAGTGGCTGCAGGTTTTCGTTCTAACCATCTTCTTAATTTGTGACCAGTTTTTGCTGCTAATTACCTTCTTTTGCTTTAATTTTAATTACCTTGACTAGTTGTTTCCTTTTCCTTAATTAGCAGCCAAACAATAATGAGACACAAAACAAGAACCATATGACCATCTCACCTGTGCCCATCACAAAATATGTGAAAATAAAGAAAGGTGGAGGTCTCAGTAACGGTGATCTCTCAGCTCACCAAAACATTGTGACGGTGGCCTTAGAAAAAACAGAAGAAATAAACACTTCTGGAAATGTCTGCTGTGGCAGAATGAAAACAATAACAAGCCATGGAATTAAATAATGAGTTTAATTAACAGCAAGAACCTGCTTCTCATTGTGAAAATGGTTGGAGTCTAAAGCCCTGATTTAGCTGGTCATCTGTTGGCTTGTTTCATGCCTCATTTCTGTTTGGCTGCCATTTAATGAAGAAAGGAATCAATTCAGCAGAAAGAATCTTTAAGAACAGGGCTATTAAAATGAAGAGAACAGGAGTTAATTAGCAGTGAAAACTGGTCACTGATTAGGAAATGGGTTAGAATGAAAACCTGCAGCCACTGCGGCCCTCCAGGCCTGGAGTTCGACACCCCTGGCATAGATCAATCATCATCCCCAGAACTCATCAAATCAAATTTGTTCCTCACACCTTGTTTCAAATTTTTGCAACACTTGGAAATTGCTTAAGTTTAGGTACTTCAAAATTGCATATATTGCTCATTTACTGTTACATAACAAAGCCTTAGTAAAGGCTTCCTTTGGTCTTAATTACACTTATAAAGCATCAATAAATAGGTTATTCATCTCTAATGTCTTGTTACAAAGAAGCAAATGGGCACTTGTTGCATTTTTGCAGTACCTAAACTAAAAACTTATTATCATTCTCAAAATAATATTTCTCACCTTGACTCCCATAAAGGACTCCCTTTTGTAACTTCCACCTAAAATATTCAAGCACAAACCTTTTCCAGCAACCTGAATTGTTTCCTTTGGTCAATGGCATGCAAAATTTTCTGTAATCTAGTTTCCAAAGACATCATCCTACAAGTATTAGACTACCCTACAAGCTACTTTATGAATGACAAAATCTGATTTGTGTCTTCTTATTGAAACCTGGCTTAGTAAATCTGACACTATGTCTTTAGATGAGGCAACACCAAAGGGTTTTACATCTGTTCATAAATCAAGAGATATTAGTTGGGGAGGAAGCTTCAGAATAACTGTGTGTAATGAACTAAGGAACTTTTATTAGTTGTTAAAAGTAGAATTTAGCAAAACTTTAGTTCTAATTTACAGACCACCTAGGCTATATTTGTTATTTATTATTGAATGTTGCAGCCTTTTATCTAACTTAGTAATAAATTTTGATAGTGTAGTGTTGATGCCAGAGTTTGATATTCATATAGATAAAGACACTGGCAACTTTAGCAAATATTTTACCTGCCTGTTAAGCTCACTAGGGTGACTCACTGTCACAATCAAAATCTAATTACTTATGGCGTTGACATTCAAAAGTATTACTCCAATAAATTAAATAATCTTTGATTACTACTTAGTTACACTTTTCTTGTCGTTGCCTTTAAAAATACTGGTGCAGACTAAATTAAAAACCGCGCAATTGTTTCAAACTCTGCTTATAATTTTTGGATGTTCTGAGAAACTAAACTTAATTATGGAGAACAACATCAATCAGTTGACTGTGTCTCTAAAAAAATCGTTAGATTATTCTCAAACAAACTCACAAAATTAACTACAACACATAGAAACCTACCATTGTTTAATCAGAGTACTCACCCTCTTACATTAGAACACTGAAAACTAGAACAAACATGAAGAGCAATAAACGTAAAGATCTTCTAAACTAATAAAAGCTATTTTTATGGCCCAGTCTGACTGCTATCAATACATGAAAATAGAAATAAATGTGGTGTTCAGTGAATTCAGTACTTGGAGATTTTCTGTTTCATCTTGAGCAACAGTTCTCTGGACAGCTCAGCTCAACACTACTTTCTTTCCCTGGCATATAAATATGGCATCTAAATACAAATTTCATGTTTTCTTGTGTAAACATGACTAAATAAAGAAACCTTAAATGTTTCGGCAAGGTGTTTTTATTCTACTTTGACCTGCCTTTTTCATAGTTTTTACTCTGAAGCTAACTATTCAAACTGCTCCCAGATTTAAAACTTGTCAGGTTTCAAATTTCTTCACAAATGGGCTTTTACAATGCTTTACAAGTATTTCTGTTCTAATTGGGAACCTTCTAACCATTAGGGTGAAGCTGGATGGATATTCAACTGTTAATAGTCTCAGAGACCATGATAGGTTACAAGACAAGTGACTTCAAAACAGTGAGGACCTTCCTTTAACAATGAAAGTGGTATTATGGTTTGGGTAAACCAAGAATCTTCAAGATGAGTTAGTGGAAAGCTCACTAATGTGAGAAACAGCCAGGCAAGAAAGAGTGGTTTTGGCAGAATAAAAGAGGAAACTACCAACTCTGTAGACGAAAATCTGTGAAGGCAGGCTCAGTGGAGTGCTAAGGATTTATTTTGTCTTTCTTACATAGTATGAGTGACTGTGTCTTTGTAAGTATACCCTGAATTTGTCTGGATCTTGGCTTGCACTAAATGTTATCAAGATGGCATGTGGGATACCACATGCATGAAATGGATTTGAAAACTGATAGATTGATACCTACAGCTGCATCAAACCTCTTGCTCTAACCTCTTTAATGGAGCGTTCTATTTGCAGATCTTCAAAACAGGAGAGGTAGTCAACATTCCCATCAGGACCTAGTTTCACTAAATGGGAGCGCAGGGTCCTCCAAGGCAGATCTAAATGTAGGACTGATTCTACTGCTGAAGCCCAGTCACTTGTTGAAATCCTTCCTGGACAAAACACAAAGCAACATTACACTTAAGCATTTCACAATGTCACTGAAAATAACACTGCATATACCAGTTTTACTGGTTAAACACATATATTCATTATTCGTCATGGAACTTGCATCAGTAATTTCCAATAATTATTTAATTTTGGGACACCATGACCCTGAACCTGAGATAAACAGTATTTAAAAGCAAATAAAGAAATGAACAATTGATCAAATAAATATCTACATGAAAAAAAGGACAGATATTATCACAGGTTCAGAATAGTTCATTAAAAAGTGAAGTCTTCAGTTCCAGACTGTTACAAAGTGTTCTCAATATGAGGTGGACATTATCAGAGTGACTTTTCTGCTCTTTATGATTTATAGAACATTAGTCCACAGCATGTATGAAGTTTGCATGTCCCCCTCAAGGTAACAAGTAGTACTTAGTTAGTACTGATCACAAAGCATATTTATAATGTCTTTGATAACTGCATTTACGATGCTTTATTAATGATCAATTAACTAATAATTAATATTTTTCAAAGAATCAGTACTAAAGCATTTATAATGGCATTTATAAAGTGGTTGCTAATGCCAATTAATGTGGAAGCGATGCTTTCTAAATGATGAACAAAGTATTTAGTCATGCTTAACTAATGCTTCATAGTGTGCAGTTATTATAAAGTGTTACCCCCCTCAAGCCTGTGTGGGCTCTTCTCTGAGCACTCCAGAATTTCTGCCACATCCAAAAAATGTGTGAGTTTAGTGAACTGGCTTTAAAACTGCCATCTCTAAGTGGGTATGGATAAAGCATGAGAGGGCCCTGTAATAGACAGCTGACCCAAAAAAGTTTGCTTCCTGATTTATTTCATGTTGATTCATTTAGGGCTCTTGCACAGAATTTTATTTAGCAAACTCAGTAAATAGATGAATTAGTGAATGGACATAAGACACAGTAAAGAGTTAGAAGGATGATAGTTTCTAACTATCATTAGACTAAAAATAGTGTGACTGACAGAAAACTACATTTGGAATCCAAAGAATAATATTTTTCCCAGTGCCTCTTGATATTTTGCTAGGAGTATACACACATGCGTTATGTCACTAACTGATCGGTATTCCAGCTGGATTTGCAGCCTACATGCATTAAAAAATTGAATATTTCAATTTGAGGGGTAAATTGGCTGACTGAATGAAAGTATTATGAAAACACTTTGTTGTTCTTCACAGGTTCATTATATGTTGTGTCTTCATTTCTGGATTAAGCATGTTATGCTCCTCACTATGTAGCACACACTGGGTAGTGACAGGGACAGCCCAAAGTATATAATGCTGATCCCATGCATCACAGGTTCTGTGAGTGTTAGTTAGTCACACTGGAGACAGTGAGAGATAAAGGACTCGGAGAATAATTTTATTTAAAAGAGGCATAGTAGCACAGTGGTTAGCACTGCTGCCTTAGAGCTCAGGTTATATTTTTGGACACAATAACAAGTCCAGCCCTTCCCTAGCCCTCAGGATCACTTAAAAGACTACTGCACCATTATAATCCAATTAAAACTAATTCTTTTTCTCTTTCCCCATTGACTTTAATGGTTTTCACATGACAATGTATAGTAGAAATACAAAAATAAACATTCATTTTCTTTTTTATGTTTATGCATCTGCCATCAAATAAGGTATGTAATTGAACATTTGTGATTGTATGTGTATGTTCTGTCAATACATGCACCAACATTTCAATATAGCTGTGCTGAAATCCCTTTTTTCCTGCTAAAAGGTGCCTCATTTCTGGTCAAGTATGTTTAACCTTGTTTCATTGGTTCTTGCAGTTTCACAAAAAAAGTTCACTGTTTCTTTTGCTGTAATTGCTGGGTCTGCCATGTCTGGGAAAATTTGTGAGTGAGCTGCCATTCACTGCTGTTTTTCATTCGTGGCATGATCACTCTGTCCACTATTCAGCATTTTACATATTCTTTCCCCACAACAAAGTTGTGTTGGCTGTGTACTTTGTATTCAACGGTGTTTGAAAAACACTACAATGTCATTTTAAGTGAGTTTATAGTAATTTTTTACCTAACTAAAATAGCAAGAGCACTGACAATTTTCAGTTTTTTTTTTCCCACCATGCATAGTGAAATAATGTGAGTGATTGTAAGTTTGACATTTTTTGTTGATTATTTTATAGTTTTCAAGTGTGAGTTGGAGAAGAGAGAAAGCGAGTTATACCTGGGTAACAATGTTTATTGGCAATGTTTGTGGGGTCTCTCATGGACAAATAAATAAATCATCATCAGTTACGTTTTCTGAATAGAATTTCAGAATTACAACAACATGGGCATCAATTTAGGAAAAGTCAACAAAGGACAGGAGGGGACATGTATATTGATGAAATTATTAAAAGTTTAAAAACACATTGCGCTTGTAGTGTTAAACTATTCCATCTCTATGCTTCTTGTAGTGTCCTTTTGGGTACAGTTTGTAGAGAGCTGTCCCCCTGCTGACCACACAATGCAACCATTTCAAACAGGTAAAGCTGATTGCATCATGTATTCAATCACTTATTAAGGTTTTCATTGCATGAGATATGGGACTTGTGTGTAAGCACGGTTGATGTAACATTCCTCCGATTTCTGTCTGTGTGAAAGTGTGTTATCTTGTTACTGAACTTTCTGTAGAAAGGGATAGTACACCCTGATATGTGACATAATTTCATTTCAGGGAGGCATAGTGTGGTTAGTAGTGCTGCCTCACAGCTCAGGTTATATTTTTAGCGTAGTAATTGCTATAATATAGTTGGAAGATCCTTATTGTTTTGCTTTGCCAATTGACTTCAATGCATTTTGCTGAGTTTGCCGAAATTTCCAAACATTTCCAAATTTTCAACAAATTTAAGACAAAGCAAATTCAGCAGGGTTTGCTCATCACTAAGGATCTATCCTATATGTAGCTACATTATATGTGAGTCTTTGCTCACTGTTTTTGTGAGCATCAAGCTCATCTGTCACAAAAAAAGTATATAGATGAGAATTTTATTTCATTATTCATGGGTGACAGAGGTTGAACACCAAACACTACTGCCATAAGATCAAGTGAACTTTGAAAATAGGCAAATCCAAAAATAGTAATAAAGATGTCTAGATTCAGATCCTGCAAACAAAAAAAAAACATGCTTTACTAATTTTTCACATATAGTCTTTATTTTTAAATAGGTTTGATCTAATAATTAATTCAATATATCTCTCTATTATAATAAAAAAATCCTGGGACGAGACAAGACTTTTTAGCCTGGGACGAGACGTGACTTTTTCAGAGAGACACTTTCACGTCCCACGAGACGAGAATTTGTGCCAAGAGATTTAACCACGACTGGGGCTGGAAACAAAAGACAAAGAGTAGATGATAAAGTATAATATCGTAAAGAATTCAAACACGTTGGCACGATACACACGCAGAGCAGGTTAGAGATGATGAAAGTACTAAAATGCAAAAGTCTCAAAAAAATGATAGTAAAGATCGCATTAGCGCAAACAAACGGAAATTGTTACTCAGTGAAATAACGGAGCAGTGAAAAAGAGATTGAATATATTGTTCGGATTTAAACTTTAAGTCAGAGACTTGTAGATTGTCTAATTCGCGTTGGCATCAGGGAAAAGTAGTGTTTCTTCCCAATGAAGAGGCCTACCTGCGAGAATGAAAAGATTTGTTGTTTGGTGAAAGTGAAATCCACGTACTCGAGCGGCAGGTGCGTAGCGCAGGCTGGGGGGGTTGGCGAGCGAAGCCCCCTAATAACTCTTTAAAAAAAAGATGGCAACTGACACATCATCAATTAACACATTTGTAGCAACATCACAGCAACAAGTATATGCAAACCAACTGATATCATCACAATTAGGACAAAATGACCATAAACAATAAAAAAAATTCCACAAAAACAGAACGGTTAAAAATATTACATTGCCCTGAAAATAGTCCAAAATGAATACAGAACATATTTTTTAAAAATGCATAAATATTTTAAAGGAGGACTGATGTTTTTTTATGGCTGCATATTACACAATCCCTCACTTACCTGTGTTATTTTTGTCACAATCTTTAAATGCTGCAATCAGATCTGTTTTGTGTGCATATAGCTTTTCTCTCAAGGACTTTAGAGCAGAACCTTCAGCAGCAGTCACACTGTGAAGAAAACAAAAGCAACTGACTTTAGCTCTATGTAGATTGAAAAAACATGAATAATCAATGACTGCAGTAGAGCGCACAAGATTACCAGATTTAGAGTAGAAAAAAATAAATATGTATTTTTTAAACTTCAAACAGTATACCTATATATGAGCTTTTTGTCATATGATATGAGGCAAGCATTTGGTAATACTCCGTGCAACACTTTGAACAGAGGTCTAAAATAATGAGAGGCACAATTACAAATATATAAGATTTCAGGAAATATACTTGAACATGCAAGTCTTTTGCTTCCTCTATAAGTTTAACAATATGATCATAATGGCTTAAAACTATGTACCTGCACTGTTACAATTTAATTCATTTTAAAAATGTACCTAAAAATACAGCTAAACATTGTGAAAATGGCAGTGCAAGTAACACAATAACTGCATAGCCTGCACAAGACAGACACACTGGGTGGTATCTCCACAACGCATTATCAAGCATTTTGAACAAAAAAGATTTTTTCAAAGAACCAGTGAAGACTGTTAAGGTCTCCTAAAATAGGTTTTAAAACTAAGCTTTAATCTTTCCCATTTCTTTAAGGTGAAATGTTTTGTTAAACACACAGAAGAAAGAATTAAAAAAAAACTGATAGTTGTTTAGTGCTAAAAGCAAGACTGCAGTTTATTAAACTTTGAATATATCTGCTAAATTACATTCTATTAATATCCATCCATTATCCAACCCGTTATATACTAAGTACAGGGTCACGGGGGTCTGCTGGAGCCAATCCCAGCCAACACAGGGCACAAGGCAGGAAACAAACCCCGGGCAGGGCGCCAGCCCACCACAGGGCACACACACACACACACACACACACACATCCACACACCAAGCACATACTAGGGACAATTTAGGATCACCAATGCACCTAACCTGAATGTCTTTGGACTGTGGGAGGAAACCAGAGTGCCCGGAGGAAACCCACGCAGACACAGGGAGAACATGCAAACTCCACGTAGGGAAGACCCGGGAAGCGAATCCAGGTCTCCTAACTGAGAGGCGCTAGCACTGTGCCGCCCTCTATTAATATCAAGATTTCCTAAAAGGGTATCTATTTGAGTGACATGTAATGAAAAGTTACCAGAGGTTTCATTCGGTCCATCATTTTATAATTACAAGAAATTCCCTTTTATTATGCCAGGAGATTACCAGTATACTATGGGCTCAAAGGTGACATGTGAAGGATTATTTTATAGCACTTTAACACTGCTGTCTATATGCTGCATTTAAGACTGTAACATGAAATCACAAGAATCAATTCATACTAGCAGGTCAAGGGGTCTGGTCCAGAAACAGAGATTAGATAATCCCGAATCTCAGAATGAATCCTTTAGTGCAATTTTGTATGGCGGATTAGCCATTTCCAGAACACTGGATTTTAATTAGCTCAGGCAAGCCTAGATACAATGATCCAGATTAATGTATGTTCACAGCAAAATTTACAAAGCCGGATGAGTCGAACACTGAGCATATAATCATCCAAGGACTACAAGTCTGAAAAACAATGGGGACGACCTTCATGCCAGCAGAGCAAAAGGTGATGGAGGCAGTGCATGAAGATTATCAGCACATCCGATAAAAGGGGAGCAAACAAGCAGCAGCAGCAGCTGCCAAGCAAAGAGAAATAGCTTGGAGGAATATCACTGAAAAGAATGTGTAAAATAGTTAATTGGTCAAATCTGTCTAAACTTGCACCCCTGGCGATATAACTTTACTTCAAATGTTATATTCCCCTTAAGAAAGCATTGGATTCCATTTTTGCAATATTAATGAAATCAAAAAAGTCCCATGGCGATAAGTGTTCAGCATACATTGAGTTGCTCTAGCCATTATTGTGAGAGATGTGGAACGTTCTCCTGGTTGCCCTGAACTCTATACTGTGATTGAATCCAAAAGGAAGCAAAGATTAGTTACTTGCATGTACAACTAAGCAGCAGAAGACTCACTGTACACACTTTGAATGGTAACTTGCCCTATGGGACAGCAAATATTTGGCCTCAACATTTATAATTATGTGTGTGTTATCTCATAGTATCTTAAGAATGGATATGAGGGCACATTGATATTTGTACTGATTATTTGATAGACAGTCTTCATCCTGCCATCAGCCAGATGAGCTACATTACAATGGACAAGTCATAGTGCCTCCTTATTCCATTACCAGACTCTGAATTGAAACTGCATTAATAAGGATATCAGGTACAGGTGCCTGATGAAGAAGAGAGTCTTCAGAGACATTTCTTAAAATGTGGGAGCGGGACTCCGCTGAGGGGATGAAGGTGGGTAGGTTGTTCCACCAGCAAGTATATTATCAGTTATTATTGCTCAGACGTGCCACAGTTGTTTAAATTTGATTGCCCTGCCTGTGGAATTCCTCTTTCATTGTGCTTTACTCCGGTTTTGGGAGCATAGCACACGTGTGTGTGGACACTGCTTCAAAGTCAGGTATACTTTTGCAATTTCTTTTAAATGTCCATGATTTGCATTGATGTGAGTGAAAAGACACAATGTGTTACTTTGTAAACATGTCACATCTTACAAGGTTGCTCATATATATTAAAGCCTCAAATGTACGATGACAGCGTTCATGCAAACACTCCTCTGCGTACCCAGAATGTCCAACTATGGACAGAATTTGGTGAAGGAGTTGTGCTTCTGTGTCGGTTGCTCATTCAGGTAAGGACACAACATTTTCAGCTGTTTCTCAGCTTTTTCTGCTTCTTAAATAGTGCAGCTGGGATAAACGTTTCTGAAAGGACATTTACGAACTTTGATTTTGTGGTTGGATGCTCTGCTGCAGCCACAAAGCTTTAATCCTTCATGTTAAACCTTCTGATTTGCAGGTTAGTTTCAGAGCATTGATTATCTCAGTAACTGAGTTAGATTTTGTCAAATCTTTCTTTCTAGAATGGGAAAATCCTGACCACATTCCAAAAAATAGGATTAGTGAGTAATCAATGTCTTTGGCTATTCTCTGCTGCACTATTCTGGCTTAATCCATTCTGGAAACATGGGTTTGGCTAAATCCAGGTTTTCTGGAACAGAATTAACCAGATTTCCATATATACTAAGTTATTTTAACCATATTTTGCACTAATCCAGCTTTCTGGAATAGACCCCAGCAATGAATATGACTAGAACTCTGTGTTGTATCTTTCAATGTCATAAATAAACTCACCAAATGTCATATTACTGAATGTAGAGTGAAGGACATGTGTTAAGTATAGTTGAGTCAGCAATCTAAAAAATATTGATCTGACAGTTTTCAAGGTTTAGTTCTACTATAACTAATTTTCTGAATTAATAAATGTGAGGACAAGGTCATAATATTACCAGGTAAACAATGAGAAACATCATGGCATCCTCACTTCAGTTGCAATAAAGTTCATGTGAGTAAACCAATTACAGATATCCAAACTCTTGTAGTCAATACTGTTTCTGATTTCTGAAATGGTATGAACCTAGAGTTTGCATGTGTACAGGCAATGCTGGATTTGAAAAAATATGTCCAATTACTTTTGAGCCCCTGAAATGAAGGGATTGTGTTAAAAAAATGCTTTAGCTGGCTCACATTTTTATGCAATCTTTCAACCCACTGAAATAAAGCTGAAAGTCTGCACTTCAACTGCATCTGAGTTGTTTCATTTAAAATCCATTGTGGTAATGTACAGAACCAAAATTAGAAAAAAGTTGTCTCTGTCCAAATATTTATGGACCTAAAGGTCCACAAGCATGGGTCTAATGGTTTTTCAATTTATGCCATGGTACAGCAAAGTGCAAAAATTATGAATGGACATTTCCTGAAATGAATTTGCATTCCAAAGTCCTAATGGAATATATACAAGATACCCAAAAACTTTATGTATTCACATCATTTAAAAATGTTTTAAGAAGGAGTTGTTTCTTTTACATCAAAGGCGGGCATCACTTACAAGAACAGGAGGCTGTTTCTACAAGACAAATAGCTAACTATACACACACAAAGAATTGTATTTTATTGACAATATTAAAGGTCCTGTAAGACCTGATTCCAAAAATGACATGATCTAAAAAACATGCCTTTGCGATATATTCTTCCTAAATCATGTTCATGCACACAAACACCCAAGATGTCTTCTGTGTTTTTACACCAAAAGGCATCACTTGTGACCCCCTCTAGTCGTATTTGACAAAAAAATGTGTTTTTCGCATGTTTAAATGTCAGAATTGCAGAAAATGGATTGTGAATAAGTGTATGAAACTCCTGAGAGTAGCCTTATTGTTTTGCTGGGGCTATTTATTTCTTTTAAAACACTGGACTTTGGAAGGAGTTTGAAACAAAGGAACTCTCCTTCACCCACATTAAGGAGGGAAATTGCTAGTCCAGGGTCCAATGTGCCACCATTCCTCTTGACCTGCTGTTTTTATGTATGTGGTGGAAACTGATCTCTACACACCTTTTAGGAAGAGTTAAAATGCAGGTGTAAATTTCTTCACATACTTTAATTTGTAGTTCAATTACTTTTATTTGTTTTTTTATAAATAATACTTTTATTTCTTTCAAAATAACTAAATAAACATAACAATGCAAATTGGAGAACAAAATGTATTTTGTTTTAGAGAAAAAAGACTCCCCATCAGTCAGTGGTGGCAAAACCTTTTAAGCTGGAATTTCACACATGAAAGATACTGTGTTAGCCTAAGAATCTGCAAAGTTGCACCAGTACAGAGATATTCCAGTATGTTTGTGGAATGGTTAACTAATTAATCTCAGGTAACCATGTGTATTAAAGGGGCTAACATAAAGGTAACAGCGCAGCAGCAGATGATTCCCTGGGTGTGGGGTCCTGAGCTTGTCTAATGATTAAATATATTTGGATCTTGTTATTCAAGATGTTTTCTGCTCTATTATCCACTGTGGTCTATGGCCGGCTTGTCATCACACCCAATACCCCCAGGCCGCCAGTTGGAGCTCTCCCTGCAGCATGGAGGTGCCCCGGATGCCAGCAGGGAATCATGGACTATGGAGTTTTCCTTTACAAACCTGCTGGATACCCCAGGGGCCAACAGAGGATGCTGCAGGGAGGCCCAGAGAGTCACATGTGCCCTATAACCCGGAAGTACATCATAGACAAAGCGACTGCGGAAGTGACGTGTTTCCGGGGTGAAGAAGGACTTTTTATCTGACCCGGAAGTAATAAGGAATCACGAACTGAAGGACTGTGGGAACACTTCCGGGTCAGGGGATATAAAAGACTAAGAAAGACACCAGAGCGTCAAGCTGAGCTGGGTGAAAGGGTGGCAACGCGTCTGGGAGTGGAGGAATTGTTTATTAGTGATTATTGTGTATTGTTAAATGAGTATAGTGGAGAGGAGGGTGCTTTGTGCACTGTTGCATATAAATAAAGTCAACTTTTGGACTTTTATCTGGTGTCTGGAGTCTTGGACAGGGGTTCAAGGGAGCGATACTGCCCCCTATCTGTCACACCACCTTAATAAAAGGATAAATGTATTAGTGTCTGTCCCATGGCTACACCTCTTTCATTCCAAAAGATGGCACATCACAAACATTTTTACTCATAAAATGCATTGCATTTGTCATTCCAACAGATGGTGCATCACAAACATTAACACGATTTTAACAAATTCCATACTAAATGTCATATAACAGAGACACATGCATTGCATGGCATACCGCAAACATTAACACTGAGGTCTGTGTTGATTAATTAGATTTCAACCCATGTTCTATGGGTAACACAGCTAGTGTTTCACATAAACCAACAGAGTCTGGGTACAGAAAAGCACTCTCATGTCTATCATTCATCACATTATGCTTGAGCCTGCTGCTTGACAAATGTTAGATAAAGGTGAAGCAGTAGGAGTGATGTGAGGTCCGAAAAACAGGAGATGGACATACAGTATATTATCCAGTGATAGGTAAACTGTTCCATAGTAAATTTACAAATAGAAGTGGTGTATATGTACTTTTGCAGGTGGTGGACCTGAGATGTAGAATTGTCTTGGGAATTAAGGTCCTATGAATAATTAAGTAGAGAAAATTTCAGCCATGGATCTATTTTATAAACATCTCACAGGTTACTGAATGAGACAGGGATGTCTTTACACATATTAAACGCAAGTGAGGATATACGAGGTGTGGCAGAAAAGTAATGAGACTGATTTTTTATTTACCAAAGTTTTTATTTTTTTCAAACCTCAATGTTATCCCCTTCAAAGTAGTTCCCTTGGGCAGCTACACACCGATGGAGACGTTGTTCCCACTGTTGGTAGCAGCGCTGGAAGTCTTCAACCGGTATAGTCTTCAGCATGTCCGTTACACTCTTTTGGATGTTTTCTAAAGTCCCAAAATGACGTCCTTTGAGGACATTTTTCAGTTTAGGAAAAAGGAAAAAGTCACACGGACTGAGGTCAGGTGAATAAGGGGGCTGGGGAACCACAGGAATGCGTTTTTTCGATTGTCCTTCTGCTCAATTGTGAGGTTTTTCGGCATCATTTTTGCACAGACCTTTCGCATGTGCAAATGTTCAGTCAAAATTTGATGAACGGTAAATCAGTTCAAATTTAATTGTTCACTCAACATTCTTAATGTTAAACGACGGTCTGATCTCACAAGAGTGTTCACACGTTCGATGTTTTCATTGGTTTTCGAAGTTGAAGGCCTCCCTGAAAAACTTGAGCTCGGGATAAAGAATGTTCCCCATAGGCCTGTTTTAACTTTTCAAACGTCACACTTGCCGATTCTCCAAGCTTAACACAAAATTTAATGGCACAACGTTGCTCCAAATTCCGCTGTTCCATTTTGCGTGACGCACAACCAAAAACACAACTTCGCTAATAGCAGTCACAAAAATCACGTAGTTAACGGAAGGAGTTGAAACTCGCACTGAGCTATGGGAGGGTACTGATACACGTGCTCTATCAAGGACAACAGCGCAGCGTTGCCAGATCGCTTGCAGTGTTGCCAGTCTCATTACTTTTCTGCCACACCTCGTATATATATATAAGGTCACATCTTCTCACACTCAGTAAAACCGCACATTGCCTCTGGTCAAATAACATAAAAGTTCCAAGTATCAAAGAAGTTAAAACATATTTTAATTTTTTTAATTTAATTTAAGGATTGAGTTATCACATTTTTCTAACAATGAGCCATAATAAAAGTAACAGCTATAATAAAATGCAATTACTTGCGTTAGAAGATTACATTAAAAGCATGCTTTTTAACAGTACTTTACAATATCGTCATGTACTACAAAAAATATACCCTAAAACATTCTAGCGGTAGTTCAATAATTTCCACAGACAGCAGCTTCCAATTTAAATGATGTGAAAATAACATTGATTGATGTCTTTTGTTAGTTTTTGGTTGTGGATGGTCTACAATTCTCTACAGTTCAAATTTCTTAAACATAGATGTACCCAAATCTGAAATCTATTTACATCTCCAGGTAAAATTGCTAGCTGGTTTGGAGAGCAGGTCTGGAGCTTTGCCAATTGTCCTGGAGTTTAAAATCTTCAATTTTTGAACTTACAGACTGCTTTTATTAAGTTTTAATTTTGCTCCAACAAACCAGTAAGAACTGAATTTATCGGTCTCTTAAAACAATCTAACTACAGGACCAATTAACATTGCAAGCATGCTTTCTTGTACGTTCTTCCTGTACTACACCAGTAATTTATAATTTTAATGCATCTGTTTCAGTCGGTTAAAAACTTAATGACAGAAGGAATGTAAAACAGGGTCATGCCACAGAAGTTGTTTTAATTAGTTTATAGCTTAGGAAAGGGAAATGGTACAAGGTGCGTAAAAAGATCAAAGAATTTGAGAAGAATCATGCATCATAACGACACCCAACAAATCAAATGTGTGTTATGTCACATGTTCCTAAGCCCCACATGAAATTTTAACATAAATATGGCTCATCTGTGGGACTAGAAGAGTAAAGTAGAACATCGTAAGAAACTACTGTACATCAAAGATCAAGACACAAGACCATCTGATCTAGATATCAGAGAATGTAACCTATACATAATGCCGACTGCTAAATTAAAAAGTCACCCAGGACAACATTCGTTTTTACATCTTTACTTTGTTATCTTGAGTGATTGAAATAAATATTACAGCACCAGAAGCTGGGAGATTGCTGTTTTCTTGCCCACGGGGTAAGGCTGAGAGGTTGCACCTCAATATGAGAAACAACTGCGGCAGAAATAAGACATTGGTTGGTTGGTTTTTAACATATAACTAAAAAGTATGGAGCCTTTGTGTGTCCCGAGGACACCCATATGTTTCTTAGTGCTGGTGATAGTGAGTCCCTATGTTGAGTACTAGGAGGGAAAGGCATTCGGAATCACTCTTATACGTACTTATGTGAAGGTGAAATATTGTGGACTGACTGGCAATCGGTATCATCCGAGCCATTGTCTGGCTAAGATGTCTATGTGCATATTTCTGTGTGTATAATACTCTTAAGGAGCGGGAGTAGACCGGCCTAGGAAACGGACATGGTAAGTCTCACAAATCCCACAATAACAAACCAATAAATTATACAGTCATAGAAAAGCTGATTTATGTTCAGATAAAGCATCTGTGAGATTGTTATGTCTAACATATAGTAAATGCTGAGTACAACTTTGTTCCCTCTTTGTTTACAGAGCAATGTTTACCTTACCTCTTACATTGTTTTCTAAATAAGTGACATTTACTTTTTTACTTTTATATGTAAGTTACTGGTGGCACAGTGGGTAGCGCTGCTGCCTTGCTGTTAGGAGACCCGGGTTTGCTTCCCGGGTCCTCCCTGTGTGGAGTTTGCATGGTGTCTGCGTGGGTTTCCTCCAGGTTCTCCGGTTTCCTCCCACAGTTCAAAGACATGCAGGTTAGGTGCACTGGCGATCCTAAATTGTCCCTAGTGTTTGCTCGGGGTGTGTGTGTGCGCCCTGTGGTTTGTTTGTTTCCTGCTTTCGCCCTGTGTTGGCTAGGATTGGCTCCAGCAGACCCCCTTGACCCTGTAGTTAGGATATAGCAGGTTGGATAATGGATGGATGGATGTAAGTTACTTAAAGCAGCAGAGGAAGTGAACTGGTGTACCAGAGATAATTAACTGATTTGCATTGGAGACCTGTTTTTCTCTTAGAAGAGGCTGTCAGACAAGCAAAAGAAGAAAATAAACAGAATACACAAGTTGAAGTAACCTTTCTCAAGGTAAATCTGAAACAGTAAAGTAGCTCATAACTGTAGTCACACAGAATATTCCCCTGTTTTCAGATAGACGAGAATGCTTTTCAAATAGAGATTCTGAAATAAAAAAAAATGTGTACAGCACACTATTTTTGAGATATCTCAGTGAAAATGGAATTTTCCTGAACATTTCCTTGAAGAATAAGTGTGCCAATAGACAGACGGACAGGCAAACATGGCAATTGCATTAAGTGCTTTTCACATCATATGAAAAAGAGGTGAATGATGAAAGCAGGGAAGACTTAAACTGGGATTTTTGGAGGGTCCCAGTTATGTGTGGTATGTGGCAGTGCTACTGTTAGACTAAACCCTCTTCAAGAAGTTGCACATAAAAATATTAGGCAGGAACAGAAAAGAAGGATTAATAAAAACAATAAAATAATTAGCAAATACACCAATACACTACAAACCAGTACTTAATTTATCCTTGCTCTAGTATAACTGTCTTATCTAGGGCCTCATTTCTGATTTAAATCTGGGAATTATCTGCTGTTAGGCAGAAAATATGAAAAATGCAGCCTGCTGTATTTGAGATGAGAAAGAAGAAACTGATAAATGTGCATGTGTTAGTTTCTATAGAGACAGGAACAACATGCAGCTCTTTGCACCCATTAGATTATTAAAATAACTCAATAGTCAGGATTCACTTGCCTCTGTTGAATGGTTAGCCTACGGGTATATTTGCTGACTTGATACTGGAAAAAGCGTGGTACTAAATCCGGTCCAAGCTTTATATATGCTCCTCTGTTGCTACCCTCCTCATAGTAATTAGAAGCAGAAAAAATTGTAATCACCTGTATTAAAAATAGAATCATGTAAATGATTAATAAACAAATTAAGCAAGAATGACATAATTTCCTATGTAATTGTTATGGTGTATCCAGGTTTATATTCCTGGCTCAAGAGTCTTGTCTTTAAATTTATTTAGAATATTGTCTTTGAAATATTTTGATGTTTTAGTTTTATTTAATTCCTCAGTTAGTATTATTTTGTTGTTTCCTGTTGGTTATGTATTTATTAAGTTTTTTTTTTTTTTGTATATTCCTTGTGTTTTAAATGCTGAGCCTGGGAGGTGGGACCTCTTGATGCTTCAGCTGCCTCCATTTCTTTATAAGCTTCAGGACTTTGCTTTGGCATTGTCCTGACAACAAACTGACAGATAAACTTTTTGAGTATCATCAGGAGAAGCACATAAGAAAACAAAAAAGGGATAAGCTGAGAAATCACAATTAGAACACGAAGCCAAGATGTGAGACAAAGTCTATACAGCAAGCAAGAGGTCAAACCTGAACGAAACACATAATTATATTTAGACAAAGGCTTTCTGATTGAATTTTGATATTCACAGATTGGATAAGGAAAAGAACTGCTAGACATTCTTTTATTCCAATAAAGAACTGGTCACAACATCTGAGGCTATGCCCTTAAGAAATTCAGAGCAGTGGACCTCACGACGGGAACTCAAAATGGTGGACCTAAAATGGCGTCCAAGATGTTGCAAAAACAAAATATAGCACTTAAACCATAAAGGATTCTGAATAAAAAAAAAGAAACAGAAAAAAATCGTTGAACTCAAAAAACCAAATTCAAGTGCTAGAAAATACTATATAAAACCAAATCATGACAGGCATGCACTGGTGGTCTTTCTGTTGGCTCTGGTTTGCATTTTTTGTATTTTGATCATTTGTTTTTTTTTCTTAATTTGACCTTGTGGTTTCATCTTTTTTTATTAGATTGAGGACTGGGTGTTATAGGTTTACCTTTCTCGGACTCACCTTTGTTGCCTTTTTGTTTTTGCTTCATTGTTGTAAGTAAACAGTAAATATTAAAGGAAGATTTATTTCTTTTTTGTTAACCAGAGGTTTTTGTTGTTTCCTCTCTTCCACTTCTTATATTTTTTGTGATTGAAGCTTTTACCCCTTTTTGTTAGGCCTGTTCGCTCCATAAACCTGCTTCTTAAGTCTGGGGTAAGACAGATTTTTTTTTGTTGTGGCTCACTAGGCCTCATTTGAAGCCTGAGGTTAAATTTTGGAGGTAAGCCACATTTAGTTTTGAATAGGTGGGAGATGTTTACCACTGATGCTTAATATGGAAAGCTCATTAACTGAATCTTACTAAAACTTTTAAAAAGTCACTGTCAATATATGTACAGCTTTATTGTACATATGACATCTTTATTTCATAAAATGTGTAGATCCCTCACAAGTCACTTTGATTTTTTGCTGCATACTTTTCATGCACAAACTTAGACAGCTACACCAAATATACAGTAGATAAAAAAATTCTACCTAATAAATATAAAACACCATTTAATACATAAATAGAAATATACAATTGTCCAGTTTAGTAGGTGCTCTTGTACTCCAATGAAACTGACTACTCAGTCATCATATTTGAAAACCTTATTAAAGCAGATAGTTAGGTATTGACTGTTTGTATGTGTGCCTGAAGATTTAAGTGTGTTTGAATGGAGCGCAAATTAGTGTACTTGATGCCCTAGCATGAGCATATCAGGAACAACCACGTTGCTGATGTTTTCACAGTGACAGTGTTAACTCTGTTGAGACCAGGTCACCGTCCAAAGAGTGCTTACCCAACGTAGCTCAATGAACTGAAACACAATGTTGATGAAAGGTCAGAACAATGTGTGTAAAGTAATGGAGCTGCTGTCAGTTAAACAATATCCAAGTAAAACAATAATGCGATCCAATTTTTCCAGGAGTATTTTCCTGAGGATGCAGCCATGAATATTACATTTATGAATGCTGCTTTCTGAATATTTGTGATATGATGGATGATTGTGTACTTTTCCCTTAGAATGATTTTGGCAGGTTCCAACTCTGGGCAAGATCTCCTATTGTTCCACATCTTTTTCATTCCAAGCTCTGTCTATGAATGAGGTTTGGAAACCTGGAGCTTGAGAAATGAATAAAAAAAATTTGCAGACTGAAAGGTTATCTAATACTTTTTACCAGAGGTTTTTAGTAACATATTTTGTTTATTGATCTCTCAGATTTAAGTAGTGGCAACAAGACTGCAATGATGAGAGTCGAATTTATTGAGATTTTTAAAGGATAGAGCTGGAACAAATTTATTCCACTAATCTGCTCAAATATATTCCTGGTGTTGGCAAGATTAAACTACAGGGTGGTCCAGATCTAATTATGCAGATCCAGATCGTTTGGATGACTTTGATTTTTGCAGAGATGATTCCAGTTTGGCGCAAAGATGATTCTTCATGTTGTCTGTTTGCACACTTTTCGATGGTCCGTGATTTTTCGGGTGGTTTTCTATGTAATAAACTTAATAAGTTATAGCATAATGAAAATTGCATAATTAGATCTTGACCAACCTATAGAGTGTAATAAGTCTTACAGAAACACTGGAGGTTGGAAAACTCTATGCTGAAACGCAGAGGTTTCCAAATTCATTAGCATTAAATAAACATTAAGCAGCATGTTTTAAGATAATCTGTGACTAAATTGAATGATTTTTGGTATGGGTGCATGTGAGTATTCATAGTGATGGACTGTACAAGTTCAGGTTGAGATTTCAAGTCATCTGTAAAATGTATTATTGCGTAGTTAAACACTATTTCCTTGTATGTTTTGACTTTTATAACAAGTTTATAACAGGCATTGTAATTCTGACTATAACTTCTAAAATGAAATAGTCCCAAAACTCTTTAAACTGAGCCCCCAGGTTTTTTTTTTTTTTTAAAGTTAAGCATATCTTACTTAAGAAGCAGAAATAGCACAGCAATCTCTTAAGTTAAATTATCAAGTGTGCTGTTTGACAATCTGTAGATGATTCAAGGGAATAGATATTAATGATTCTGCTGGGCCATTTAAGTGCTCACCAAGGAATTCGTCCCAAATTAACGATAAATAAAGGTGCAAGGCCTGGGATGGAAAAAAGACCCGAATGGGTGCTTCAAATATATAAAATTGTTTACCTTCCCATCATGGCATAATTCATATCCATCTTGTTTGCATTCATGTGACCTTATTAGCAGTTGCAAATTATACTTTTTCAGTAACCTAAGAGTGACATCTGGCCCAAAGTAACAACCACCTCCACGAAAACTGTTTGGGATGCAGCCATTCTGGTTTTTGGGGTCACTCCAGAGCAAATCCACAATCTACAGGAAAGAAAGGCTGCATTACTTTTATCACTTAAATTGAAACAAATTAAATTCTATTTTAAAATAAAATCTATTATAAAAATTGTAGAAGTTCTCATAGCATTTTCAGACTTGTATATATTGTTCTAGTGTTACAGAAATTAACTATCACTTGTTTTGGATGTGTTGACATTGTTCCCATTGCCAAGATGAAATGGCCACTTGTCAAGGAGCATGTTTAAAAGATGTATCATATGGTGTCATCAGCATTACTGTATTTAAATGTATCTGTGCTCGGACAAATCATCCAAGATTGTGGATATAATCTTAAGAGTTTAATGAGTTATACAGTAGTTAAACATTTATAGCAAAGAGAATGTGTGGCTGTCTTACTGACTAAGACTGGTTTACTTGATTTTTTCATTTGCATGCTTAAGCAGAATAACTTATAAAAATACTTTAAGATGCACTGGCTTATATAAAAGTGTTATCTTATTCTTGTACATTTAACATGTTAATATGATTATGTGGTAACACTTTATAATAACTGCACCCTATGAAGCATTAGTTAAGCATGACTAAATACTTTGTTCATCATTTAGAAAGCATCGCTTCCACATTAATTGGCATTAGCAACCACTTTATAAATGCCATTATAAATGCTTTAGTACTGATTCTTTGAAAAATATTAATTATTAGTTAATTGATCATTAATAAAGCATCGTAAATGCAGTTATCAAAGACATTATAAATATATTTTGTGATCAGTACTAAAGCATTTATAATGGCATTTATAAAGTGGTTGCTAATGCCAATTAATGTGGAAGTGATGCTTTCTAAATGATGAACAAAGTATTTAGTCATGCTTAACTAATGCTTCATAGTGTGCAGTTATTATAAAGTGTTACCGATTAGGTATATTATGCATTTAATGTGGTTATAAAGGCCACCACTGCAAGCAGTGTATCTTCTATAAAACATCACAAGATGTTATACTAATTGCAAACATGACATTATTTTAAAACACAGGGTAGAAGACAAGTGCTTTTCATGTTACAATGACTGTGACTACTCTGAATAGGTTCTGCGACGTACTGACATTCTTTGTAGTTGTTGACTACTTGGTTGGGTGAAGCTCTGGCTGCATGCTAAGAAGCCATAAGATGAAATGTGCTATAAATGATGTGTCCAGATTTCTTAGTATTTATTCAAAACTATGAATATTTTACAATCCCCCAAACAAAATATTTACATGAGCAGAAGTTGTGAATGACATTTTTGAGCTTCTTTTGAGCTTCTTGTTTTTATTGTGTGGAATTATTTCCATGTTCTGTTTTTGATGTGAAGTTGCTACCATTTTGTGTTCCGCCGTCTTGTGTATAGTTACAATGCCCATTGCAAGTCACATGGACATGACGTGTCATAACATCATGCACGTGGGGCTATCATATCATTTCAGTTGGCAGTGTGCAGTTTCCAGAATAACGTCTTTGGAATAAACTAACTATATAAATAAATGTCTGTCACTTTGTTTTTTGCCAGAGAACCTTTATGACCTCTGAGTTTACTTTTTTTAATACGTCTTTTCCGTAATGTTTTGCTGCTGGAAGTTATGCTCTTTTTGGCTTCTGAAACCTTTTGTTTGTTTTTTCATTATCCTTTGACTTTACCCCTTCTACCTTCTAATATTTTTTTACAATTAGCTTTGTGATTTTAATTTTTTCTGACAGTTCCTTGGTTTCATCAAAATCTTAGAACAATATTTCAGAGACATTAAACACCAAGGAATCTTTTGGTTACGTTTAACTTTTTTATTTCAGAATTTTATAAATGATTATTTTCTGTTCTCCACTGGAGCCATGTTTTGTCATGGGTGCCATCATTTTCGTTGACAGTTGCTATGTCATTGGTAAGCAAGCTGCCTCGGAGTGTGATACGTGGGCTGTCATTATTACAACAGCATAATGTAAGGGTTGTACATTTCCTGGTCATCCAAGACTGTGAATTCTTTCTACAGAAAACTTCAGAGCATTCTTCTTAGTGTAATTCTATTACAAATTATCCTCTTTTTCTTTTACTACAACTATTTTCTGGTCAATTTTCCTCTTGTTATGTGTTCTCAATTTGGCTATGATTCTTCCACACTCTCCTTCCATTCCAAACTTCTGTACCCAGTGTTAACACATGCTCTGTTTCATCTCCTGATTCTTTTACTCTTCTTTTGGGGCATTTGGCCTTTTAGTTAACATCTTGGTACAATACAAACCAAGAAAGTAACTTTTATTAACAATATATAATTGTAAATGTTGAGAAAATGCTGTACATATCAATATCAAGTTTTTTTTATTTACCTAATTATTCTGCACACTTCGTTCCCTGAAAGTTTCTGTTTGCAGTGGTTGATACAGCTCAACATCAGTCTTCTATCTATATCTGGTAATAATGTTATTATCTCTGCTTGGGCTTTCTTCTTTGTTGTTCCACAGTATATACTATATGTTTTGTAAGTGAGACTGAAATTGTAAAATATTTTACAAAGGAAACCACAGAACTGCTTTAAACAGTTTAAGTAAGCTTTTTCTTGGTGTATAATTATAATGATCCTATTATTTTTTTGGACACCATCAGGTTTTAAAAAGTAATACATTTGTTAAACTTCCTTAAATTACTTCAGGAATACTGTTTTTCTACACCATATGTAAGATATTCCTTCCTATGTTTAAAACTACAGTTATTTGTGGTAAACTGGTAAAAAAAACTCACTGCAGCAAGTAATAATCGTACACCACATCATAAAATTTAAATAAATTTGCCTCATTACACTGTTAATAAGATATTTTAAAGCTTAAAAACAAATATGGATCTGATAACATACTGGACATGTTTCAAGATTGACAATGGCTGTTCAGTTTTTTATTCTATACTGCATTATGGCAGCCAACCTGTTTCCACTCTAGCTCTTCTCTGATTGGCTGTTCAGCAACAAAGTTGATGCCAGAATCCAGAAATGGTACTTCTAGTATTGCACTGGGGTTGAATAATCTCTGTGATGGAGGATGATGCTCGTCACCAGTTGTCATTACATCTTTCTCCTTGCTGTAACATGGTTTGCATTGTTTAGTATGAAAGGAAGAACAGTGGTCAGAGGAAGGCAGGAAGCCATTGCTTTGAAATGTAGTCTGATTTTTATTCAGTCCGCCAACTCCAATACACTGGGAAAAAAACTGGACTCTTTTTTTGCCTTTATCTGGACTGTCATCTGTGTTCAGCTTGGGCAGGCGCAGTGCTGACTTAAACTGAAAAAGAGAAGACTCGTGAAACTTTTGAGATTATAAAAGAACTGAAAACCTGTTTTTGCCATTGCAATATTCAAAGATTATGTCTTTTGAGGAATGCAGTACTCTTCAGTTAACACATCAGAAATATGATAACATTCTGAAACCAACTTAATCCAAGTTAGGGTTGTGAAGAATTAGACTCTACTGTAAGTAACATTATGCCCAAGGCACTAACCAAGGGTAGGCCCTCAGTCGATCACAAGGCTCACTCATACACACACAGGTTCAGTTTGAGATGAACCTCACACATGCTGTACAACTGAGTACTGATTGGGCAACCTACACAAACACAGGAAGAACAGATTTTGGACTGAGCATTTGCATCCTAAATGTTACATTTGTGGGATACCATGCCAACCTCAGATAAAACAAAAAAATACTTCATACAATTTTAGGAACGAGAATATTTGATTGACTAAAACTAATGGAGAGAAAGGTAGACTGATTAAAAAAAAAATAAGGTTTATAGCTTCATGTTTTCCAGATGTAAAACAGGAAAATGTGCAGCTCATCAAAAAATACATGGCAGTATATGGAGATTTACATTCTGTGCAATTCATACTGTGTTAAGTTTTGATTTAGGGTTACCAGATGGCTCCATAATAATGAACTACTACAGTTTAGGAAAGCTTTCAAATTCATTATATGAGCATATGTCAGCTTGGATTAAAATTGTGCGGTGAATTAAATTATACTAAGACTGAATCTCAGATTGATTTTAGTAGGCTTCTGGTGACAAAAATAAGCATTTACTTTCATGGAAGAAGTGATGTATTCAGTGGCATAGTACTATTGTTTTGTGCCCAAACATAATGTTTTCAAAGTGTAATATCAAGTCCCATTACCTGCAAGGGTGGAAGATATCAGACTGAAATTGAAGACACCATTGGATATTTTAGGTGTCTTTAATGACACACATCTTTTGTTTTGTGTGAAAGAAGACAATTGTGCCTCAAAACTGGACACTTGGATATTGTCTCAACTTTTGAAAGGAAGAGAAGAAAGAACGTGTTCCAGCTATCAAGGAAATCACACCTTTCAAACTCCCTGTCAAGGCCCACGGCAGGATACTATAATTTAGAAACCATCCAATAGATGAACCTCAAATTAAGAATGATCAATACAGATTTTTTCAGGGTGTGGAACAGGGGTGCAGGTATTTGAATTCTGTACTTTGTGGTATCATTTGGAAGGTGCTATATAATTAAATAACTTCTAGGATGCTGCTATGTGTCCTTCATTAGACTTACTAATGAGTCAGTGCAGCGTCAGCAGTAGTTTACAGACATTTTGCATCTTACTATAATGTTAAAATGGAAGTCCTTAGACAAAGTTCAGTTTACTTGTCTACATTTTCATTCTCATTAATTGTCACAAGTTCTGTGTAATGATAAAGATAATGCGATTACAAGTAGAAATAGTTGATAAAAGATTTCTTTGGTGAGTTGCTTTCTCGCTGTCAGTAATGGGCATAAACTGAAAAAAAAGCTTAGGACTTCAGCAATATGGGAGGACATCAGTTTTTATTAGATTCAAGAAGAGCCAGATGACCTGGTTTAAGCATGTAGCTAGGAGATCTCTTGGACACTCACCCACAGAAATCGTACAAGCATAGCCACAAAGAGAAGGTCTGTGATATTTCTCAGGACACAATCAAAGAATCATATATTTCCGATGCCTGAGAATTCTGCACTGTAGCCACACCATTCCAAGAATAGTTTACATATTCACCAGTTGGCTACAGGATTTGAGAATGTAAATTCCTTTAGCTAAGAAGCAACATTCTTAATAATTGTGCCACTGTGCAGGTTAGATAAGCATCCACCCATCTGTTCATTTTACAGTGCACCTAACCTGCATGTCTTTGGACTGTGGGAGGAAACCCACACAGACACGGGGAGAACATGCAAACTCCACGCAGGGTGGGCCTGGGAAGCGAACCCAGGTCTCTTTACTGCGAGGCAGCAGCACTACCACTGCAACATCATGCCACCCCTACATTAACCACCAAATTAAAATTAAAAATCCTGCAAAAGTGGGCTGACATTGTATTCAAAGGCTGAAATGTAAATTATAAGGGTGCAAAACAACACCCAGTGCACTTTATATATTATGTACTGTACAGATTGTGCTACATGGCCTCCCATACTGTTTAGTTCAGCAAAGCTGTCATCGGTTTGAAGAGTGTATTTTAGAACACTTATACATAATTTCCTTAATCAAAAAAATGGCAATGGAATTAATGTCATCTTAACTTATTTTCTACTTATGGTGTTTGCATAGTTTTATGATTTACAGTTAGCCGTTGACTAGCATTATAATTTCAACACAGGGCTCATGTTTTGTGATTGCATGCCCTGAGATTTGCTGGCAACCCATCAGGTGCTTGTACCTGCCTTTTGCATTATAGTCCCAGATCCACATTTGTCAATATAAGCAGGTTAGAAAATGGATGGACGGAGAGATAATGTCAAAGACAAAGAAAGAGAGAGGGAATGAGGGAAAGAGAAACATAGACAGGGTGATAAAAAAAGGTTATCTAAGTTACTATAACACATCATTGTTTCCAATTAGTATACATTTATGGTGTTAAGATAAAACAGATCCGCAGAGGAATGCTAAGTGGTTGTTTTGTTTTTCAAAAATCAAATCAGTCAAGCAACAACATTTTAATCTGTAAATTAGTATTCTGCTCTCGGAAATAGTCCACAGGGCAATTTCAATGTAAGAGTACTTCATTAGTCTGTCAAGAAGCATTTTGAAGCACTTGGGTCCTATAGCCAATTTTTCTAAATGGAACAACTTGACTGTCCATGTGTTGATCCTGCTGCACTTTTGTGTCATGCTTGTTATTTTACTTCCTGACATTTGGAAAAACCAGAAGGTGTTGTGCAGTCAGGAGGATGGAAATCTATATAAAACTGGAAAATATATAGTACAGTATGTCAGAGCAATGAAGAAGCACCCCTATTAACTCATTCACGAGTTGTTCTTAGGGGGCACATGTTAAAATTGTTTTATATAAATATACATAAAAGTGTTTCACAGTGTCTAGTCTAAGCTCACTGTTGTTAACTGATGTAACTGTTTCATTATTAATAGTCAGTTGCATCAAGTTGAAAATATAAGAGGCAATACACAATGGGGAAGGCTTTGTGGTCTAGCAAAATAACATGCCAGTTCCTCTAAGGGCTGCCCTTAGTTAAAAACAAGCAAGTGGTCAATAAGCAGTTTCCAGAGTGGTCGGGAAACAAATAGCAATTCTACATGTCCAAAGACCAATGTAAGAAGCCCTGGGTGTGTTCTGGACATAAACACGAGCAAAACGTACAGTATAAATAGTTGCCTCCTTCCAAGCCATGTTAATCTCAAAGTTAAAGGAGGTCAACAACATCTCACCACAAGGAAAAGCCTGCTTTTCTATCTGAAGTCTCTGACTTTTTCACTCATTCCAGACCTACCACCAACACTCAGGGTCCAGTACCAGCCCCTCCACTTGTGCTTTGCTGATGATCCTTCTCCATTCATCACACCCTTCATCAGTCTAACACTAAAGTTTGGCTCTGTCCCTGCTTCTCCAACACTTACAAAAGCTGTTGTTGTTCTGTAAAGGCCAACATTTGACTCTTCCGTCCGACCAATATTTTCACCTTCTTTTCATTTCAAAAGCTTAGAATGCACTGTCTGTTGTGAACTAACTCAGCTGCTAACTACGATATTTGAACCTTTTGGTATACTGCATACCTTAGGAATTTAACTGAAGACAGGTTTTGCACACTTTTTTGTAAATGGCAAAAGTTTTTTTTTCCTTCAAACAGGAAATCTTGCATGAATTTTGGTTCAGTTACTGCCTTATAATTTCCACACATAGTGTGACTTTGGTAATCTGGTTCCTATGCACTAGTTCCCTCCTCTGCTTGTAATGCAATGAGGTCCAAAAACAGTCATCTGTCTGCTCTTACCATTTTCTTCATAATTCATTATGCATTACTATTGTGTTGCTGACTTGGCATTCCACAGGTTTATATACAAATTCTGTTGCTAGCCTCCCATGTTTTCAATGTGATCCACTCTTTGTATTACTTTTTTGTTTTATATCCTTATTAGTTCTTGCTGCTTTTGATGTACATTGATACTACTATCCTTTCCCACTTCCTTGTTGATGCCATTACTAATACAAACATTATTCACAGGGTATTGAAATACCTGAAGCTTGTTCTTCACCTTGAAGTATGAACTCAGTCTTTACTTTAGTGGCCCTTAACTTACCAGCATCAACATGACTCTGTAATTTAGTTCTCTGCCAAGAACACCTTAGTTTCAGTTTCTCACAAGCTGCTAAAAGCTGTTGATTATGACCAACATTGGCACCTCTCATCATTTTGACATCAAGCATTGAGCATCTCCAGGTGCCACCAATAAACAAATAGTCAATTTGAGTCCTGTTTCTCTATATCAGTTTGTTGATGTCAAGATATGGGAATAGGGTACCTCCCAGATAAAACTCTTTATGATGCAGAACGAAGGAAGTTCTTGTCTGTTCTCATTTATGGTACAACATCTATGTTTGCACACATCTTTACCAAAGTGGATGTTAATCAATTTGCATTCATGTAGGAAAGTTTTCTTTACTTTCTTCTGCAGCTTTTCACAGAATGCATCTTTCTCTCCAAACACAAGACAGTAAAGAAGATGACAATTACAAGTAGAAAAATGTAATTTTTTTCCCTAACGATTACAGTTTATGTGATCCTTGATGAATAAGTTCATACTATACGACAGCATGGACATGAGTTAAAAAAAATATGCTTCTCTAATCTGTCAGTCTCTTTCTCATTTTGCCGCTTCAGTAAACATGGAAGTTCATGGAAAAGATTTGTGGTTTGGACACAATGAGATTACTGCAGGACTTGTGCTTTTTGGTAATGTTTCAAAGATTATTAAAAAAATAATTAAAATTAATTTAAATATGTTCAAAATTGCAACTCTGTAATTTCAAAGTTTAAAGTCTAAAAGCAAAATTACCTCATCATATTATCAACTTGTGCCTCGCAGTTAGGAGACCCGAGTTCACTTCCCACGTCCTCCCTGCGTGGAGTTTGCATGTTTTCCCCGTGTCTGTGTGGGTTTCCTCCGGGCGCTCCGGTTTCCTCCCACAGTCTAAAGACATGCAGGTTAGGTACATTGGCGATTCTAAATTTTGCCTAGTGTGTGTGTGCTCTGCGGTGGGCTGGCTCCCTGCCCAGGGTTTGTTTCCTGCCTTGCGCCCTGTGTTGGCTGGGATTGGCTCCAGCAGACCCCCATGACCCTGTAGTTAGGATATAGCAGGTTGGATAATGGATGGATGGATGGATTATCAAATTGAATAAATGTCCACTGACAAGAAACCACAAAAATTACTAATAATTTATGGTGACTCAAACACTTTCTTCAATTGTATCCTTTTTCAATACCACATTCTAAACAACGGCGACTCAACATGCATTATACAAAAAAATGATCATTGATCCAAAGATGGGGTCAGGTACCTCTCCCACCTTTTATATTGTTCACTTCGGTCTCCTGTATCTGTACAGCTAACATCCTGATCGTTTGAGTCAACTCTCTACCAAATGGTGGTCGGTTATCAGGTACTGCCTGTCTGTACAAAAGAACATACAGATTCTGATCTGATGACACAATTACAAAGTCAGTCATAGTGTTCTGGCTTGTATTAGTGTGCTACTCATGCAAAAGCAACATTTTGTTTGAATATGCTGTTTGTTATGGTCACTCAGTAATTGGGCCTGATATTTCCACCACTTCCATTTCGTAACCACTAAAATTACGTAGAAGGATTACACAGACAGTGATCAGAAGTACATAAACAAAAGTCAGATCTTCTCCATGTGCAGGCTGAAGTCGCTTATGGTCACTCACACATTCCTGGGGCAGAAATTCCCAAAGAGAAGATACACCACCCTAATCAAGAAGTTTAATTCCATAGCCAATACTGTGTTTTCAAGCAAAGTCAGCTGAATCAAGTACCATATATACACACGTATAAGTTGGATCTTGAAACCTGAAAAATCGATCATAAAATCAGACCCCGACTTATACGCCCGTTCAAAAATGTGACACTTTTTTTTTTTTTTTACATCTTCTTGCCTCCTCTAATCTTGCATCAATTTCTCAGACGCATGGCATTTTGTTGCAGCAGCGCAGTTATTAATTTCTTTCGTTACTTCAACAACGTTTAATTTAAAACCAGCTTCATATTTTCTTCTGATCGAACGCTTCATCGCAGATAAGGGATGCCCTTACGATAAAGGTGTATGAGGGTGTGAGATACAAAAAACACAAACAAGTGCAAATGTTGCATTTGGAGTAGTTCGTGTATTACCGTGTGGTCACGTAGGAACAATAGAGAGAGAAAGAGAGAGAAGGAGAGGTTAGGAGCACACGCTGATACAGCACATTGATGCACCCACATAGAAAAAAAGGCACTGTGCTTCTCAGGTGGGCGTTAGCATATCATAATCTCTTGGACCAATAGCATTAGTTTTCCACATTCGACTTATACAATGACATTATACAATACCAGAAATTATACGATAAAATCACGTCCCGACTTATCCGCAGGAAAACTTATCTGCGAGTATATACTTTAAGTTCTTTTCAACATGAACACAAGTTCTAACTCCTTGTGAACTATAAAATAACATTTAATTGTGGATCATGTCAACTACTCACTTTGTGTCTTTCAATCGAAGCCAGGACATCAAGGTCAGTGAAGTCTGATATTCCTCCATGTACAATTAGAACTTTATTATCTATTATTGTTGCTATTGGAAGAAAGCTGAAGACATCTTGCAGGAGCTGAAGGATTTCCCTCCCGTGGGTCTGAAATAAGTAATCAAAAAGTTTTATCAATGGTTTTATTGTGAAAATGAATGTTTAATTTGGTTACCATACAAAATCTTTTTATTAAAATATAACAATTTTTGTAGCCCAAAGAAAAGTGCTGTTGTAAGTTTTTTTTTAATACATCTATTCATCCTTTCAGTTTCAAAATATCCAAGACTCTGAAATACAGTGTATCATAGCAACTATCATAATCACATTTACCACAAAAGTATTTGGATCTCAACCAGTAATGGTTTCTATATTTTGTTATAGGTTTAGAACTATTAATGCATTTATGGCATTGGATTCAAAGGCAACTGAACAAATGATCAAAAATTGTTATTTTGACTTGAAAAACAACCATGATCATTTCTATCCTTGCTAAATCTGATTGAAATATCTACTCAAACTGCAATTTCATTATGTCAGTTTCTGAAAATGACACTGCAAAGAAGTTATTTAAACCCTTGGAAGATAAATTCTCATGACTGACTGGCTACAGTCATCTGTCTCAGACTGAACACTTTAACCAAATAACCTTTTCCTGACAGTAAGGGGCATGATCAGTACTCTACATCTCCAAAACACACTACGTATAAGCCTTTCTAAATTATGTAATTATTTACCTTGTATTTCTGCATAACCTCTTTAGTAAATCCATATCTGTAAAAGCAATAAAATCATTTGAATCAATCACTGCACAGTAAAAAGCTGAAATATCTAACTTGTATCTGAAATTGAATATAAATATGAGGAGGCCTTACAAATTTTGAACAAAATGGCTATTACAAACTGTCATTACAATCTGTTTTTTCATTATTAATATACTCCAAAATTCTTTTAAATGGGATTTTCTGAAAACACATAAAGAAAGGATGAATGAAAGGGTCCAGTGAAAACAAATCATGTTGCTGGAGTAACCATATTTTTAACACATAGACAAATGGGATTTCTTTTTTGTTTTTGTATGTCATGTCATTCTCTAACACACTTAATTCATACCAGGGTCTTGGGGTGCTGGAGCATATCCCAGGTTGCATAGGGCACAAGGCAGGAACAAACCCTGGACATGGCATTAGTCCATCTCTGTGCACTGTGGGAGGAAACCAGACCAAAAAAGGGAAACCAACTCAGACACAGAGAGAATGTACAAATTTGGGTTTGGCCCGAACATATATGATATATGGGTCAAAATACTCTATACCAATGCAGAAGCGTCACTGTGTATTAACATTGTTTCAGACTTCTTCAGACTAGATTGTGGTACTTGACAAGGATGCCCCCATCACCACTTCTCTTTGCAATCTCCATTGAGCCATTGGCTGTTCACTTTCGGAATAAAGGGGATTATCAGAGAAGTACTTGAACAGAAAAATATCACTATATGCAGATGATGTGTTACTGTACTGTATATATCAGACCCAAAAAATTCCATGCCAGCAGTTCAAACAGCAATAACAGAATTTCAAAAGATGTCTGGGCTTAAAATTAATTTGAATAAAAGTGTGCTTTTTCCAGTCAATTCTCTAGCACAAAATGTTAGATTGGACACCTTCTCATTTATCATCACAGATCAGTTTAAATACAAGGGGTTAATTTCTTAAGTAAATATGAAGTGCTTTTTCAAGAAATTCTGCTGTTTGCATGGAGAAACTTAAAGAAGACGTGCATAGATGGTCAACCCTACATTTCACTTTAGCAGGGAGACTCATCCATCCATTATCCAACCCGCTATCTACAGGGTCATGGGGGTCTGCTGGAGCCAATCCCAGCCAACACCGGGTGCAAGGTCGGAAACAAACCCCAGGCAGGGTGCGCAGACACACACACTAGGGACAATTTAAGATTGCCAATGCACCTAACCAGTATGTCTTTGGACTGTGGGAGGAAACCCATGCAGACACGGGGAGAACATGCAAACTCAACGCAGAGAGGACCCGGGAAGGGAACCCAGGTCTCCTTACTGTGAGGCAGCAGCGCTACCCACAGCACCACCGTGCCGCCCCCAGGGAGAATCAATGCTGTCAAGATGAACATCTTTCCTAAGCTTCTTTTTCTGTTTAAAAGCATCCCCATGTACATTAACAAATCATTTTTTAAGAAATTAGATTCAGTCATAACCTCATTTATTTGGAATGCTCAACTGGAAGAATCCTAGCCCACTTCTTTTAAGTCAATTGGTAACTGATGTTATATACTATTTGAAATTGGAAAAAATTGAATTCTCACTTAGATGATCTTTTCAAAACTTTTTAAAAATCTGCCAGGATCTAGTCAATATCATTTAAGAATAAGCATTTATATTGGTGAAAACGATTCTCTTCCCTCTTTGGTACTTTCATTAGAATATGGGAAATAAGGCAGTTATATTGTCTTTATCATACAATATGGCATTGTATTTATCAGATTGAAAACTTCATAAGCGATATACTGTAGCTGCAGTAGGCTGGCGCCCTGCCCGGGGTTTGTTTCCTGCCTTGCGCCCTGTGTTGGTTGGAATTGACTCCAGCAGACCCCCGTGACCCTGTAGTTAGGATATAGCGGGTTGGATAATGGATGGATGGATGGATATACTGTAGGTAGCAGGTGGGGTATTGTTACTGTGTCACAGTGCACACAGGTTTGATACCTCATTCTACCTGTTTTAGAACATAAAACAGGACACCAAAGTGTTTCGAAGTGGAAGAAGGATAATCAGCAAATTTGCTGCAGTTCTTCAAGGGACCCAGCTCATTAGCTAGAATCTTCTGGTAAAAGAGTGGCATTTGGTCACCATACAAGTAGTCTCACAGTGCCTTACGGCAGAGATTTAGTCATTTTCTTTCTGGTGGAGTGATTTCTCACAGTCTCTGTCTCTGTCATCCATTCTCACATCATCTTCTCTGCCTTGTCTTCCCCTCTGGAAATAAGCCTCCATTACAACTCAAATCCCATTTTTATATCTTTATATTGTACTAAGATTATTTTAGTCCAATTATTTAAATTAGTCTGTCACTATACTATTTTCACTTGTCAATTCATTATCATTTTAGTTTCTGTACAGTTTTAAGAACATTTGATCATTTCTATATATATATATATATATATTTTTTTTTTGCATTTCAGTTGCAGAAACCATGGTATTGACTGCAGATGTTGATGTAAAGTATGGGAAAGTCTGAGAGAAGAAATCACTACATTTATCTTCATTAAAAACCCTTGTTAGACTGTTATCCACGGGTAAATAAACATATGTTTTCTAATACAGTTTACACAATAGCTCCTCCAATACGTTCCTGACTCTCTCTGTCTCTGTAGACTCTCCACCTGGCTCTCTCCTTACTAATGTCCCAGCTGACTTAAAATATAGCTTACCCAAGCCAGTTTTTATAATAGTGACCTTATTAGCCCAAAATCCAGGGAGAGTACATTTCCCTTGGCTTCTTTTAGACCTGCTGAATATATAATAGTGTGCATATTTATACCTTACCCTTGAAAAACAAAGTAAAAAATAAATATAATACTTTTTAATTAAGAGGCACTAGTGCACTCCATCATTAAGTTTGGAAGTTAGACATTGGGTCACTCAGGGCCTAATACTGAAACTTTAATTAAATAAATGAATTGTTTAGCTGACTTAATGCATGAAAAGAATGACAAGAAATGTTATGCATGTCCAGTAAATATTGAAAAACAAAATACTATTACTAGTTGAAAATTAAATTAAAAGCAACAAGATACTTTCAAATCATAGGCTTAAGTGCTTTGACACCAACTACTTTTGAAGAAGTACTTTATCCAGCTAAGAAATATAAAATAATAAACTCTTTTTCTCATTGAGCAGGATACAGAGACGTTAACTGATTACTTGTTTCAAGTAGAACTAACATTTCTTATTTATAGACTGCTGCAATTATTCTGTTTATGGTTTTCAAATAAAATAAAGGTTGGCATGATGGTGCAGTGGTAGTGCTGCTGCCTCGCAGTAAGGAGACCCGGGTTTGCTTCCCAGGCCCACCCGGCGTGGAGTTTGCATGTTCTCCCCGTGTCTGCATCGGTTTCCTCCCACAGTCCAAAGACATGCAGGTTAGGTGCATTGGCGATTCTAAATTGTGCTTGGTGTGTGTGTGTGCACCCTGTGGTGGGCTGACGCCCTGCCCAGGGTTTGTTTCCTGCCCTGTGTTGGCTGGGATTGGCTCCAGCAGACCCTGACCCTGTAGTTAGGATATAGCGGGTTGGATAATGGATGGAAATAAAATAAATTTCAATAAGAAATGCTGCTGCAGGAAACATTACCAGAAGCAGGAAGAAGACTTCTGGTTAATAAATCTCTAATTTAACTTCCATTTAGGTTTTGGTTAGATTTTGTCCTCTTTTTGTTATTTAAAGATTTAAATAACTTTGGCCTCTTTACTTAGCAGAATTTAGTAATGTTTTGTGATCAACAAGGGGAGCCACAGAGCCCAAAACCCCAAACATGAATTCACTGACACAATCCCAAGTTCAAAACACAAGCTTTTATTTAACAGAATACCTCAGCACAGCAATATAGTTCAGTCTTCTTCTTCTTTCTTTCTCTGCTACTCTTCACAGATCAGTGTTGCCTGTCTCCTTTCCCGACTCCAACTCCAACTTGCCTGGATAAGGCAGTTCAGTTCCTTAAACTGAAAACCCGGAAGTACTTCCACTGTCAGGGTATTGCCCATTTGAAATACTTGTTGGTCATAAGGAAGCTCCATAAAGTTGGGAGTGCAACTCCCTGCAGCACCTCCTGATAGCACCCACGGACCCCAACAGGGCTGCCCCACTGGACTACAGTTCACAGGATACCCTGCGGGTGTCCAAATGAGTACTGAAGCACAAGGATGCTGCCATATTGTGGGTGGGGGATGCATAGAGACGTGATACGGAGCCTCCCACGACCTCTCCATTGTACAGTATTGGCATCCCAGTCTGTTAAGGAAATGGGGCCAATACCAGCAGGGATACCAGCCTATGAACGCTGTCCAATACAGTTTACATACTTTGCAATCATAAAACGACTGTGTTCAGAAAATTTGTATGATTAAGATAAGATAAAGTTACTATAGAGGTTCAAATATTTAGGGATAAGACACCCCAACCTTGGACTGATTTGCCTGCTACTATAAAAGATTATCCAACAGTCTTAGCATTTACTACATGATGGAAGATTCACTGCTTTAGCAAAATTTGTTGTTGTTAGAGTAGCTGACTGTTAATGTTGCATAAATGCTATTTTTCTTAAATAAAATGGTGGAAGACATTATTACCTTCTGTTGTTCTTTCCTGTTAGTATCCTGCTGTTGGACTATCACAGCAGCTTTGTTTGAGCTATGGAACGAGACAACGGATTGGTTAGGAACCCCTCAGTAATATCACACCACAGTCTTGAACCCCTAGCATATGCTGTATGACAGCGTAAGATGTCCAGAAAAGACAAAGAGGTCAATTGGGTTATGTCAGTCAAACACTGACGTGACATTGTGAGTTTATTTCAAATACTGAAAGGTGTGTGAAGCCAATGCAAAATCTTTATAAATATATAAAGATATTTATTTAAAAGTCACAAAAGAAGCACAAAAAGCTGAAACAATATGGCAAAAAGGCCCCACCTAAGGCAGTCTATAGCAAACAAATGCCAACACGTAATTAAACACTAAAAATCAAGAACAGAAGTAAATGACAACAAAAATATTTTTTCTATAGCACATTTTAAAATACAGAATGTAACTCAAAGTGCTTTAAAAGATGCCTTAAAATAGCAAGAAACAAAATTAATCAAATTAAAATTAGAGAAGAATAATAAAGAATAAATAACATACAAAAAATAAATAATGCACACTTACATAAAATAGATATTGTAAGTGCCACACGGGATGGATGGGATTTCTGAACAGGAAAGGGGAGGGTTCCTTACCCAGACAGGAGACCGCAGGTTGACAGACAGGCATCTCAGCCTACAGAAAGAGACATGCCTAATCTGAACAAGACTCCCCATGTGGATGGACGGACCTCCCAGTCAAAGAAGAGGAAGGTTCCTTAACCCGGACGGGAAAGCACAAGCAGCTGGATAGCTGTCCCGACCACGTATATTTGTAGTACTTTCTCTGATCGGGATAAAAGGCAAGGACAGGGAATGACTGCCTCTGGGGGAAGTTTATTCCCCCAAGAAATTAGATGGCAGTGGCCCTGGAAATTGATGCCCATTCGGAAAGCAACAGGGAATGCCAGGAATTGTAGTCCAGTGGCATAGCCCTGCCGAGGTCAATGGGGTCCACAGGAGGGGGCTGCAGGTAGATACACTCCCTTTTATTTGTCCAGAAGAGTTGGAGCTGGGAGGTAGAAAGGCAACACTCGACTGGAGGAAAGCAGTGCAATATATATATATAGAGAGAGCAAGAGTAAGAAGAGAAAATACTTGTTTATTTGCTTGTAGAAAGATATTTTGTATAATAAGCCTCCTTTATTTGAACCTGGAACTGTGTTTGTGGGTTCGTGGGGTTGGGGGCTCTATGGCACCCCATAGCCTTCACAATATAAAATGAATAGAATAGTAGAATCGCTTCAGGTCTCTAAAGATGAGTCAGATGATAAGGTCAAATGGGAGAACAGAAAAAATGCAACAAAACACCAGTTAAGCTAGAGGAAACAAAACCTAAATCTACAGGGGCTCCAAGGCTAAAAGTGTATTCAGCTCCCACTGGGCATCTTGCCTAACATAAATGCATTTAAGTTGTTTCATATTTTTTTCCAGGCTTCACCTTATGGGAATCGAGACAGTAGGTCTCATGGAAAGTTTAATATCTACTTTCATGCAAACATCACATAAGAGCAAAACCCCACCACAAAAAAATGGAAAAGAAAACAAAGGAAAGTTGAGGTTATTGAAGATTAAAAATATAATAATTCTAAGCATATATAGCTTATTATGAGCAGAACTGAAATTTAGGCACAGAAAAGCCAAATTAGAAAAGTGGATTTTTAGGAAATTTTTATAATGACTCACAGCGTTAGCCTGGCACATTTCAAATGGTAAAGTATTCCAGAATTTGGCGCATAACAAGAAGAAGATGCCTCACACTTCTTTTATGCTTCACTCTTGGAATAGTAAGTAAACCGCCATTAGAAGATCTACTGTTACCACTTAGAATGCAGATAAGTATTCCAAATTACAGTATATGAAAAATCACAGTTATTTAAGGCTTTATATAGCATTAGTAGTATTTTAAGTCAAGTACAGATAACCAATGTAAGTATGCCAAAACTGGAGAGATGTGTTCAGATTTGCCTTTTTCTGCATTCTGCTGCATTCTGCATTAATTGCAACTGATTGCTGTAGTTCTGTTTAGTTCAGTTAGGAGTGAATTGCATTAATCTAGTTGATTAAAAACAACAGTATGAACTAATTTATTAGCTTCATGCAATATTATAAGAGGCCTGA
This sequence comes from Polypterus bichir lapradei, assembly GCA_026402145.1. Classification (NCBI taxonomy): domain Eukaryota; kingdom Metazoa; phylum Chordata; class Cladistia; order Polypteriformes; family Polypteridae; genus Polypterus; species Polypterus bichir. The sequence continues at coordinate 23,103,041 of JANRMT010062831.1, forward strand.
CTTTTGCAATGTTTCTTAAATGGAAAAATGCTCTCCTAGTAATCCTGTTAATGTGCGATTTAAAGTTTAGGTCAGAGTCCATGATCACACCTAAATTCTTTACATCTGCCATGATATTTAATGCCAAAGGATCAAGTTTATTTCTAATACCCTCATTATTTCGGTGTTTACCAATGACTAAGATTTCACTGTTTTCCTTATTTAGTTTGAGGAAATGACTATTCATCCATTCAGAAATACAAGTAAGACATAGGGCAAGAAACCCCAGAGAGTCATGGTCATCAGGTGCTATAGATAAATAAAGCTGCATGTCTTCATGATAGCTGTGGTACTTCACCTTTAGTTTTGAAATAATTGGACCTAACAGGAGCAAGTAGACTAAAAACGACAGCATACCCTAAATAGATCATTATGGTACACCAGTGGTATAGCGGGTCCACAGCTCCTGTTAAAAGGCCAGTTTTAAATAAATAATCACTGCACTCATGGCTTAGCGAGGAGGCATGGTGGTATGTGGCCGAAGCGGTTCCTGAGGAGTTTGTGATGTGGGCGTTTCTCACCTAAGTGCACAAGTGAGAAATGGTCCGCATCCGTAATTGTTCCCAGGAGGTGCTGATTGCCACAGCTGCCACGTCCTCTTGATAAATAGAAGTGCGAGGCGGCGGGGGGGGGGGGATGGGGTAAGGAGAACAGGAAAGAACGGGAGGTTGCAGCAGCAAGCAGTGGTGCAGGAGTGAGAGCGAGCGTGCAGCTGAGCAGGGAGCCTGGGTGTTTGGCCGACACCCGGGAAGCAGTCATAGTGGTCGCTCCCACCGTGTTTATTGTGAAGAGTGGGAGTACCAGAAGGCAGATGACTCGCCACGTATGGTCACGAAAGGCAGCGGGAGTTGGGACTCGGGATGTGTATTCCCCAGTGTGGGCACCGTGGTTGCTAGAGAGCCCAATTCGCTGTTTGGAGGAGCCTACCGGAGCAAGGGGTCAGTGAGACGAACCGATCAGCCGAAGCAAGCAGAGCAGGTCAGCTGCAGCTAGGGTGACTCCTCTGTTGCGGGGGCCGTTTGGGAGAAGCAGTAGAAGAAGAAGGATGCACCGGGCTTTGTTTTAAAAGGACAACTTCCAGCCGTTATTTTAACCTCATTGTTTTAAAGATTTTTTTCTAATGGATTTTAACCTTCACCTTTCACATGTTTTAATGGGTTATTTATTTGAAAGAGTTATGAATACACTGCACTATTTATTTGTTTTTGATTGTTGTTTGTTTGCTATTTTTAAATAAAAGCACTTTGCACTTTTACACCATCCCCTTGCTATGTTGTGCCTCACTGCCGTGCTCATTGGTAACATTACCGACGGTGACGGTTCAAGGGCTTCCAGAAGCTGAGTGGAAGCATGCATTGAACCCTCATCATCACAACACTGTGTACAATATCATGAACTACAAACACTACAGATAAGAGAGAATTTTCTACCTGTTAAATAAGACTGAAAACAATTTAAGATACTTCCAGAAAGGCCCACCCACTGACTTAGGTGATTTATAAAAATACTGTGGACAATGGTGTCAGATGCTGCAGTCAGGTCTCATAGAATAAGAACAGATACAGTATGTGGTCTGTGTCAACATTAACCCACAAGCCATTTACTGTGTTAACCAGTGCTTCTGTGTTATGATTTGCTCTAAAACTTGACTGAAATTTATCAGGGATAGAATGTTTATTTAAATAGTCATTTAATTGCAGAAAATTTTCTTTTTCTTGAACTGTAATTAAAAAGGTAGGTTAGAAATCAGTCTAAAGATGTCAAATACAGAGGAGTTGAGGTTATTTTTCTTAAACAACGGTTTAAATACCTGGGCCTTTATGCAATCTGGAAAGATCCTCGTATCTAATGATGGGCTAACTATGTCAGGTACACTATCAACATGGCACATTATACACCTCAGAGCCTTGTTTGAAAAAGACTGTTGAGACTGGGTCAAGGAGAAAAGTGGAAGGTTTTAGCTGAGAAATTGTTCTAAATAGTTCAGGTAAACCTATTTCAGAGAGGAAATTTGCTGAAAAGAGCATGCTGAGATTCAACAGGATTAATTTTGGAGGGAAGACATATTTCTAATAAACATTTATTATAAGATTTTGTGTTTGTACCAAAATCCCTACACGTTTCACTAGAAGATATCAGGACACATTTTATTGATTGAAGTAGATTTAGAAGATGATCAATAGTTGAAAAAAACTCTTTGATTACCAGCATAAACTATAATTTTAGAAAACTACATTGTTGTCCTCAACTATATTTGTCTTTAATATTTCATTATGTATTTTTCATTTAGGTTTCCTCCAATTATGCTCAGACTTACAGCATTTTCTCTTAACATCATAATAATAAAATTAAAAAAATAATACGGGGTTGTGCGATAGTACTGCTTAAAATTCCATAAGACTATGTCAGTGTTGAAATTACATCTGCTCTCTGAATCTTTGTGCTTTTTCTTCTCTGAGTATGTCAGTGTTCTGCTTACGTTCCAGTGAGACTCTTAAATAATTCTTAAATAACCCTTTGCGAGTTAAGCGTGAGTGGATGCATGAGCTTCCATTGTCAGTTTCTATAGTGCATCCTATGATGCTGAAATAGGCTCATAACCCTAAAAATGGGTTAAACGGGATTGTAAAATGAATAGATTGTAAAACATAAAATCAAATAAAATAAAGCAAAATCTCTTTTCAGTAAGATAGATGAAAGTGTCAGACAGAGTACAAGGTGCTGGTCCAGATATAGACCCTTAATTAATTTTTAAAACACACTCCGTATAAGGACGACCAATTTTAATAATTAAAAAAACAATTTCTCCAGGTTGTAAAACAGGACATTTGTGAGGGGGAATCCCTTTTCAGAGTCCAGGTGCATTGCTTCTTTAATGCACCCTTTCTACAATAGCTCTTGCCCTTTTTAAAATAACAAAAACGCATTGTTGTGGGAGATGAAAGCTCAATTATGAAATGGATAATGCCTCGCATTTGATACTCATTATTCTGGATCTTCTATAAAACTGCATACATTTCAGGAAATCTGCTGTGCCTCCTGTGGCTCACTACGTGTGTAATAGGTTTTGATAAGATTTCCACAAGGACACCTCCATGTAACTGTGAGTTACTTAGCTGCTCATAGTAGACTGTTTTAATGTTCAGTAAGCTATAGAGAAAGAGAGCAAATATAAATACATGAAAGTTAATTGTATATACCTCAAAATGTGCCGGAAACAACAAGAGCTAAAATACAATCTTCACCTGTACTTAGTACATTGAATATTCAGCTTGGGGTACACAGAAGCGTATACTTTTGTCTTGCTGCCAGAAGCGTTCATATCATAAATGAGGAAGCCAGCCGTGTGTATGCCTTAGCTGGCTTTTAAGGTAACTTTCCAATTTCATTTTTTTTATAATTTAGATTTTTGACTCCTCATCTTCTTCACCACTGCAATATATCTGGCATCAAAAAAGGACGTTCCTCTGACATAATGGGATGATATTTTAAATTCTTCTCTTAAGTGACATACCCTGACAAGTCTCCCCTTTGTCATGCAGCTGGTCCTCTGCCCCTTACAGCACTTCCATATCTTTGCCAGACGGCTAACCTACTTGTCTCTTAAAACATATCTTTGAGAGGGTATAAATAAATGACTGCTGAGTTTTCTTAACAGTCAACTTTTTAAAACAGTTAACGTAACATAAAATCCTGGAACCTACTTAATCCAGTTAATGTCATGTCAAGGGGAAGAACCCTGGCTGGAGTTGAAAATTCTTTATTTTATGTTTCTTTTGTTCATTTTTGATTTATGTTGATTGTGTTTCATGTTACTTTTTTGATTATGTGTATTGTTCTTTGTTTTTGATTTTGTTTATGTATGTTTTCTTCCTTTTGTTATGTTCTATGTGTTTTGTTGGTGGGGCCACCTGCCAATAACCACCAGGAAGTGCACTCCACCTTATAAATCTGGATGGTCTCCCACAGTTCCTGGTGGTTCATTGTGAATACACTAGGGAGTTGGTAAGTGTACTTGTGTTTATTGTGATTTTGTTAATTTATTAGATCTCAGGTTTTTTGACTTTCTTCTCTATTTTTTGATGATTCTCTGAATATATTGTCATACATGGGAGGCAGCTTGTGGGCTCTGGTGATGGTAATTACCCACTGAGGGGGCGACATTGTGGACTAATTCCTTCTTTCTTCCTCCAACTGCAAAATGAAAGATGTACAACGACTCTACTGCTAATGTCACTTCAATTTTTTGCCCTCCCAGAGCCCACCCTTTTCTGATAAATGAAAAAATAAACCTGGAACCGGCCAACTTGCTCCATTTGATTGTTTGGAAAAACCCACACAAATACGGGGAAGATGTCGAAACACAGAATGAGCCCTGCCTACTACATCACAACTCAAACTAATTAATTTTACTATAAAAGAGTATTACACTTGGTTCTTAGATATAACAGCTTCTTGATTTTGTTGTACCTTCGGGTGAATTGAACTTTCTAAAACCCTTTCTTATAGAGCTACGTGGACAGGCAGTTGATCCCCATGACCATTAACTGGATTAATCAGCATGAAAATCATTTGTTTTGGATGTACTAGATAAAACTGAAAAATAAATATCTTAATAAGTTTCATTTGGAGCTTGAACTTATATGGTACAACTAACAAATGTGTTATATCATTTATCATAATGTAGCAACACCTGTCCTGTGATGAATTGCATCGCAAATGGCACAAAAATACTGAAGGAGTCAGCAAGTGACAAATGAGCTTCTATCTTTCAAATTCTGGCCCTGTTAAGTACAAGATGGTATTACTTTATTTTTCTGCAAATTCAATTTGTAATAATTATAGCGAGAAAGCAAAATGACATTTTTCATGATGATGTTGAAAAATATTTTTATCATAAAACAGATTAATTCATTAAATAAAACTTGAACTTTGCAGTCTGCTACTAAATGAGTAAATGAGAATCAGATATCCAATACAAATGCTGATATTTCTAATAATATATTTGGTGTATTAGTTAACCTTGAAGATACTGCAGCTATTACTTGATCATTTACATTTATGAAAAGAAATGAACATCCCTGATTTACTTAAAGAGAATTAGGATTTTTCACCTGTCACAAATATGGGGGTTTCAAGCTGTTAATAGCATAAGTGACTTTACATTCTACCATTTGGTTACTCTACCTCAGGTTCATAATGTAGTCCTCGTGGTTTCCTCGGTTTAGGTGCATGTTATTGGGGTAGACCAATAAAAAGGCAAACAGTATAATTATGATCTCCATGGATTTCTTTCCTCTATCAACAAAATCTCCATTGAATAAGTAAGGATTTTCATCTGAGGGCAGACCATTCTGTAGAGATGAAGAACAAAAAAGAAAATGTATTGTAAGTATTGTTGTTTATTCAAAATTAGACAAATGAGACCAATGTATGACATGGGCTTGTGCTAAAAATTCACAAGTAAAATGCTACAATCTTAAGCATAAGTTTCATAATGTCATGTCATTCTAAACCGCTTTGTCCTGAACAGGGTCGTGTGGGTGCTAGAGCCTATTCCAGCTACCATAGGCAGGAACAAACCCTGGACAATGGTACAAGTCCATCATAGGGTGAACACACACACACACCCCAAGTGCACACTAGGGTCAATTTAGTATCACCAATCCACCTAACCTGCATGTCTGTGGGCTGTTGGAGGAAAACAGAGCACCCGGAGGAAACCCATGCAGACATGGGGAGAACATGCAAACTCCATGATCTGGGATGTGAAATATGGTCTTCTTAAAGTGAGTCAGCAGTACTAAAACTGTGCCACTGTTCCACCCTAAATTTAGTAATAAATTGGAATATTTACTAATTTTGCTTTCTCATTTTGTTGTGATATGAAGTGAAGAAGTAAGGAGGGGTCACACACAGTAAAAAGGATACACTCACTCACATCAAGCCAATTGAGAGCTGACAGTTAAATATTTTTTATGTGATTGTATTTGTCCTTTGCTGGTTTCTATTATTATCACTCCTCTGAGGAGAAATGCAAGTTAGAATTTAATTGTACTATGTACTGTACTGAGGATAACAAACTTGAACTCGAACTGATCACGATTGTGTTTAGGATAATAAAGCCCATGTTCCCAACTTAAATAAAATGGTCAATCATTTGAGACTCTCACCTCCAGGAGGACACGCCCAACCAGACCTTAGATCAATTGCCAATAATTCCAGCAGCTCTAAACTTCAAGGAGACCCAAGGCAAGCTGGAACTCGGTTACAGTAAACAATACGTTTTAGAATTTAAAAATGGCTTATGGCTTGCCCACCCAGTTGTTTTAAGGCTCCCATACTTCCCAATTTCTGGTGTGGTTTGTTTCTTCTGTTTGTGAAATTTACAATCACCTTAGGAACAGGATATCAACAAACAGCATACCAAAGTGCTGTTGAGCCATAGAGTGTATCTATTGCATGGCTCCATTTGGTGAAAAAGGGATGCATCTGTAATGTTCCCAAATGTTACTCTTGTGGCCTTATCTGACTGTAGTGGTTTATAGCTGAGTGTAATCCACTGGGGATCAGAATCAACATCTCCATATTTAAAGTCATGATTCTCTCCTGGAAAAAAATGTATGTTCTTTGCAAGTAATGAGGCAACAAAAGAGACAAGGAGAAATGTATTCACTGTATTGCTCACAATGGAAGGCAGAGGATGTTATAAAACTGAACAATATGTAGTGTAGTAACTTCAGCATTATAGGTAAACTATGTGGTAGTAATGAAGTAAGATCTACGTTTTCACAGAAAGCTGTGGACTTCAACAATTCATGAATGTTTCCTTCCCTATCTACTGTATGAACACAAAATATCAGTAGTGTACAAAACATATGCTAGATGAACCTCTGCAACAAAATTAAAAGCTTTGCAAGCTGCTATTCCAGATTACAAGGTACTAGTTAATGGGCATGTACAGTACTTAAGATGTTCTCTGGGGCACCTTCAGTAAGTAAACAAGGCTCTACTCTAGTCCTCAAAATCTTTCAGTTTGTTTCAATCTATGGGGAGAGACCCAAAAACCTAAAATAATTTCCAGAGAATAACTGAAGACATTTAGTGTTATTAAGGTTTGGTGTGCACTGAAATGGGAGCAAACTTGTCATTTGGTTAATAGTATTTCTTTAAATAAGGAACAATTTAAACAGTGCCCTCCATAATATTTGGGACAAAGACATTTTTTCTTGATTTACCCCTCTACTCCACAGTTTAAAATTACAAATCAAATAATTCAGACGTGATTAAAGTACACATTGCTGACTTTAATTTAAGGGTTTTTGCAAACATTTTGGTCAAACCTTGTAGAAATGGTAACACTTTTTCTGCATGGTCCCCCATTTCAGGGTACAATAATGTTTGGGACATAACAATGGTAGGTATATTAAAGCAGTCATATGGAGTACTTTGTTGCATATACTTCTGTGATTCATAGACATCAACAAGTGCAGAGGATCTTCTATTGTGATCCTCTGCCAAGCCTCTAATGCAGCCATCTTTTGCTCTTGCTTGTTTCGGGGCTTATCCCCTTAAGTTTTCTCTTCATCATCTGGAAGGCCTGCTCATTTGGATTTAAATCAGGTGACTGGCTTGGCCATTCAAGAATCTTCCATTTTTTAGCTTTGAAAAACTCCTATGTTGCCTTTTCAGTGGCATCATACCACCGAAATAAGTATGTACATTGGTTTCGGTTAGTGCAAGGAAGCCGCCTATAAAATTTTGAGAAGATCGGGCCATAAATAAGAAAGTTCAACATGGTGGACGTTGTTGACCGTTATGACCGTTACGCGTAGAATTTCGAAATGAAACCTGCTTAACTTTTGTAAGTAAGCTGTAAGGAATGGGCCTGCCAAATTTCAGCCTTCTACCTACACGGAAAGTTGGAGAATTTGTGACGGTTGGAAAATTCAATATGGCGGCCGACAGTGGCGTCATACCACCAAAATAAGTACGTACATCGGTTTTGGTTAGCGCAGGGAAGCCACCTACCAAATTTCGTGAAGACGGGGTCAGCCTTCTACCTACACGGGAAGTTGGAAAATTGGTGAAGTTGGAAAGTTCAATATGGCGGCCGACAGTGGCATCATACCATCGAAATAAGTAAGTACATCGGTTTCGGTTAGCGCAGGGAAGCCGCCTACCAAATTTCGTGAAGATGGGGCCATAAATAAGAAAGTTCAACATGGCAGACTTTGTCAACGGTTATGACCTTTACGTGTAGAATTTCGAAATGAAACCTGCTTAACTTTTGTAAGTAAGCTGTAAGGAATGGGCCTGCCAAATTTCAGCCTTCTACCTACATGGGAAGTTGGAGAATTAGTGATGAGTCAGTGAGTGAGTCAGTGAGTGAGTCAGTCAGTCAGTCAGTGAGGGCTTTGCCTTTTATTAGTATAGATATATAGAGCAAAATACCCACGCTTCGCAGCGGAGAAGTAGTGTGTTAAAGAAGTTATGAAAAAGAAAAGGGAACATTTTAAAAATAACGTAACATGATTGTCAATGTAATTGTTTTGTGACTGTTATGAGTGTTGCTGTCATCAAGGATTTGATTATCATTATTTCTTTCAATCAGGTTCGTATTTGGAGGATGTGTTGTGTTCAAGTTACATTCCGTGTTTGTCAACCGTTGTAAAGATAACAGATTTCATTCATCGATTCCTTTCTTACTGCATCAATAAACAGCTCGTCTTCCTCTTTATTTGAGACATCACACACTGCATGCACGGGTTTTTTTCAAACTGTTTTCCTTTAGCTGGACATTGACTTTTTCCACCGTGTGCTTTGTTTCCGCAGTAGCTGCACTTATGAATATGCTTGTATGCGTCACTCGCTTCATATTCTTTTGCTGCCTTCTCAATTGTGTAATGCGTTTTTTGTTCAGCGCTCTTTGGAGCTGTTGCTTTTTGTCTGCGTACTGCATTCACAGTCAGTTCACGTGAGCCACTCAGAGTAAATGCATCGAAGGTTCTCAGTTGTGCTTGTGCTATCTCGTGCGATGTCCACGGCTTTATTTAATGTTAGCTAAGACCCAGCACTTAAAAGTTTCTCTCGCAGTTTCGCTGAGTTTGTGCCAAACACCACCCTGACCATCTCATCTTTGTTTGCATAAGCACAGTCCTTCACCCGCGAGTATTTAGCGGCAGAGTGTTTCTATTGGATTGCCACTGACGGACAGCCTTATATGGGCAGGCGCTCAATTACATGGGAGGCGTGATGATGAGGGACGCAACTCCGCCTCACACGGCGACTGAGCTGCAGGCTATGGCCGGTATATATGTACATAAGTAGGTTCCAGTTATGACCGTTACGCATAGAATTTCTAAATGAAACCTGCCTAACTTTTGTAAGTAAGCTGTAAGGAATGAGCCTGCCAAATTTCAGCCTTCTACCTACACAGGAAGTTGGACAATTAGTGATGAGTGAGTGAGTCAGTCAGTCAGTCAGTCAGTGAGGGCTTTGCCTTTTATTAGTATAGATGAGACACAGGACAGAAGCAGTTGAATGAATTCTAAGGTGTTCAGAGACATATTGTCTGCTCAAATCCAGCTAAATGCAGTCAAATTGATTCTGCGGCGTTTCATGATACAGATGGACAACGACCCGAAAAATACAGCTAAAGCAACCCAGGAGTTTATTAAAGTAAAGAAGTGGAAAATTCTTGAATGGCCAAGTCAGTCACCTGATATTAACCCAATTGAGCATGCATTTCACTTGTTGAAGACTAAACTTCAGACAGGAAGGCTCACAAACAAACAGCAGCTGAAAGCCGTTGCAGTAAAGGCCTGGCAGAGCATTAAAAAGAGGAAACCCAGTATCTGGTGATGTCCATGAGTTCAAGACTTCAGGCTGTCATTGTCAGCAAAGGGTTTTCAACCAAGTATTAGAAATGAACATTTATTATTTAATTTGTCCAATTACTTTGAGCCCCTGAAATAAAGGGATTGTGTTAAAAAAATGCTTTAGTTGCCTCACATTTGTATGAAATCTTTTTGTTCAACCCACTGAATTAAAGCTGAAAGTCTGCAGTTCAACTGCATCTGAGTTGTTTCATTTAAAATTCATTGTGGTAATGTACAGAACCAAAATTAGAAAAAAGTTGTCTCTGTCCAAATATTTATGAACCTAACTGTACATCCAAGAATGCAAGCAACAACAGGAAGACTGTTTTCCTTTGCTGAAGTACGTCTCAATATAAACAACCTGTTGTAATTCATTGTGAGGGGAATGGGGTAAGCTGGAGAAGGTAAGTAATTACCAAATTTTATAATTACCAAAGTTTATTAATAAAGTAAGTTATTTGAAGAAACGGACTAATTAATGCAATTGAAATGTACAACAAAGGAAGCTCTTCAAATGAACAAACAGAAATGAAAAATGGCAGGCACCGAACAGGCTAAAGAAAAGGTATACAATTTTTGACGATTAGGTGAAAAAATATAACTGTTAAAATGTGCTAAAAATCCACAATAAATATCACAAAAAAAGCACAAGACAAAACAAAAAAAAATCATGAAAACTGCATACACCCAAATTTCTATCCTATCTGGGCACTTCACCTCCTACCACATTCGGTCCCTAACAAGCTCTCTTTTAATTCCACTTTAGGTGGGGTTTTGCCATCCCTCTCACTAATGCTCAGAGGTAAGTGAAGCTTTCTGTCACAGCAGAATTCCAGCCCATAGCAAAAACTAGCTTACGTCCATAAGAAACCCTGGAAGTCCTCCGATTAACTCTGCTTTTTTCATCCCCATCCATCGACATTCCTGACAAGCTTCTATAAGTTTCTGCCATTTTCTCCCGCCATCAACTGACAAGTGACCTGGTCACCGAGTCTCCTGTCACGTGTACCAAGTCCCTTTAAATAATTGAGTTAACTGCACACTCATGCCCACCTGCTCATGAGATGGCACTGGTTCACGCTCACATACACCTCCTGACTCAACCGGACTGTCTTCTTATGCCCGATCAAAAGAGTGCAGTTCTTAAAACTTTACTGCACTTCCCTGTCTTGCCAGTTCCAAACTTGAGTTATGTGTACTAATTTGCCTTTTTCTACAATTCCTGTTGCATGTCATGGGCTTTTTTATTTACATTCCTGACTAGATCAACTTGTTTTTGACCTCGCTTTATCTTCTGATTTCAATTTTTCTATTATTCTATTTCTAAGTATTAGTGCTGCCACCCTCGCCAGTCAGTGCAATAGTAAGTCAATAATTCTGTGAAAGAACCTGTTATTTTGCCTTTTATGATGAAATGTGTCAGATTAGGCATTACTAGACCATAGTATTGAGTCAGACCTAGGAAAGATATCTGTTGAGTAAAGTAGTATGGGGATTGCATCATGACTATTGTCCTTATGTTTTCAGGTATCTTATAAGCACCTGCAGCTTCAAAAGCAAGGTATTCCAATGAATCTGTGAAAAAGTCAGGTTTTCCTTCATCAACTTAAAACTCATATTTTTCAAAGCATGTGCCAATTGCATCCAAATGTTCTATGTGCTCAGCATGAGAAAGCTCTGTCTAGTAGTTCATCTTAGGTAGCCTCTCAAACATCTGATCCATAGCTCTCTGAAGTAGAACTGGAGCTGAAACAATCCCAAATGGATGATGATTTTCCCCACATATCCCTGATTCTGATGGAATCTCACTGTTTCCAGGAAGGCTCAATTTTGCTTTAGTTTTATTTTGAAAATTCTTTTAAAGTTTTCTTTCTGTTTATATATGATTATTTTTCTATTACTATTTTTTTATTTATGATCTTTTACTTTATTATGTTAATGATGAATGTATTTGTTTTTTACGTAATACCTTGCTGTGTTTACATTGAGCGTAACTGGCAGGACTCCCTGGCACTAACGCTGGGTAACCTACTCCTGTTTTGTAAAAGCCTGCAACACTTGCAGTAAGGTACTTCAGCATTGGTTAGTTAATTTTTTAAATCTTTTTTGTAAGTGCTTCTTTTCTGTTATTTTGTGTGTTTGAAATTGAACTTAATTAAAATTAAGGTTTTTTTTTGATTGTAGACTGGTTTTGTTTTTGTTTTGATTTTTGCTTTTTTGTCACTAGAATCAAAGGGGTTATCGTTCCACTCATGGTTTTCAGAATATAAAAGCCTTTATTCCTGTTTAGTAGGCCTGTGCAGGCCAAAACCATGTTTCATGATTTCAGGGTATGTAAATCCACCATTTTTTCGAGTTAAGAGTGCTAGGCAAGTCATAACACCCATCAATTTTTGGTCTTACAGTGATTTGCAAATGTTCTGTGTGGTATATGGCCAGCAGTTGATCCCAGCCAATACTCCCACACCGCTAGATGGAGTCCTCTCTGCAACATGGAGGTGCCCTGAATTCCAGCAGGGCATCATGGACCTTGGAGTTTTTCTTCACAGCCCTATTGGATACTGTGGGGGCCACCAGGGGATGCTGCAGGGAGGAACAGGGAATTGTATTTTTCAGATAGCCCGGCAGTACTCCCTAATCATGGGGAAGGAAGAAATAAAGTACTTCCGGGCTGAAGAAAAGAAGGAGTTTTCACCTGACCCGGAAGTGTTATGAAATCATGTGGACTGACAGACAGAAGCACTTTCGGTTCAAGGGCTATAAAAAGACTGTGGGAGATCCCAGCAAGAGTGCCGAGATGGGAGGAAGGGTGACTGAGCTGCTGGGAGTGGAGGATTGAATTGTTTATTGTGATTATTGTTTATTATTGGAAGTATTGTGGAGTTGGAGGTGCTTTGTGCATATTATAGAAATATTAAATTCATTTCTTGGACTTTTACCTGGTGTCTGAGCATGTTGTCTGAGGGTTCAAGGGGCAACAGTGCCCCCTATCTGTCACATCTGTTATGTATGACACTTGACACAGTGTGAACTCAGAATCACTGGTCATTTTGCTTGTCTCCACATAGTAGACAATGTTATGCGCATTCACATAGGAAGCAGTTTAAGGACTCTGGTGATGGTAATTATCTGTCAAACCAGGGTTTGTTGCTGTGGACTAATGCTTTCTCTTTTCCGCCAACTAAAAAACAGAAGACTAACACCCACTCCACTGCTGAAGTCACTTCTGTTTTTTGTCCTCCTGCATCAGCCCTTTCCTGCTGAGTTACCATATATCCGCCAGAACTGGTTGTGTTGGCTTCAGTTCTATTTTGACCTCTCATCTGAAAAAACGCATCCACAACTTGTTGCATGTCTTTTTGTGTTTTCTATTGTTGCAATTATATGGGGTCACCAAGGTGCTGCATCGACTGTTTAATGTTATTGTGTCTGTTCTTTACAACACATTTATTTTTATCATAGCAATTTATCTTATTGTTTCTTGACTTCTGTCCAATTTTATTCTCTTTCACTATAACCTTTTTAAGTTTCCAAACACACCCAATGTCTCCAGTCTTACCACATGTTACGTACATCTGTGGTTTTCATCAATATGATTTATGATTTGTTTCACCACTACCTGTACACCTATTTTGACTTTACTTGAAGGTATTGGAATAATGTCTGCCTTTGGCAATCTGGTAAGTTGCCAAGACTCCTGTGGTTCTGTCTCCAGTGAGGCCACTGAGTATCTCCACTTGTCTCCAGAATGTGAGTGTAGCCTCTGTTATAAGGTGCTTGGTGTGGCTTCATCCACATACTGGCCACTGCCTCCCTCTTATTTTGCTTTTTTTCTGTGGAAATGAAACTGCTCTATGATGAAAAGTGGTTTTGGAGAACAAAACACCCATAACACTCCTGCCATGCCTGCATAAATTTTCTCTCCTATTGTCTCTGCCATGATTTGACTACAAACCAATTTTAAAATTTTGTATTTCAAAACAGTGTGCGTCACTGCTAACTTTTTGTTATCTCTGATAATGTTAGCTGCTACAAAGCACTTGAATCTATCAATGTAGGGTATCCATTGCTACACTTTTTCAACAAAGGCTTCAAGGCTGTTCTCCCATGGTATTCAGTCTGTTAAAGAACAATGAATTCAGGCTTCTAATCACCAAAAACAATTATATTGGGGGTATCTACAGCATTTAAAAAGGGAATGATACTATTATAGTATCTGAATTCAATAATACAGCCAACAACAGGAGCTGCAAAAGGGGATCCTTCTTCTATATTGGATCGCCTTACAGCAAACACTACTAATTTAACCAACTCACACAGAGCTTTCATACAGCATCCTATTAGAACACATTACATCACACATTCTGTACATAAAGTAATATTTGTCTAATATAGTAATTACACTAGCAGAATACCCGCGCTTCGCAGCGGAGAAGTAGTGTGTTAAAGAAGGTATGAAAAAGAAAAGGAAAAATTTTAAAAATAACGTAACATGATTGTTAATGTAATTGTTTTGTCATTGATATGAGTGTTGTTGTCATCTCTCTCTCTCTCTCTCTATCTATATATATATATATATAGATAGAGAG
>JANRMT010062831.1:23122549-23132773 GCA_026402145.1 Polypterus bichir lapradei
CGGGAAGTTGGAGAATTAGTGATGAGTCAGTCAGTCAGTCAGTCAGTCAGTCAGTGAGTGAGTGAGGGCTTTGCCGTTTATTAGTATAGATTCTCTATATATATAATTCACTGAGCAGCCGACCATGGCACACAAGACAGAGACCATGGGATAAGCACGACAGAGCCACGCCCACCAACTCACAGAGCCCCGCCCACCAACTCTAAGACCATCAGATACACATGACAGAGCCCCGCCCACCAACTCTAACCCTCCTCCCGTGTCATGGGATACGCACGACAGAGCCCTGCCCGCCAAGTCTAACCCTCCTCCCACGTCCACCCTCGCTCTCGAGGCATGCGCACTGCCTGCTCATGTGCCCGCACGCAACAACTCACCAAACACAGCCTCAGTCTCTTTCGTCTGTGTACAGTCAACATGCACCTCAGAGCCACGTTGACTTTTCATTGTTCTTTTTGGTTCCGGCTGCTTTTCTATATACTAAGTCGAGCATGGCACGCAAAACAGAGACCATGGGATAGGGATACGCACGACAGAGCCCCGTCCGCCAAGTCTAACCCTCCTCCCGCGTCCAGCCTCGCAAACTGTTTTACACGCTGCATACAGTGATTCCCATCCGCGACAAACATGCTTCTTCTTAGATGGTCCTGCAGGAATAGGGAAAACCTTTGTCTACAAAAACCTGATTCATACCATAATAAGAGCACAGTGTTTTCGTTGGCTTGCCCGCCTGCCCGCCCGCCTGACTGTTACCAGCATTCACTGCAATGTACTGGAGTGTAAGACTATCACAGCTGCTACCTCACAAACTGTCCTTATTCCCCAGATTTCCCTAACCCCATCAGATTCAGATTTGCCATTTACTTTTATACGCAGACAATTTCCTGTTAGATTCGCCTTTGCAATGACAATTAATAAGGCACAGGGCCAAACTTTCAAAAAGATATGCCTGTATTTGCCAAAACCAGTTTTTAGTCACGGACGATTGTATGTTGCTGTCTCCAGAGTTCCATCTTTTCATTCACTCACAGTCGTATCCTCAAACCCACCCCATTTGGACAACTGTGTCTTTCAGGAAGTGATCACCCATCAATAAATAATTATGCGCCGTATGCTACGCCGCGGGTTGGCTAGTGTTCTTATATTTAGCCTGACATCAAAATGTTCCTGAAGAGGTTTAGTGAAAGTGAGTGTGTGGACAGCACCTTTTCTGGAAGAAAAACAGTAATAAAATACAGTATCTTATGCATTAATAAAAGACTTTGTATAGCTGTCTGGTTAAATTATATCTGCTGTAGACAAGAAAAAGGACACGAATCATTTACCTTGTAAAATATAAGCAGTAAGTCATCAAGTTTTCCGTGTAGATCACCTGAAGATAGAAAAAAAATATTATTATGTACAATGTTACATTTACCTCGCATTTAGGAGGCCCGGGTTCGCTTCCCAGGTCCTACCTGCATGGAATTTGCATGTTATCCCCGTGTCTGCGTGGGTTTCCTCCGGGCGCTCCGGTTTCCTCCCACAGTCCAAAGACATGCAGGTTAGGTGGACTGGCAATTCTAAATTGGCCCTAGTGTGTGCTTGGTGTTTGTGTGTGTCCTGTGGTGGGTTGGCACCCTGCCTGGGATTAGTTCCTGCCTTGTGCCCTGTGTTGGCTGGGATTGGCTCCAGCAGACCCCCGTGACCCTGTGTTTGGATTCAGCGGGTTGGATAATGGATGGATGGATGGATGTTACACTATTGGCTGCAGCAGAACCCCGTGACCCTGTAGTTAGGATATAGCGGGTTGGATGGATGGATGTTACACACCAGGCAAGTATTAGGGTAACGTGTTAAAAGAAACATGCATGTATAGTCAGATAACTTTTTAAAGCAACGAGTAACTTAATGTAATACATATTTTACTACAGTGAAAATATCTGCATTGTTTAAAAAAATCAGCAATGCATTATTGTGTTACTAGGTGATCTAACAGTGTGGTGACAGCTAGTGAAGTAGAGGTTAAGCAGATGCATAGCATGCAATCAACTGAAAAGAACTGAACAAAAGTTAATGGCAGACATTTAATCCTGCATGTGCTGGGGGTAAATTTAATCAACCCAGTTTAGGGTCACAGGGAGCCAGTGATTATTGCAGCAGCACTGTAAGGCAAGAAGGAAATGTGACGCAGGGCATGTCTCCTTTGCAGGGCATCATTGCACAGCCAATCAGAATAGAGTGTTTTGCAGGCAATTCAGTAACAGAAACATACAGTATTAACTCTTTTGAGGTGGGTGTCGACTTATAACGACATACAGTAGTGTTGTTACTCAAAGAGTTAAGAAAATAAATACTTCAAACACTGTGAAGTAAATAACATCCATACCCTTTTTCCATCCCCAATGTAAGCTCATTAAGATATGTGATATGAACACTGGCAAATATCTGGCTTAAAACTAAACTGAAACTTTATTAATTAAAAAGTAGTTGACTACTACATTTAAATCTAAAATAAACATTATTGGAGTTTATGTTCTGTACCCATTGGTAGAACTAAAAGGCTTAAAATTAGTAGCACTAAAAGCTACATAAAAAAATTTATATAATTAAATCCTGCTTTATATTATCATCATTACATGGAGTTTAGAAGTACATGAATTTTTTTCTTGATTTTCTCATTGTTTACAGAAACAGATGTATTATGATTACAAGTGTGGGTTTCATATCTCTACTTTATGTTAAATAAGAATAACGGCAAGTAAATAAACCACACGACAATTGACAAATGTGGCTGTGTTTCTGGTCATAAAGGTTCATATATGGACTTAGGATTTATTAACAAATGCTGTCCAGTGAAATGTGTAGTTTCATACAAAAGAAGGAAAAGTGACACACTATTTGTTATGCATTATGTTTTATAATAAGCTACTATATAACATATTTAGTTGCTTTTTTCAAATATTGAGTAATGTATCTAACTAACTTTCAAAAGTAACATTCCCCAACACTGCTCCAGGTACAATTGCACTTATTTAATTGTCACACTGTTGGTTCTGAATAAATTTCCAAAGCAACTGGCCACTGAGAGCCCATTAAACCGATGTTCCAAAAAAAAAAAAATTTGGAACATTTTTTCCTAAAGCAAATAATAAGTCTACCAATTAAGGAAAAAGTAAAATTACATAGCAGCAGTGTAGAGAAGAGCCAAGCAAAATGAAACCTTTTATTGGCTAATAAAAGGTGTCATTTTGCTTGGCTCTTCTCTACATTCGTAATGGCTAACACGGTACAACACCCTAGTACTATAGCAGCAGTGTAAAGTCTCACAGTTACTTACCACAGACGGTTATTTGCCTGGTATAGGTGGTTGATAAATGAATGATATTTGGCATGTGCTTCAGAAACTTCTTTGTTTCATGTAACAATTGCAGAACATATCGTGGATGGAGGGTCTGAAAAAAAAGGTTATGAGTGAATACCAAAACTAGAAGACTCACAAGTGTGTACATTAAGTCCTGTCTGGGACCAAATATGACTTATAATATCTTCCAGGGGTATTCAATGCAATACATCAAAAAGAGTAAGCTATCACTTTTGATTTCATTCTAATAATTCATTTCTATTGCTATTCTGTTTACATTTTATACTTGACCTTCATGAGACAGTAATGCCACTTGACTCTCAGCTCGTAGTGACCATTATAATAATGTTATGTCAAGTCCAGTTCTGTGAGTGCATAAGTTGGAGCATAATGTCACACTGGCCAATTTATTTAATGGAAACTACCAGAAGAAAAAGGTTATTTTTGAGAATTCAAAAAATAACAGAGTTTCCTCTCCATAAAGGTAGAATTCACATATTATTAAAATCTGTGGCAAAAGACATGGAAGATTATCTTCAGGAGAGCACTGAGAATTGTTTTACCTGTCCCTCCAGCAGCCCAATTGGAACAAAAAAGATGGGGCTAAGCATTATAGGGTGGTAAATAAAATTACTTTTAAGAAAACTGTGTTCTCTATTTAATAAAATTTTTAATTGACCAAGTAACCAGTACTATAGTTTTTACCAAGTCAGACTTGAGAAGCACATACAGCTCTAGATGTATAAAAGAGAGTGACAAATAGAAGATGGCATTTACCAATTAATTGAGACATTGAGTACTTGGTTACGCCTTTTGGGGTGACAAATATCCCAGGCCTTTCATTTGTTAATGAAAGGCCTGGGATATTTTGTTAAATATTTTCAGGGATATTTTGAAAAAAGTGTGCTTATTAATATAGACACTACATTTTCCTACACATGTTCAACGTGTCTGTGTCTTTCATGACTCAGAAGAACACATCTATATGTTAATCTGAAGAAGTATAAACTTTTAAGGTTATCACATTTTTCAAATTGATCTCAGCATGGACCCAGCTAAGGTGCTATTCAGGATGGGAAAAGACCTTAAACTCAATAAAGCAAATTTGTTGGCTTAGCTAACTAGTACAAGAGGTTTATCAAAAATGTAGTTCAATACAAATATAAAAGAATCCACATGTACTTGCTGTATGAACAAAAGCACATGTTTCTAAGAAGCCTGTCCTTCTTTTTAGATAATGGCAAAGTATTTTTGATTACAAAGGTGTGAAGCAGCCTTTTATAAAATTAGAAAAAAAGAAGGTGGGTTGAGATGATAAAGCTAAAAACCTGCATATCACAACCTAACATTACTCTCTTTTAGACACACAGACACCACTTGGAGAGCTTGGTAGCAAACTGTAAATTGTTTATGTATGTCTTTAATGTATATAACCTGAAAATGACAATGAGCAACAAAAGTCAGCATTAAAAATTCCTACACATCTTTGGATGGTGCACACCATATTCATTTCTCAAATATATATGGAATAACATGAAATTCAGACAAAGCCTTTTGAAATAGAAACTAGTGAACAAAACAAAACAGCGATCTTAAAATGGTAGTGATGACCAGCCTGGTAAAGACCTTCTACTCAATTTTTGTATTTCTAACCCCAACCACCCTTCTGCACTGGGCAGGCTACACCTGCTCTAGTATTGATGTTGTGCAGAATAACACACAAAACAAGCAGAGTGCAGCATGGCTGAGGTGAAAATCTGATGCCACTGACAGCAGTGGAGGCACATTTTCAACACAGCCGTGCATAGATGTCCATACCTTGCACTTATCAAGCTGATTTTATGTTAATATTCTGAATCATATTGTTCTTTGGGCCGCTGTCTGAGAGTTAGTTACACATGTCAATAAATGTGCACCCAAGTAGCCTTCCATTTTTAAACTTGCACTTTCTTACCTTTCTATAAACTCTATCAAAATGGCTTAGATGAAGGCATTGTGGGTATTCCCAGTCCACTTTGACACAATATCCGTAAAAAAGTTTGCAAAATCACCTAGATGTTCAATGTAAAGAACCTTAAAGTATGACTAGGCTCTAAGACCCTGGAATTATGAATGAATATCAGCTGCAACATATTGATTTAATTTAAATAACGTGTAACGAGTTGGTGATTGGACACAAAGGCACAAAATTACATTTCCTTGTCACTTAATCTTTCGATATGTATTTTAAATAATGTTTGTATTCATCACTCATTCTGTCTGATGAAGAATATTTTGGTGTCTTAAGTACACAGCAGTAAACCAACAATTTTTGAGTCTGCCAACAAAATTGCCCTAAACCTTAGATTTAACCATTCGAAAGCTTCTATACACTGATTCCAAAATGTGATCTTGTATGTTACTAGTTTCAAGAAAGTCAGTTAGTCTTGCAAGCTCTCCTCATGGGTCTAAGTCAACTCTCACCAGTGAAAGGCGTTTGAGAAACTGGGCCCTATCTGCCTATCTCTACGTTTTAATCGTATCAGGCTGCCAGTTAACCAAACTAGATGTCTTTGGACTCTTAGGATCATGAGAATGAAACGTAAACTCTAAGCACTAAGAGCTTAACTGTTGTCCATGGATTGTAAAGCAGTACTCTGATATGTGTGTATATTTGCATATGTGAATATATATCCTCTTTATTTTTCATAACTGATGCCATTAAATAGAGGAGAGCGAGGTTAGGAGCACACGCTGATATAGCACATTGCTGTACCCACCACATGACAAACCAACTTAGGACCCGAGTGCAGGCATGCAATGGGTGACACCTCCGCACCACACTAGTTCAGATGGAGTAGTACAGTGGGAGTTTTTTTTATGGTGGCTGGAGTGCTAATTCTGCCACCAACCCCCTGGTTTTTCCCTGCAGGTTCCCCACATGCGGGGCTGGATGCAGATTAACGTCATACCCAGGATGGAGTAATTGCAGGTTAAGGACCTTACTCAGTAGAATCACTTTTGGCATTTACGGGATTTGAACAAGAGCAATTCAAAATGGCTAAATAACGAAAAGTTTATTATTATAGAAGGTCAAAAGTCAGAATAGTTTTGACTTCAGACTAATTTGATTTTTGGCTTGAACATGCACAAAACAGATTACCACCTTATTAGTGAAGATAATAATGCTCATCCACCTAAATTAAAGATTAAGTTTTTGTCTCTGTGTCAATCCAGTTTTGTATGTCTCTGTCATTCCTAAAGATGACATATTACAAACATTTTTAGTACTAACATGCATGCATTTGTTATTTCAATATATGGCATATCACAAACATTAACATTGCTTTTATGAGTCCCAAACCAAATGCCATTGCATTGTGCACTGCAAACGTTAATGCTGAGGTCTACGTTAACCACATAGATTTCAACCCGTCATAAATAGGTATCACAGCTAGTTAAATAATAAGTGAATGTCCTTTACTGAAAATCTATGAAGATAATTTTATATTCGCCATTTGTTTACTTACTTGCTGTTGCTTGAACCCGCTGAGCAAAGCATTGGTGTGTACCACAGTAAGAGGGAAAGAAAGGCGTGGACCAGCATAGGAATCTGGAACTTCAATCTTCTCATATTTTGCTAACTTGGCCTCTTCATTATTTGGATCCAAAACATGGGAGATTAAATCTGGTAAAGAAAGCTTTTTATTTTTAAATGCATTGAATTATATAATTGATGAAGAATTTTCAAAAATCTAGTCAATTTGTAAAGTATTTTTTTGCAATGAGTACTCTTTTCAAAATTTCACTTAAAAATAAGGAATGTAATGAAGAATATAAAAGTAATAATTTATACAGCAGCATAAAATAGTAAGTTAAATAAATGAGGGACCTGAGTTGGCAAGTGCAGATTTGCCATTATTTTATAAGTACAGCGGAATGCACAGTTCACAGATTGAAACCTAAAGGTGATACGGTCGGTCACACATTGGAATTCCTGTACTTTACCTTTCAATTGCAATAGCAAAACTGCAAGTCTCTATTTGATTCTGACAATGTAACTTCTAAGACTAGAAACAGCTATTTAAGTGTATGAAAGTGTAATACAATATTCCAATAAAAACCTACAACTCTAATAAGAACAGAATACTGTGTAGAGCCAGAAAGCTCAACCAACACAAATGACCTACAGTATATGTGTATGTGTATATGTATCTTCTTCTTCTTTCGGCTGCTCCTGTTAGGGGTCGCCACAGCGGATCACCTTCTTCCATATCTTTCTGTTCTGCATCTTGTTCTGTTACACCCATCACCTGCATGTCCTCACTCACCACATCCATAAACCTTCTCTTAGGCCTTCCTCTTTTCCTCTTTCCTGGCAACTCTATCCTTAGCATCCTTCTCCCAATAGTATATAAATATATAAAAATGTGTATGAAGTTATATGTGCAGTATATTTATATGTTAATGTAATGTTTAGATATGTTCATGTAACTTCCTACCTTTCAAAATCACCTTTTTATTTTTAAATGATGGGGAAGAGGTTTTTAATGAAATTACTAGTTTGTATATAAAAAAACTCCGTCCATAAAAAATTCTATCCATATTCAGATGTGATCAATCCCATTCAGAGACAAAATATATCCCCATATAAGAAAAGGCTGAATTATAGAGAATACAGATTGAACATTAGAAAGTACTTCCAAAAACAGAGAACCATGGCTACATGCAGATTACAGGCAATGCTTTGGAGACATTGAAATCTCAAAATATTGACAAGATAATGGGTTGAGTTGCCTGTTCTGTTCAACACTTTTCATATATTTTTACATTTTTATATTGAACCTATCAATCAAAGGGACTGGAGCTATTTAATTTCCTTGTGTATTCTAATTTTGTCCAAAACTGTCTTAAAATCATAACTTTGTCAAAAAGCATTAGTGATATTTTTCTTATCTTACATCATTCATTACTTTTTCTTTGTGGAGGTATAATGTAAATTCTTGTAAGACATTTTACATTTCTTCTGCTTAAGACTAATGTGTTTTTTTTCATGTAGTGATACTCAACATGTTTCTTTAATGTTATGCAGATGCTTTCTAAACACTGCCTAGGTGGCTATTAGAATTCTATCACTTACAGCTTACGTTTGAAAGCTGGACGTGTTAAAGACTACAGTCCTGAGTCTTTGCTCATTTGGTGCCTTGTATTTTTTTCTCCTTGAATTAAGAAAATTTATGCATTATATTTATGTATTATCTAGCATTATATACCTACAGTAAGCTGTAACTACTTTGGTGTTTCATTCATTCATACTTTGTGGTGGTTTGTGCTGACAAAACAAATCTGACATATTGGTTAGGAGGGAAAATCATTTTTAATACTTTGTGCAAATGAATATGATACTCATAACGGATTAATATCCTCAATTTCTGAGTCAATGGTTGGGTCTGTCTGAATGGTACACTATATTGAGTAAAGATGTAAGCCACTACTAATTACCAGTCTAAATTCTATGAATAACCTTTCATGTTTCAAAATGCTTTTAGAGTATTTTTGATTAGAATATGAAGGAATACTTTTCATGAGGGCGTAAAATGAGGGCGCTCTGACGTCACATGTGATGAAGACCATGGAGTGGCTGCTGCTTCACCACCTGAGGCCACAGGTCCGCCATGCCCTCGACCCTCTGCATTTTGCATACCAAAAGAAGGTGGGAGCGGAGGATGCCATCATCTATATGCTACACCGATCCCTCCCCCACTTGGACAGAGGCAGTGGTGCTGTGAAAATTATGTTTCTGGCCTTCTCTAGCGCCTTCAACACCATCCAACCTCTGCTCCTTAGGGACAAGCTGACAGAGATGGGACTAGATTCATACCTGGTGGCATGGATCGTGGACTATCTTACAGACAGACCTAAGTATGTGCGTCTCGGAAACTGCAGGTCTGACATTGTGGTCAGCAACACAGGAGCACCGCAGGGGACTGTACTTTCTGCCTATATAAATCGGACTTCCAATACAACTCGGAGTCCCATCACGTGCAAATGTTCGCTGATGACACTGCTATCGTAGGCTGCATCAGGAGTGGGCAGGAGGAGGAGTATAGGAACCTAATCAAGGACTTTGTTAAATGTGACTCAAATCACTTACACTTGAACACCAGCAAGACCAAGGAACTGGTGGTGGATTTTAGGAGGCCCAGGCCCCTCATGGACCCCGTGATCATCAGAGGGAGTGAAGACCTATAAATACCTGGAAGTGCAGCTGGATGATAAATTGGACTGGACTGCCAATACTGATGCTCTGTGCAAGAGAGAACAGAGCTGACTATACTTCCTTAGAAGGCTGGTGTCTTTCAACATCTGCAATAAGATGCTGCAAATGTTCTATCAGATGGTTGTGGCGAGCGCCCTCTTCTACACGGTGGTGTGCTGGGGAGGCAGCATAAAGAAAAGGGACGCCTCACGCCTGGACAAACTGGTGAGGAAGGCAGGCTTTATTGTAGGCACGGAGCTGGATAATTTGACATCCGTTGCAGAGCGATGGGTGCTGAGCAGGCTCCTGTCAATCATGGAGAATCCACTGCATCCACTGAACAGGATCATCTCCAGACAGAGGAGCAGCTTCAGCAACAGACTGCTGTCACTGTCCTGCTCCACTGACAGACTGAGGAGATCGTTCCTCCCCCACACTATGTGACTCTTCAGTTCCACCCGGGGGGGGGTAAATGTTAACATTATACAAAGTTACTGCCTGTTATACCTGCATTTTTATTACTCTTTAATTTAATATTGTTTTTTACTAGTATGCTGCTGCTGGAGTATGTGAATTTCCCCTTGGGATTAATAAAGTATCTATCTATCTATCTATCTATCTATCTATCTATCTATCTATCTAT
>JANRMT010062831.1:23132783-23152712 GCA_026402145.1 Polypterus bichir lapradei
TATCTATCTATCTATCTATCTATCTATCTATCTATCTATCTATCTATCTATCTATCTATCTATCTAATTCATCTCCATAGACAAATAATATGGACAAATGCTTACAGTCCGAGTTTCAATGTCTGAATTACAAAGTGTAGTTTTAAACGTAAAATGCTCCTATTTACACCATTCCTCATTCTTGATGCCTCTGTCTTTATCAATTTTACACATAACCTGTCTTTTTTAATTAAAATTCAAGAAAAAGCTGTTTTTAACCAGTAAAATAATTACTTGAATAAACACACCATTCCTGACACATTTTAGTCAGGTTTTAGACCAGATCACAGTACAGAAACTACATTATTTAAAGTAGTTAATGACCTGCGAGTTATTGCTGACGCAGGCCATTTCTGTTAGTCATAAGCGCAGCATTCAACAATGTAGACCACAGCATTCTTATTAATTGTCTTAGCCATTGGGAGGGTCTCTCTGGTAATGTCTTAAATTGTTTTCAGTCCTATTTAACACACAGGACATTTGTTAGTTAAGGATCCATGATATTTTATATTGGATGCCACATGGATCTATTCTGGGCCCACTATTATTTTCAATTTACTTACTCCCGTTAGGCCAGATTATCTTAAAAAACACAGGGAGCTACCACATCCCATGTAGACAACACACAGATTTACTTATTTATAGCGCTCGATGACTCTGACTCTCTGTGCTCTTTGATCAAATGCTTGTCTTGTATCACTGAATGGATGAATAGTAATTTTCTCAAGCTAAGTAAGGAAAAAATCAGAAATCTTAGTTGTTGGGAAAAAATGGAAATAGTGAGGATCTTAGAAATAAACTTGACTCTTGCCAGTAAATGTCAAGGCAGAAATGAAGAACTTAGGTGTGATCCTGAACTCTGATCCAAACCATAAATCACACATTAACCATATTACTTAATCTGCATTTTTTTCACTTAAGAAATAGTGCAAAAGTTAGAACACTTATAAAAATGAAGTCAAAAATGTATTCACACTTTTGTTTTTAGTTGATTAGATTACTGTAATGCTCTCCTAACAGGACAACTTAAGAAAGACTTTAACGGGTTACAGTTTGTTCAAAATGCATCAGCTGGAATCTTATCCCACAAAAGAAAATCTGAGCACATTGGTGTCTTCTAGAATAGATTTTAAAACTGCTAATGGTATATAAAGCGCTGAATAATCTTGCTCACACATATACATTATATTTTGGAGTGTCTGTCTCCTTACATTCCCAATCATGACCTCAGATCGTCTAACATTGGTTTGCTTATTATATCAAGAGTGGAGCATAAAAGAAGTGGTGCGGAGGTCTTCTGCTGTTATGCACCAAAAATTTGGAATACTTTACCGATAAGAAATACGCCAGGGTAACACCGTTGATCAATTTAAAAAAACTATTGAAAACCCACTTTTTCAATTTGGCCTTTTATTAATTAATTTTTGTTTTACTTCTAATAGATTATATATGCATTGCTGTGCCATATACTTCATGGAAGTGCTATCATTTTTAATCCCTACTTTTCTTTGTTTTGTTTTCTGGTCTCTCTGTTACACCACAACCACCTTATGAAAGTACTGTGCAGCCACTTGTGATGATGGAAGGAAAGTAGATACTCTAACTGTCTACAAGACCAACTGTATTGAATTGACTAACATGGAGATTAAAAAAATGATAAGATTGACTTTATGTTAGGTAGAATGCCCAGTGGAGGCAGGGAGGTCTTTAGACCTCGAACTTCTGCAGATTTTATTTATTTTCCATCATCTCACATCTTGAGTTTTTTTTGGTTTTTCTGTTTTCCCTGGCTCTCAGATCATTGATCAGACTTATCTTAATGAACTTAATAAACTTTTTAGGATTAGGATTCTAATACTGGTATATCTGTGTTATGTAAGTATTGTGGACTTGAACCCGGACACAGACAGACGGACATCTTATGTTCACCCAACACACCCTTTATTTACAATATTTACACAGTTATTTACGTGCACTCCCCAGTGCCTCTTGCACCGTTCCCCCAATGTCCAGGCCTCACAGTCCTTGTGCCTTTCTCCTGGCCGCCTCCAGTCCTGTCTCCAGCTCCGTCTCTCTTCCACCCGACTTCCGCTACTGAATGAAGGGAGGCGGCCCCTTATATAGGAACCCGGATGGGCTCCAGCTGCTTCCCGGCATTCCTCCGCAGACACGCCCCAGTGTGGCGGAAGTGCCGGCTGCGCACCCGGAAGCCCTCCGGGTGTCCCCTGTCTTCTTCCCCCCAGCACTTCCTGGTGTGGCAGAAGTGCTGGGCTGCAGGTCTCTACAGGCACCAGGGCGCCGCCTGGCGGTGGCCACGGGTCCCTTCAGGGCTGGCCTTCCAAGCCCTTTACCCGTGGCTCCCAACGTAACCAGGTCGGTCGCCCCCTCGCGGTCTGGAGGAGGTACAAGCCCTCCTCCGGTCCTCCTGGGTGTACCGGCCGGGCTCCAGCCCCGGCCGGATGCCACAGTATGTATCGATTTTTTATCATTTTTTTAATATATATTATTTATTTAGTCATATATAATCTGTTTCTAACTTGTTGCTTTCTCACTTGTAACTCTTATTTTATAGTAGCTAAAGCACTTTGAGTTACAGGTTTTGTATGAAAATGTGCTACAGAAATAAATGTTGCTGCTTTCTGTGGACCTCTTTTTCCCTTTTAAAAGATGTCATTAATCTTGATGTATAAAATACAGTAATTATCAATACATTTGTACATATCCAAGATGTTCAGGTTACACTGGCTGACAACTCTGAATTGGCCGGGTCATGGGTTAGTGTGATCGTGTGTGAGTGTGCCCTGTGAAGGACTTATGTTCCATCCAAGGTTGTGCTCCATAAAGGAATAAGCAGGTTCAGATAACTGAGGAATGGATAGACTGAATTGCTTCATATCTCAAAAGGGATATGTGAAACAAGCTTTGAGATTTCCAATAAACTCATTCAAACCTGGTGAACAGGATGACTAGACTAAACCTCTGGGGAACTATATTTCAAAATGTTGCTGGATTGTTTTTTAAAAGTAATAGTGTGAATTGGTCCATATAATATAACAGTGATGGCTACAGTGAAATAACAGCCATTGTTTTTAAAGAAAGTTAACAATAAATGACCAAAGAAATAAAAATACGAGGATGGATGGAAGCTAAAAAAAAATGTTCATGTTCCATCACTGCAGACCTTGGTTATTTGGCTAACATAAAATAAAAAACTGGTAATGGGAATTGCAGAATAATATCATACATATCTGTAGGCAGAACATTTTTGTTAATAGCCTGTAATTATTAGCTACTTTCACACATAATCCATTAGCGTGATTCCTAAATGAATTAAACAGGCACTAGCTGATAACCTTTGCTTTCTCTTAACAAAGGCAGAAATATTACATTTCTACACAGATAGAATATTACCTTTTGTGTGAGGAAAGACAGGGCTTGAATTGAAGAGTTAATGTGATTAAAATAAATCATTTTGACATATGTCATTTTTACACAGGTGTCAGGGTATTTGCCTCTTTCAGGAAATTGCCTTTTGTGTGAGCAAGGAGGAAGCTTGAATTGATGCATTAATGTGGTTAAAGTAAATTATGTTAGATATATGCTAATGGTGTTACATATGTTCATTTCCTCTTCACCAAGGATTGCCTTTGCCTCTCTGTACAGAGATACATAGTTTTATCTTGTACATTTATTCAGTTTACTATAGTCAAGCCATTTGATAAAAATGATTCAATGAATTCCGTTCATAAATGGTTGCACCCAGTGAAAATTAAACAAAAATAATCAACATTTCATATTATAGGCATTTCCAAATAAGCAATATGTAGTAACAGTACACTAGATTAAGCTATTAAACACTTTCGTAAGAATACAGTATGATATAATGTGTTTCATACAGTACTGCTTCACATTATTATTGCTAGGTTCAGTTTGCTGTTTATTTAACTTCTACTCATTTATGTTCACTTTATGGACCTAAGCCCTTGGAATCAGGTTCATGTAAAGTTCTGTATTTATTCTAATATACTAATCATGCATAAAAGCTCCATCATCAATCCCATGAACAGAGGCACCATGTACAGTGCATCTTAGGGGTGCACCATTACCTGAAACAGCCTTAGCGACACTTTTCTTGGTTACTGTATATTCCAGGATGGGACACACCTAGGACCACAACTGGACACCTAGTTTAATTGAGTGTATGATCAGAGGCAAAAGGCAGTGGTTCTCAAATTAGTGTTGGTGGTCCTCCGTGCCTGTAGAATTTTTTTTTCCAGCCATTTTCTCAGTCAGTCATTCAGTCATTTTTACCTTTTTAGTTTATCTCATTATTTATTTAGCCTTTGACCCTTTTTAGTTTCACATTGTTTTGTATTCAGAAAAGTACAGTAATGTGAGATTTTCTGTTTATAATAAATTAAGAAATATTTTTATTTTTGCCAAATTTTTAAATAGTTTACTATGTCATTTTCTTTTAAATCCACTTTTTCTGGAGTTTCCTCCGTTAATTATATTCACATACTGATAGTAGCTATTTCAGTGCTGAACACTCCTGTGTGTTTATTATATAGTCATATGAAAAAGTTTGGGAACCCCTCTTAATTCTTTGGATTTTTGTTTATCATTGGCTGAGCTTTCAAAGTAACAACTTCCTTTTAATATATGACATGCATATTTTTTTATGGTAGGTAAATTTGTGTCTATATATGTATGATAGTGAATGTGTTCTGTGATGAAGTGGTGTTCCATCCGGGGCTGGGTCCTGCTTCTGAAGTAGACGTTGGTTTCCTCTGGCTCTGAACTGAATTAAGCATGTTTGATAATGGAAGGATGAATATTTCCAATCAATGGTACCTGCAGTGGGGTTAAAATGTTGTTCCTAACAAACCTAAAATTAAATTGAGTGGGATCAATGGATGGATTGATGTACAATTTCACAATATGCCAGCACAGTAGACAATAAGATACTTTGTATGAGTTTCCCTGAAGTCTTACAAACTTAAACTACATCAGCCACTAGCAGTGTTTTTACGCTTGCCCGTCTAAACATTCCATTAAGGAAAACCAAAATAATTTAAGATAGCTTCACAGCTATAAATGGAGCATACCACAGATTAACTATAGATATTCTACATTGCATTGTTCTTCAGTAGTGAGAAGGAAGTAGGCAGCAAATGAGTTTGATGTGACTCATTCTCACTGTGCAATTTGACTAATGCAGTCTTGTTTGTGTGCAAAAATAGAAACACTAAGCTAACAATAAAATATTACAGATTTCAAACAGCTTGGTGACCTTTGCAAAAAATGACTTCTTTGAGTCCCAGTTTTATATCTCTTTATGAATTTACTGTTATGATTTTATAAGCCTATGTTCAGGTTTGTGATCTGATTGGATAGAAAGGTGCCAGGCAACTTTATCCTTATTTTCATGATGTCATCTTACACCATTTCACAACAGTTAAATCTTGTGATTAATAATAAATGTCTTTTTGTTCCATCTGCACACTGTGAATATATTAAAATTTCTATATCTATATATATAATTCACTAAGGGCAAGCAAAACAGAGAGCCACGCCCGCCAACTCACAGAGCCCTGCCCGCCAATTCTAAGACCATGGGATACGCTCAACAGAGCCCCGCCCGCCAACTCTAACTCTAACTCTAACCCTCCTACCGCGTCATGGAATATGCACGACAGAGCCATGCACGCCAACTGTAACCGCTCTAGAGGCATGTGCACTCCCTGCCCATGTGCCCTCACACAACAACTCACCAAATACAGCCTCAGTCGCTTTCGTCTGTGCAAAAGTCCACATGCACCGCTGAGCCACGTTGACTTTTCACAGCACACAAGACAGAGAGCCACGACCGCCAACTCTAACAGAGCCCCGCTCATGAGTTACGCACGAAAGAACCACGAACGCCCACTCTAACCCTCCTCCCACGTCATAAGGGAATGCACGACAAGGCCCCGCCCGCCAACTCTCCCCCTCCGCAGGCTTCCAATATCGCTCTCGAGGCAATTATATGGCGACATCGACTTCTCAACTGTCACTCTGGAACAACTCAGTACACAAGCTATATTAAGCATCACCAACAAAGACTCACTACACCTTAATGAACAGGTGCTGAAACTTATTCCTAACGATGAAGTAACTTTCACCAACGTTGACTCCATCGTCACAGACGATCCTGCAGATCAACTTGCATTCCCCGAAGAATTTCTTAATAGTCTTACTCCCACTGGCATGCCTCCGCATAAACTCAAAATTAAAATTGGTTCAGTCATCATGCTTCTCAGGAACCTCATGCCAGCAAAAGGTCTCTGTAATGGCACTAGACTTTCTGTTACCAGCATTCACCGCAATGTACTGGAGTGTAAAACTATCACATCTGCTACCTCACAAACTGTCCTTTTTCCCTGGATTTCCCTGACCCCATCAGATTCTAATTTGCCTTTTACTTTTACATGCAGACAGTTTCCTGTTAGGTTGGCGTTTGCAATGAATATTAATAAGGCACAAGGACAAACCTTCAAAAAAATATGCCTGTATCTGCCAAAACCTGTTTTCACTCACGGACAATTGTATGTTGCTCTCTCCAGAGTTCCACCTTTTCATTCAGTGACAGTTGTATCCTCAAACCCTCCCCATTTGGACAACTGTGTCTTTCAGGAAGTGTTCACTCATCAATAAATAATTATATGCAGCGTATGCTATGCCACGGGTTGGCTATATAATATAATAGGTCACAGTAGTGTTTATTGACTGAAGCACTGGAAAAGACTACTGGTTTAGTCTCCACTTCTGATATACTGTGTAACTTAAGCAAGCTACATACATGTTAAATATATGTGTAAACAATAATTTTCAGGTTCTATACTGTAATGTTCCCTAGGCTGGCATTCACCATATACAATTAATGTGCTATAAAGATACTTTTGGTTTGTACATTATCTAAAGCACACAAGCTACACATTTATAAACTCAAACAAGGTAAATGTTTCTCAGGTAAATGTTTATTCTTATTTATGGTAGATGCCTACATATCCACCCATCCATTATCCAACCCGCTATATCCTAACTACAGGGAAACGGGGGTCTGCTGGACCCAATCCCAGCCCACCGCAGAGCGCACACACACACATACACACAATTTAGGATCGCCAATGCACCTAACCTGCATGTCTTTGGACTGTGGGAGGAAACAGGAGTACCCAGAAGAAACCCACGCAGACATGGGGAGAACATGCAAACTCCACGCAGGGAGGACCCGGGAAGCGAATACGGGTCTCTTAATTGCGAGGCAGCAGCGCCACCGTGCCGCCATGCCTACATATTCGAATGCTAAATGGCCTTTATACTGAATATGCCCATTTCACCAACCAGACAAGCTGTACTGGAGTGAAACCTTAATATTCCTGTTTGACTGTGAAGTGAAACACTAAGAATTAACGACTCAAACTTTATATCTCTTTTAGTGTGGTATCCTGCCTTGTGTCTGATGGTTCCATGATGGACTTTCGCCCTCCTTTCTGAACTGGACAAAGCCTTTGAAAAACAAACTGATGGATAGTTGAATGAATGGTCTTTAAATGCTCCCTTAATTTTGAACACATTCAAATGCACTTTTTTCAAATAATGTGCTACATTTATAGTATGCTGTATGTGGCAGATGAAGAAAATCAGAGGGGCAGTTTCAAAAATTAATATAAAAGTGGAAAAAAATGTTCCCATCAATTATTGAATCCAATGCAGGATAGATGGTGTTTATTCTAGAAGACAGAAAATAATGGGTCTCGGTTAAAGTGGCACCAGTTAATCAGATGTATCAGAATTACTATGTAACTGAGTACTTTTCTGTTCACAATATTTCTAGTGTTTTTTTACTTGGAGCTCATATTTATTTGTTCACTGGAGCTCCTTACTCTTGAACATGTTATGTCAGAGGCAGCCTTTGGGGGTGGCGACTAGGGCAATCGCCCCAGGCCCCGCGCCTGAGGGGGGCCCCGCAATAGGAGATTTTTTTGTCACCGTCAGCTCATCATACAAATATGCGGGGCCTCTGCAAGACATTCAAATCTGTTATAGACTGAAATACGGTACGTGGTGGATTTCTTCGGAAACCACTCATAAACGAGGACTTGTTACTTAAGAAGCCTTTCCTGGCATCTATACCAATAACCAATAACGATGATTTGTTAAAGTGCTGCATGGATTTGGACAACATGTTATGCGCAGAAGACTCACGTGATTTAGACAGAATTGACTTGTGCGGAGAATTGAAGATTTTTCGAGAAATGCTTCCTGATAACATCAATACAGCTCAAAAGTGTCTTCAGTACATTTGGCCCATTCGAGATTCATTTCCCAACATTGTTGTTGCATACAGAATTATGTTGACAATTCCTGTGACCGTTGTGAGCACGGAAAGAAGCTTTTCAAAGTTGAAACTTATCAAAAATTATCTACGATCAACAATGTTGCAAAACAGACTGTGCAGTTTAGCTATTTTGTCAATCGAAAAGGAACTTGCCTCAACATTGGACTACGAGGATCTTATCAATGATTTTGCCCAGCGAAAATCCAGAAGAGTGGACTTCCGTCTGTGACTGTCAAAGCAGCTGTTTGGTAAGTGTTCGTTTTATTACAAGTGTTCTGGTTCTCCGTAATTATATAAATTTGCCGACTCCAGCGGGTTCTGCAGAAACGACTGTTATCTAGTTTATTAATTTTGCGTGCAAAATGTTTCTGAATCATTAATTAAGTTGGTTAAAGGCCACTAAACCAATATAAGAACAATTACAATACGTAATGTAATCAAACGGCCAATAGTACCTCCATAAGGCACCATGTTTTTTAACAATAATAAGGCGTACAGCATTAGAGGCGGACAAGCCCGTGAGAGTGGTGGTACGGTATATAGCCTACACTTATGGCTCTTGGCCCCGCATATGACACTCGCCCAAGGCCCCACGTACTCCTAAGGCCGCCTCTGGTTACGTACAACTGCCCAAGAGTAAAATATACCTGCCATAAATCAATTCCTGATCTTCTTAGTAACTGATGTTGGCTTTTGTTGATGGTTATTGCAAAACACAATTTTAGAGGAAACTGTATTCTTTTGAATTTTAAAAAGTAATTATTTGAATAATAGGAATTTTTGGTATAAATATAATCTCACTCTGTGAAAATGGTAGCTTAAATCAGATTTGAATGTAACACTCTGAAATCTTGTAGCATTACAATGTTTTGGAAAATTTAGATCAAAAGTAATACACAAATTGAAATAGGCCTAGTCTATGGGAACAACAGCTTATCTCGGAGGAAGTGGGGAACTAAAAATGGAACTAGTAAGAACTGAAATAAACCCAAATAAACTTACAAAATGGAAAATGATGCAAAGTAAACTAAAAACTAGAGCAAACCAAAAATCCCAACTTTGTAATGAGCACTAAGTACTGTACATATCATACAACGGTAGCAAGCAAACTGAACTAAACTCGGCTTCCAAAGTGGGTTTTTACTTTGCTCACTCAAGAATTTGTGTTCAAGTTTGTTACCATGCGGTGGCCTCGCAAGGCAAGTGACAAAAAAATGTAACGATGTGACGCGCAAAATTAAACAAGGTGATGCGAACATTCAAACAAGGCAATGCACACAATTAAACAAGTAGTATCATTAATGTTATTTTATTAATATGGTTTATGGCTGAATTGTGCTTTACTTGAGTGTATTACAAACAGTAAAGATGATTACGGGATGCACATTTACATTGCACATGCAATGACTTAAACATATTAAGCAGTGTATGGCAAAGGGCAGTTGAAAAGAAGTAATATACAGTTATGGGTGTTGGTTGTGGAAAAGATTGCTTTGATAGCCCTGATGAAATCATGTGGAGCACACCTGACTGATGGAAATTGTAGTCGCCACTTCACCATTTGTCACAATGTTGCAGATAAGATAGGGAAATTTATGCTAAGTAACTTTGTTACTAGATTAGTGGCGCTAAACTGACTATGTTCAGAACCACAGCAACACGTCCCATTTCTCCATGTGATTGCTGTCAGTGCTGTAGGGATGCAGTTTATTAGAATGTCCCATATGCTAGAAATATCAAAATGTCCTTAGCAGATACCTACAACCCTAGAAGTATTATTCTGCCAAATTTCAGTTCTTTAGCTGAACAAATCTGTCAAATACAGTACTAACGAATAATTTTTGTTAACCTGGACAAACGTTCATACAATATCATGTTAAACAGGTTTTGTTTTAACAAAATGTAAATTTCAGTATAACGAAAGTTTTTTTAACCAAAAATAGCCACAGAAGATTATAATGCGAAGAAAAAAATACTTAACACCGTGCCTACACTTTCACCAAGTCCCGGTAAACCTGTGACAGGCTATCTCTTTTCTGTTAAACCAAAAGAAAGTGACAGTCTATTGCAAAATTTCTAATCTCGGGCAGTCTCAGTGAGGCTTGATGCATGTAGGCATGACATCATACCCATAGCTGAGTTCTTAGTCAATGCTCCACTGTGTGCAGTGGGCTGGCGCCCTGCCCAGGGTTTGTTTCCTGCCTTGCGCCCTATGTAGGCTGGGATTGGCTCCAGCAGAGCCCCGTGACCCTGTAGTTAGGATATAGCGGGTTGGATAATGGATGGATGGATGGATGCTCCACCGTGACCCTGTGTTAGGATATAGTGGGGTTAGACAATGACCGACTGACTGACTGCTCCACCGAGCATCTGTATAAGTTGTTGTGTCATGTGCGGATACTGTACTGTCCCAGTTTCATAGCGCTTCTCAAAGTTTTCTTTGCAATGAACAAAAAAAGTGAGTTTATGCTGAAAGAAAAATTAATAATCCGGGAAAAGGTTGATTCCAGAATGAAGACAAATAAAGTGGCCAAAACATTCAGGATAGGCACCTTCATCGCTGTCAACAATTTTGAAGGATCGAAAAAAAAGAAGTTAAAGATCAGGTGTTGGGGCCTGAACAAAAAAATAACATTAGAAGTATGTTTGTATTTCAGTAAAGAAAAGTTACATCTAATATCTCATTTTCATTTTTTATTCATACCTGTATTTCTATATAAAAAAAAAGTTATATCTAACATCTCATCCATCCATTTTCTAACCCGCTGAATCCGAACACAGGGTCACGGGGGTCTGCTGGAGCCAATCCCAGCCAACACAGGGCACAAGGCAGGAACCAATCCCGGGCAGGATGCCAACCCACTACAGGACACACACAAACACACCCCCACACCATGCACACACTAGGGCCAATTTAGAATCACCAATCCACCTAACCTGCATGTCTTTGGACTGTGGGAGGAAACCTGAGTGCACGGAGGAAACCCAAGCAGACACGGGGAGAACATGCAAACTCCACGCAGGGAGGACCCGGGAAGCGAACCCGGGCCTCCTAACTGCGAGGCAGCAGTGCTACCACTGCGCCGCCCTCTAACACCTCATTTTGAAATAAAATATTTTTTGCAGTTTAAGAATCCCTATTTTTTATATATTTTTCTGTACTGGAGACAGAAAGATGAGTCCAGATTGAGTGTTCAATGTTAAACATTGTGTGACAAGCACGTTAGCAGTCACTTTGCTCTTGGTTCACTGTTTACCAGATGCAGCAGAGCAGCTACGAAGCTATCCTTGAACCACTGCCATTAAAGATGGTGAATTGCAAGAGACATAATAGTATAGAATTCCACCTGTATATACATTTACATATTAAGTTAACCAATTTAAAGATACAAAGCAAATAATCAAAGCAAATAACAATTAAAACCCAGACTGATTTTCAGTCACCACTTGATGATTCATCTTTATATGGAAATATTACATCTTTGCTTATTTTCTGTGTTTTCTGTGCATGACTATATTAGGGCCACAGAGAAGAAAAATTAATTAAAAAATTATGGATGCAGTGCTGTCACATTCATGTGTACTAAGTGTTTCCTTCTGATTTCACAAAGTTACAGATTATGTACTCAGTGGCAATGAAAATAAATTAATTGCAAATCTGGAGCAGAATTCAATTCAAATGACTGCCCTGGCAAAATCAGGCCCAAAATACTAGTTGCTAAGCAACACTTTCTCTACATCTACTCTTAATTAATATTTATTATAACATTGCAATAGAAGTATTTTGAGCACTTTCATTCAACTGTTGTATATTATCATTAATGATGAACGGTGTTCTCAAACGTGCATGGGGTTGGTGCTTTAGGGTTTGATCTTTAAAAGTACAAAAGTCAATTATCTAGTTTTTTCTTAAATATAAGTGTATAGGTCAGAGATTAATTACTCACTATTATTAGTTATGTTTTAACCCCTTGTCTGGAAAACAGTGGAAAAGAAAATAAAACAATTTTCTAGGATTATGCAGTTTTACAAAAACAAAAAAAGATATGTGTCATTTATAGATGAAAAATTAAACATACATGCTGTCAGCATTTTATTCCCACAATTCAATAGAATGGAAGATTGAACACACATAAACTGATTGTACAGTTCTCAGTTTGAAAGTTAATTTATTAAGTTATTTGCACTTGACAGGAGGTCCTGTGCTACAAAAGAAATTGAATACATCATCTTGTTCATTGAAAACAGTGACCAGGACATTACACTTTTAAAGCACAATATTGCAGTCTCAGTCTCTGCTTTCAAATCGCCATGTGACCACATGTCATTTAGCTTGCATGTGATCCAGTTATAAAACTTGCATACATATTTAAAATGATAAAGTACCCTAAACTTGGTAGTCACCTTGGATAAAACTGTAAAATGTATTTAGTCAAATAAATAATTATATAAAAATAATAATAGTAATGAAAATAAAAATATTGTATTTAGATACATGGAATGAAGCGAAACAACATCTCGACAGTGCTAAATCCAGGATAGCTTAGAGACAAATAAGCCATTCATACCTTCCTTTGATTTCCAGCTGTGAGTGCATACAAAAAAAAATCATTCTGCCACTACCTCCCCCTTGGCATATTCCTGCTATCTTTTTTATGGGACACTTTTTGAAAGTAAGCTGCATACAGTAGTGTGTTTCCCATTGTACATATTGACTTTTACCCTGATTTTCAAACCGCTTTGAGGCCTCTTCCTTCTCTACCAACCTTTGAAGCTGTTCATAGGCCATTGCACCTGTCACAGCTGCTTCTTGTTAGTGAACGAGTATATTCTCCTGAACCTCATTATGCTAGTTATTGCTAAATGATATGTGAACTTCCTGCACATGGTACCTTAACAAGGGAATAAATAAAAACATTTCAACAGTAAAGCAAAATAATACCATTCGGCACACAATTTAATAGTGCACTTTGTGTCACTGGTATAATAAGCAGCATTGTTATGAATGGACATCATGAATTTACCTGGACTGTCGCCACTGAGGTGAGTGAAGTTGTCCAGCATAAAAGTGAAAAAGCTAGATAGCTGTGAAGAAAAAAAACATTGGAATGTTTCATTATGTGTATTTGGATGAAAGCATTTACTATACCTCATGCCATTTAATATTCTGAATAACTCTTACAAAACAGAATTGCACCAATACAAGTACTGAAAAAGCATATATGTTTTACTTATGAATAATCACACAAACAAATTTTCTATATTATATTTTAAACTGATTTTCATTCATTCATTCATTCATTCATTTTCCACCACTTATCCAAAGCTGGGTCATGGGGGCAACAGTCTTAGCAGTGAGGCCCAAATGTCCTGTTCTCCAGCCTCACTTGCCAACTGATACTATGGGATCCCAAGGTGTTCCCATGCCATCTGGGAGATATAATACACCCAGCAAGCCCTGGGTCTTTCCCGGGGTCTCCTCCCAGCTGGTCGTGCCCGTAAAACACCTCCACAGGGAATCAACCTCCAGGACGCAATCATATCAGATGTCTGAAACACCTCATTTGGCTCCTCTAGACTCCATTTATTGACATCACAAATGTTCAAACCTCACAATACTGAACTATAAATTAAACAATATATAAAATATGAACTTGGACTGCAAGCAAGTGTGAGACTGTGTGAGCTAACGCTGATTGACCTGACAGCAATTAGGACAGACATTTTTCTTTACTTCAACAGAGCTTCCATAAAGTTTTAAGCCCTGGACACTTTTCAAACAAACTCTTATGTAACTTTTTAAATGACTGCTATGCAGTAGATCGATTTTAAACTCTGTATTTTTACTGACTTGAATTGTGTATCTTTTAAATCATTCTTTTAAAGTGCAATAAAGCAAATGGCTACAAATGCATTTTGTAATTTATTAGCCCAGCGTAATTAGGATCAAAACGGACAAGCAGCCTGAGAAAGATAAACACATATTGATTATTCTTGTAGTCATCTGTTAATTCCACTTCAAGTGAGGCCTTTAAGTTCAGGATGCATGCTGAGCAGCCCAGAGAAAACAAAGCATGGTGAACAGAGAAGGGAACAACAAAAGAATCTAAAGAAACTGTCAGACTCTCTGCAGGCTAAAGAAAATTTGAAGCTTTTTAATAAGGCTCTCTTTCAAATACATTTCCTAACCTTTTAAGACTCTTTTCAAACATATATCCTACTTTTGCTACTATCGATTTTACTGTGTTTTTATTATTGTTGCTTTATAACAGTGTTGGCTTCATATTATTTGATTGGGACAAAGTATATTGTTAAGAGCATCTGGTGTAGGTGATTGCCATATTCTCACAGGAGTTAGTGGCTGAGAAGAGACGTCTTCAAAAGAAAGCAGTGCAGTGAGTGAGCATCTGCTTTGGTGATTGGCACAGGTCTGAAGGCAACCGTTTGGTCTGCTTGTTCAAAGCAGCCATCCACATGCAGGTAAGGCTGTATACATGGGTGCAATAAAGTGATATACCTAACACATATAAAGAACATACTGTAGTTAACAGTAATTATAACGTAAGTAAAATATAATCCATAATAATATATTATAAGTATAGTGATCAGAGCACCTGGTGCAGATGATTTGATAATCCCACAGGGTTTAGTAGCTGAACGGGGGATGCCTCCAATAATAAAAGCAACATGGTGTACGGCGCGGGTGTCGAACTCCAGGCCTGGAGGGCCGCAGAGGCTACAGGTTTTCATTCTGACCCTTTTCTAATCATTGACCTGTTTTCACTGCTAATTCACATTTTAATAGCCCTGTTAGAAGGATTCAGTCCTCTGAATTAATTTGTTTCCTCATTAAAATGCAGCCAAACAGAAATGAGACGTGAAACGAGTCAACAGATGACCAGTTAAACTGGGGCTTCAAACTCCAACCAGTTTCATAATGAGAAGCCAATTCTTGCTGTTAATTAAACTCGTTATTTAATTCCATGGCTTGTTGTTGCTCTCACTCTGCCACAGCTGACATTTCCAAAACTGTTGATTTTCTATTTTTCATAAGAACATTGTCAAAGTGTTTTGGTGAGCTGAGAGATCAACCTTACTGAGACCTTCACCTTTCTTTAGTTTCAGATATTGTGTGATGGGCACAGGTGAGCTGGTCATGTGGTGGCTTGTTTTGTGTCTCATTATTGTTTGGCTGCTAATTAAGGAAAAAGAAACAACTAAAGGGCCTGAGTCAAGTTAATTAAAAGAAGTAATTAGGAGCTAAAACTGGTCACTAATTAAGAAGATGGTTAGAATGAAAACCTGCAGCCACTGCGGCCCTCCAGGACTGAAGTTTGACACCCCTGCTGTACGGTACCTGCTTTTGAAATTACTTTCAACAAGGTTTGAAGTGTAAATTGCTTTTCTAGCCATGGAATATAAAAGACAAACCATACAATAAGTCTTTAAACAATTGTAACTATAAACCAAAAATTTCCTTTCTTTCATTTTGTAATTTGTTAGTTATATCAGTCCTGATACTGTGATAGTACTTAGTCAGAGTTAGGTTTAAGTGATCAGTATCTAAATGTTTAAATAATACAGTACACTTGTACTAGAAACTTACAAGATTAGATAATGTTTGATAGATAAATAAACACAAGCACTGTAAAAATGTTCTATTCATTCTCTTTTATCCTACTTAGTCCATTTTCAAAAGTAATCATAGTTAATGATATAAATTACAGTTTTCAAAACTTGCAACAAAAAATCTGTTGCTTCAGAGTTCCAGCATTGCAGGTTCAAACCCCATGTCCAATTACTGCCTGAATAAACAGTGTCTTGGCCAGGGTTCAAAACCTATCCTCTGAAACAGTGAAGCAGCAACGGCAGTAGTAACCACTGCATCACAATACTGCCCTAAGAAGCTCAGAAATGCTTTATTAGATTTTGTTGTCTTGAAGTTTATCTCCAAGAGTTTGTTCTCTGGTTACTCCAGTTTTCCTCCCACAACCCAAAGATATGCAAGTTAGGTTGAATCGTATGTCTAAATTCATGGACCTGGGTCAGTGAGTATGGGTATTCAAAATAAAGACATCTAATGCTGATAGAATAGGCTCTGTAATAGGCTCTGAGATCGGAAAATTAACCACTTACCATTTGTGCTAATAGTTTGGGTTCTTGGTGACAGATAACATTAATTTAGTTTCCTTGAGTACAGGGAATGGTGGTATCAGTTGCTAAATAACTTGTAGTAATGCTATCCATTCATTACTCCATCCACTCATCAGCACTGAACCCCGATAAACCAGTTCATTATGTTACAGGTAGTGATGGAAAAATGAAGCCTCATGAAGCTTTGAGGCTTTCTTTCATTTTGTGCTGAAAAAGATTTGAAGCCTTAAAACCTCAGCCCCAGTATGAACAGAGA
Source organism: Polypterus bichir lapradei (assembly GCA_026402145.1). Classification (NCBI taxonomy): domain Eukaryota; kingdom Metazoa; phylum Chordata; class Cladistia; order Polypteriformes; family Polypteridae; genus Polypterus; species Polypterus bichir. The sequence continues at coordinate 23,149,616 of JANRMT010062831.1, forward strand.
CATCTGGTGGTTAACTGAGGTCAAGGCAAACTGTCAAGAGTGCACTCACTGTTTCAGTCTCGTGTCACCAGTGAAAGGTCAGAAATGTCTGTGTTCATTTTATTTTTCTAAGGTTCTTGTTCATTTATGCTACTAGGGGGCTCCACCCCCTGCTAGCTTCGCTCGCCAACCCCTTTGTTTGGTTAATAGAAAAAGCTATTCTTATGGTAAACTGTAAACATTTTAATACGAATGGCATATCACGATCTACTTTGGTGTCTAATGTTATTCGCGGAATATACTCGTATACATTACCTTTCTTGTCACCTGTTAAAATTTACATCGCTTCTCCGTGATTATAAATATACACCTGACCGAATTGTGTATTCTTTGAAATTAAACATGTCATTGCTTTGACTGGTGCGGGACCACAGATTCTCATAGCGTATGGTCCATTATTGTGTAAATCCATGTTTTGTGCATTGAATGATGCAAAGGCAAAAAGACTTTGTTTTCCACTCTTTTCCTTTTATTTCTGACCTCAATTTGTCCTGCAATTTTTTCAATTACACCTGCTTCTGATGATTAATTACCTTTTGTTTGCGTTAATGTGATCTTTACTATCTTTTTTTTTGATAATGTAGCGACTGACATAATAAAGTGTCACAAAAGTTCTACTTGAACAATCGCCGGCTTCCTAATAACAAACACAACTTTCTAGCACCGTCTCCAACCCCTCATCCCCCAGGTCTCACCTCCCCCCCCCCACCACCACCGCATCAATCAATACCCCGCTATCAGTCTTCCGTGCTGTACTCCACCCTCCCTCAATCGGACCTAACAGTCACTTAAAACAAAAAAGGCTTCAACTTGGCTGGAACGCTACAATACATTCGAATTTTACTGCTTTCATATTCTGTACCTTTATCTGCATGTGTATTGCGCCATTGTTTGTTTGAGCCTTTCGAATTCAACTGCTTTCATAATCTCTTATCTGCCTTTGTTTCTCTCGTATGCTTTTGGGTCTCTTTTCTCTGCGCTGCTCTTTCTTCTCTACTGAGAGCACAGGATCTGTGGGTGCTACGTGCCTTTACATGACTGAGTGTTTTGCTGGCTGTCCGTGCTCTTATTTGATAAGAAGGGCGTGTCTTGCAAGAATCTCATGTTCCACGTCCCTGCGAGACGGCCCTGGGACATTCAGTTGGCACCAAGTCTCATGTTTACGGTCCCTGCGAGACGCTCAGTGGCCAGTCTTTTTTGTCTCGCGGGTCTTTTAAATGTCTTCTGAGAACTTCCGAGAAGATCATGTCTCGTCGTCCTGCTTTTCCTTTCCAGGATTTTTTTTTTATAATAGAGAGATTTAACTTTTGAATGCTGTTTTCCGCTGTTAGTTGCCATCTGTCACCGAAGCTCTCCAAATCTCTCTCTCGACAACCGAACAATTTTGAATGAGAATGATGCATTTTATATAGGCTATCTGTTAATTTAGCACCAAAGCTGTCAAACCAATAAAGCAAACTGTGAAGCACTGATGAAATTCGAAGCTTCAAACGTCATGGGTCATGTGACAGCAGTTTTTTGACACAAGCTCTGTCACTGTGATTCGACTTCAGACTGACTGACAGAAGCTTCAACACTTCGATATCATTTTCCCATCTCTAGTTACAGGCCAAGGCCTACTCTGGTAGCATTGGCTGTATAGAAGGAACTAACAATGGACAGGTACTAGTCTGTTACAGCGTACACTCAAAGAAACATCAACATACAACCAAAGAGAAAGTGCTGATTTAACTGTGTTTTTAACATAGTAAGAGTATTGTTAATGTATTGTAAGTTTTGGCAACTTTCTGCTATTTTATTACAGTGTTGTGAGAACTATGCAAAATTAATCCATTCAATTTAGTTGAAACTGTGGAGAAGGCATCTCATCACATTGTAGCAGCAGCATACATGTGCAAATCATACTAAACTAAAAATTGAAAGCATTTTAGTCAAAGTTAGATTTGTTCTGTCTTGGAGTTTTACAGAATACAGACCATTTTGTATTATAATAATGATTATTTATTAATAATTATACAAATTTATGTAGTCAGGGCAGGAGCTTATACTGACAATCCTGGGCCTGAAGCAGGAACCAACACTCAAAAAGGTACTAGTTCAATGTCAGAATAAAAACAAATAATTACTAATAATTATAACTCTTCACAAAAGTAAGTTTATTAAACCTCTTTTCTGTTTGTAATATGATGGTTCATATGTGAAACAACTGTAAAAAAACAAAAAAACAATGCAACTAACCTGTAGCTGGTCTTGCTCTCCTGCATACTCTATGGACTGAAAGATGCTCCAGGTGTATCTTCTCCGAATCTCTAATCGAGCCATATAACGCCGAAACCATTGCTGAATCAGAATTGCTGCTTTTAATGCTATGAGAGAGTGGAAGAGATTGCATAAATAAGACAAGATTACAATTTCATTTGAAACTTTTAAGGTTATTTGTGTTTCACATCTTTTCAGAAGTAAAAGGGAGTTTTTACATATTATTAGCCTGCAAAACAATAATTTGCACCTCGCCATACTTTTGAGGACTACAGACCATTACTTTGATTAAGTGTTAAAGTTTCCCACAAACAGAAATCCTTCAGTTGTCACATTGTTCCTAACAGACATGACACCCTTCAATGCTATAGGTAAACAGATAGCCAACATTCTCAAAATGTGTGGTTCAATATAGGCTAAAAATGAAAGCACAATGAAAGAGAGTACACAAAATAACCAGCAGCATAGCATCTCTGGACTAAAGAGACCATTTCAACTGGATGAGCAATGCATAAATCTGTTCATACTAATGTGTATCATTGGTTGTATTTTTTGCGTGAAATCCTATTACTTTGGGGATAGTTTTAGCAAAGAATCCTTTAACTGGACGCCCTTGCAGACAGCCAAACCTTTTGACTAATTTCATATTTACAATGTTCTCTACAGCATCAACTATTTTATATATATACACAGTACAGGCCAAAAGTTTGGACACACCTCCTCATTCAATGTGTTTTCTTTATTTTCATGACCATTTACAGCACTCCATCACTCTCCTTCTTGGTCAAATAGCCCTTAC
>JANRMT010062831.1:23153112-23165437 GCA_026402145.1 Polypterus bichir lapradei
CCAGTCCATGACAACTGTGAACTTTGGTCCCTCTTGGAGATTCGTCTCAGGATGTCATAGCAGTGCAATGTCAATTGCTTAAACAACCCATTGTGACTCATTTGAATTAAATGTAATGATGAGTTATGACCTTACTTGACCGAAAGGCGGTTTAAGGAACAGTACTATTTTAAGATTAGGTAAATGGTCCAAAAAATCATGTACAGTAACTGACTGAAATGATATTCATAAAACTAGTAGTTTTTATTCAAACATATACACACAGAACATCTACTAGCACAATCATTTTTCGAACATTCTTCCATCTTAAGGTATTACTCTAGTTTGAGTAAAACCACATACTTTTGGACCACAACTATTTTTTCATATCTTTACTCTTTCAATTTGATCATTGGACACAGGTTGATATCTGGATGTAATGTTTAACTTGAAATACAATTGAGAATAGAAATTGTGCCAAATATGAGATACAAAGTGTTGTCCTTGAACTCATACTTTATCTGAATGGAAAGAAGTGGGTTGAGTCAAAGATGAGTGCACATTGGTAAAGGAAGCAACTATTGGGATCACATGCATAACTCTACAGATATAGAAACTGATGCTCTTTAAATAATGAATTTTTGTCATAGTAGCTCCAATTCTTAAATTCTAGTACAGCTTTCAAAACTTCTAATTTTCATGCCAAATGTATGTAAGTTCAGAAACTTGGGTATGTAGATTATTTAACTGTGCAGAACAACCATCTTTTAGTTTATTTCCTGGCATGCACACTTTTAAATGATCAGAAATTTTGCTATACCTGTTTAGATATTTCCTAAAAGGAGTAAGATCTAAACAGCACACCTTTTGTGTTTTGTCAGTGGCAGAGATTACCTTAAAGGAAGTAGATGAGACAAGTCAATATGTAAGCATGCTCATCACACTACAAACTCAAATACGTCACTAGACAGGCAAGGAATTAACTCAGCTGCTCACTGTGACTCAGTCCTACAGAGCTTAAAGGAAGATTTTGCCTCATTACATAGAATCTTGGTAGTGGTGAAGGATAAGTAAATGAAACTCTGTCTGGACTCCAATAGACTGATGAAATCCCTTGATGGGAAGATATCCAGGATCCCAACCTATGAGACCCATGGAGGTTCTTCTACTGTTATTTGAGACAATATTTCTTTTAGATCAGTGCATCATGGTCATTCATAAACTGATTTCTGCTTTTTTTGCCCTTTATGATGACTAAAGTAAAAGGAACATTATCTCAAATATGGGTTGAGAAATATTAAGTTCTGATTTTGACAGCAAGATATCCAGGAACCCAACCTATTGGAACCATGGAGGTTTTTCCACCCGTATCTGAAACAATATTCCTTTGACATCAGTGCATCATGGTTATTCATTAATTAATTTCTGCTTTATTTCCCTATATGATGCACTGACATAAAAGGAATATTGTCTCAAATATATAGGTTCAGAAACATTAAGTTCTGATTTATTGATAATTAGTTATTGCCCTCTGTTAAAGCTGGCAGTTAGGATACCATTGTTATCTCTGACCATGCTTCTTTTATTCTGGAACTCAAACTATCAAGCTCCATTAGTACAAATTATAACTAGTATATTAACTCATTATTATTACCTGACAAACATTACATCAAATTAGTTTCTGCACAAATTCACATTTTCATGGAAATTAATGTAATCTCCAGAGATACAGTATCTGTGAGTACACTTTACAAACACTTAAAGCATGTCAGAGGGGGTGAATCAGTCCAGGTGTCTTGCATAAAAAGCACTGCAAAACTATATGAGCATCAGAATTAGTTGTTGAGGTTTAGGTTTCTATGACTAGTCAAGAATTTGCAAAATCTCCCGTTTTTAAGTCGCTTATCATTAACATGGATAAAATGCTAATACAATTTTACTTTATTATATAAAAAAGAAATTCACAGTGCAATTATAGTGATAAACAATGCAGTTGGGACTACTTTTATATAAGTAAACATAAAGAAGAAAGTAAGTTAATTTATAGCCGATTCTTGATGTTAATGAAACATTTGAATTGACTTAATGCATGACTCAGCTCTCAATGGAGACAACATGGCAACAGTTAATTTGATGCAATATGCCATTAAGAGTATGAGATAATGTAATTTTGATATTGATAAAAATGTATTGTAATATATTGTGTAAACTTCTGAAAAACACAAAAATGGGTTGGGTAATACATATTATGAAAGCGGCAAATCAAATTCAGAAACTCCTGTAAAACCTTTAAAGTTGGACAAACACATGAAAAATACAGTTTAATGCTATGTTTGCTCAGTCTTTGGATTTAGCAAAATGTGAAATACACTAAGACATGCATTGTTATTTCTTTTGGTATGCAATGGTACATTTCTACACCTACTCTTACTGTATATTAATGTCTTCTTTAACCAAAATATTGCAATGAGCAAGCTTAGGTATGACAAAGAAGGAATAAACCGTTTGATATCAGTGACAGCCCTACCAAGATTAATGCAAAGAAATATGATCATGTACATAAGACTTGTATTTATTATTCAAAACATTCAAGGGAGTCAGGAAGAAAGGAAGGACACAAAGCACAAAATAAAGGAAAATACCAAATCTACTGCTTCTCTTTGCCTACCTGCACATTTGTTAAGCCATCACTGCCTTCTTTCCCACTTCTAAAATGCAGTAAATAGTTATTTTCTATCACATTCTGTTTTATCACACACCTTCCTATCCTCTATTTTCACCTGGAAGTTTATTGTTTATGACTCTGGTTTAACACTCCTAACATTGGTGCCAATAAAGTTTTTATGGACAGATGCATTTAATGGTGACATACAGTATGGATGCTAGCTGTTGAAGCAATACTATGTTTTTAAATAAGCAGTTGAAATCCAAAATCTTCTCAAGTGAAAACTGGCTATCAGATAACAGACTGTCGCATCTGCCACTACATTGTCCCATCCCAGAGTGAACTGCATCTCTATGTTACTGCATTGTTTCAAATAAACCTAAAAGTGCTCTGAGTGGCAGAGATAAATCATCTTTGCTTTAGGGATGTTCTAAAGCATCATCATAAGTTAGCCAGAAGTTTAGTACACTTGTATCAAGAAGTCTTTAACCAAAACCAAAGCATTAGGCAAGATTTTAGTCAAAGATCAAATCAAAGTAACTAAACTATATTGATTATTTCTTTCTTTTATGAGGTTCTTTAGCACCACGTTATCAAGGCTGTTTCCTTTAGTGATGTGAAGTCCTGATGTGATTTCATGAACAATACCATGTATGGATATTGCTAGCAATAGGCATCACTGACATGTACAATATGGCACTGGCTCTCAGAAAAAGCCTAAACAAACTGTTACTGGAATGATGTCGTGAAAATAATTTAAAAAATTAATAACATCAAAGTAACAACAGTAGTGATTCCACAGATGTACTAGAATGAATCAGCATGAGCTCCTATCAAAAATTAATGATGTAACAGTATTATTAATGAAACGGGTAATAGGTTAATAACAAATATTATATCAGCTGAGGTAATCAGTTCGGGATTATATTCATACGTCCATGTGAATTTTGAAATAAATGAAGTGCAGTTTTTGGGATTTTCCTAAAGCATAGTAATTACTCAAGGAGACAGGATGAAGGTTACCAAAATAAAATAAATGGTCAATCACAACTCAAAGGCAAAATCAAAATTAAATGAAAAGCAAAAAAAACTCTAATTATTCTTTATTTGAATAATTAACCAAAACTAAAGCTAGTGTTTTCTCTTTGTTTTAATCCAAAGTTAAGATGTTTCCTTGCTCTCTTTACAACAGCATTTGGGACATCTGTCTCTGCTTAGGAATTTGCTCAGGGTATTGCTCATTCTCCTAGTTTCTTTCTTTTCTGAGATGGATGCCCCTACTGGGATGCAAATGCATGATCTTGGAATTATAGGCAGTTATACAACTGAGTCACAGACTGTTTGGCACAGTGGCAGAACCTTTGGCTTATACTCCCAAGTTCAAGTCCCAGCAATGCTACCACAGGAAGCCTAGCAGTGTGGATGGAATGACACCCTGAGTAAAATCCTCAGCAGAGAAAAATTGCGTTGTGACTTGGATTCATTCAGTTGGAGACTCAGCGCTAATTGCAGGGGGTGTGAGCTGCAAAGCCGAGCCACGGTTCCATGAGAAGCCTCTACGCAACTAACAGGGAAATTGCTCTCTGAATGATCATTGATCTTCATTTAGCTCAGTAGTAGAACTTGCTGATTGTAATTCCAATGTCTTGAGTTTGCCTCCCAGAAGTGTCATCTCTGTGAGGTTGGAAGCAACACCCTGAGTGTATTTCTCAGCAGAGACAACAACATACATCATATGACTTTCATGTCATGTGAATGATTGTCATGGCTGTCAACTATATGGCAGACCCCATTAATGATCCTCAAACAAAACCCAAATACCTAAATAGTCAAAGTAACTCAAACCAAAAAATAAATACAATTTAAAACATCAAAACAACATAGATTCTTGACAGTCATCAGTACATTTTCAGTAGTTTGTGGCCTAATCCCTAAAAGAACAAATTATGAATAAAACAGCTTAGTGGTTAGTGGGTAAAGTAAACAGGTAACTGCATAAGTAATTCATGCACCATTTTCAAAAGCCCAGATACACGCCACTGCTTTCCACTCTTCAAATGAGTAGTTCACTTAAGTAGGATTCAGTCCATGGGAAGTAAAGGCCAATTGTTTCTCAACTTCATATGAAAAAGGACAGTCTTCAGTTTAGAAGCAGACACATCAGAGGTAATTCTGACTTGACTGTCTGAGTGAATATGGGCCAAGGCCAGGGATTAGTAAGAATATTTTTAGGTTCACAGATGGCCTGATGATTAAATCCAGAACACCTCCTTTGTCAGATGCTGAAGAAGGGAAGACATAGCTGATGCCTAGTGTGGCAAGAACTAGAAACCAGGCCAGCTGAAAGCAACAGTGGGTGTATAAGAACAATGAATGGTCTCCACATTTGACTGAAAATTAGGGACGTTGAGCAGACAGGTAAAAATCCAGCAAAATGTTAAACTCAAACACAACAAACAGATATCTAAAGCTGAGTGGAGATGTGAATGTTTCAACAATGTCATGCGGATCATGAATCTCAACATTTTCCAAAGGATGGTTTGTATTAGTTGTGGAATCGGATGAGAGCCCTACTAGGTCCAAAAGCCATTATCTTATTATAGATTATGTTAGTATGTCCCTTCAGTTTGTGCACTGAATGATTTTTGGGCAACCTTGATGAAATCTAAGCTTTGAAAATTTGTTTTGAATAAGGCAAGTGGATGTTTAGTTCTGTTTTTTTTAATAAGACAATGACAATGGAAGTCAATTCCTTCTCTCTTAATTTCACACATAGCAACAGATCATTAGTTGTTTTTTTCAGCTATGACAAAGTTTAACAGTCATGGATAAACGTTCAAACTTTGATGCCACCTTAATACTGCAACATCTGTAGTTCCATGCTGAAGGACTGGGGTCACTTCAGGATTGATACATTTCTTATGTGTACATTTTGCTAGATTACCTAAGCCATTCAAAAGGTTGTACAATTCTTGATATCATTCTATTCACCCAGAAAGAGCTCCTGTTCTTGCACTCAATTAAATGAATTGATGGATTTTTTTATAAAGCAGTAGGCTTTATAGAACTTGATTTCAAAAAGAAATAATATGGTAAATTTTGAATTTTGAGAACACACTGAAGTAAATGTTCCTGTTTGGAGCATGACATTGTATATACAGTACATTGCAAATGAGAAGCCTAGCATAATGTTTATTACAGTCGTTCTCTCTCAGGATAGCCAATACCTGTGGATACTGTATCTCTGACGTGATTTGTTATTAAAATAAGGTTTGAGAGATCATAGACGCAGTATCTGCATTTTCCATCATTAGGAAAACCTCCAGATGTTTTCCTAATATAGCCATCCTCCTGTAACTTCAGATTTGTGCAGTCTAGACACATAAACCTTTTGACTTGAACCCCTGCTATAAGAGTAAAGTGTTTAGGTACTGTAAGCATTCTGTTTTTACTAGTCGTCAGAACTGAAGAAGCTGGTAAACAAAACTGAAAATATTAGTTACTGGGATATTTTGGTAGTATTTACTGTTTCTTTCTGTGTTTATATTTGGTATTGAACAAGTCAGTAAAAATACCAAATGTATAGTGCTATTTAAACAAATTGAGTTTAATAAGCAATGTGAATCAATATGATTTACCAGCCAAGAAATGTAAAAAGCATCTACAAAGGTGAACTCTGCTCATACTTTGTTGATGTTTTATTCATTTATTTTCACTTGAGTTTTTTTGTTTAATATGTCCTTTTTATAAAGACTGCCTTCAATAATAAAAAAAGAGTTTTTGATCAACATGAATGTTTTATAATTCAATTTAATTGAAAAGTATAATTCAAAAGTGAAACTGATTTAATTTCGGCCTTATGCAATGGCACAAAAAGAAATGCGCAAATAATAATTGAAAATTTGGTATTCAGCATTCTCTCAGTGTTTTCTGAAATTCATCTTTTGCCAAGAAGTTTCAATGTTGCGCATGATAAACATGGCAATAGTGAAATATTAGGTGAGCTGATGATTTGGAGGAAACAAGAGGGACAGTTATGACAATTGTTGTGTTGCTGTATGTATCATCAATGGATCTGTGAGACTTAACTTGCTTGTTACTAGGTTGGTCTACTCTTGAACCTTAAGCTTAAGCTTAACATACATATACATACGTATTCTATGGCAAATGCTGATCGAGCTCCATGGTGCCGGGCAGTGAGTATAGGTCCCACTAGAGGACATCGGGCCCTCTGGCCACCCTCATGAAGTCTGTTTCTGATTGTTTGGTCAGAGATATTCACACCAGTGGCCTGCTGGTGGTCATTCTGTAGGGCTCTGACAGTGCTCATCCTGTTCCTCCTTGCCCAAAGGAGCAGATACTAGTCCTGCTGATGGGTTAAGGACCTTCTACAGTTCTGTCAAGTTCTCCTAGGGCAACTTGCTGGAAGAAAGACGAGGTGGAGAGAGAAGAAGAAGACAAAGACGGAGAGTATTGACTATGCTTTGTACTGTGATCATGCCTGTGTTTACTGCTGTAGGAAAGATTGGGGAAGAGTCTCCCAAGAAAGAATGCAATAAAAAGCCTGTGTTGTGTTGGAGTTGTGTCTGTGTGTGTCTGTGTTCGGGAGCTGGAGTGCCCCCTACAGGCCACAATACACACACAGATATCCTATATACACAATTACGTATCAGAAGTGCTAATCACTCTGTAGTATTCTACATAGAATCCCATTCACATGAGTACGTAAAAGTGATGCTTCATGCCTATCACTCCTCAGTACTCCACATAGGGACTCAGTATCATCACCATTAACAAACATACGGGTGTCTCCAAGACACCCAAAGGCTTAACACCCTTTGGTTATATGTCATTTACCAACTGATGGGGTCCCACTTGTTCTTCAATTGAATTGTGACCTCTCAGCCTTGATGAACCCTGCAGGATGAGCAAAATGGCAATCTGCCCTGCACCAGCTGCCCTAATATTTACTTTATTCAAAATATATTGACAAAGTATAGAAATGTAAAAGCAAAGTGGTATATATTAAATTATAATAATGCCAATAGAAGAAAGTATAATAGAAACTAAAATAGCAAAATTCTGGATATCATCATAGAAAAGCTTTTTTAAAACTAACCATGTCAAGAGTGGATGTTGTCCTGAGTGGCTTTTTAAATCAGCAATTGTGTGATGCATTAGCGTACATTCTCTGACATCTAGATGAGTTCGTCACTTTCTGTCTTTCTGACATTTCTCAGTCTCTGACATCGCTTCCTATACTAGCTCTTCAGTCCTTCAGACAGAGCATTACTTTTGTTGAAATCCCATGAGGGATACTACACACATTTGATTGGCTAGCTATTCTTGTGATGGATGCCTTTGCTAAAAGGCTTTGATCCTGTGCTTATCTGTTTTACTATTAAGTTGTAAACTGACTGAAACAGATGCATTACAAAACAGGAAGACTGTATAAGAGAGGATGATCTCAATGTAAATTACCTTAAGGGACTGGTGAAATCCTTTGTAAATTAGTTCCTTTACAGTTCATCCTGGTTCATTTGAGCAAAATTAAAACTTACTATAAGCAGTGTACAGTTTCAGTTTATGGTGATTTTATACTCTAAAACACTGCATTGCAGTCCCTTTTATATATTCCATTAGGTAAAGTTAAAAATCATAGCAATCTTCATCTTATTGACTTGCTTAGTCTATACGTTAAAGGAAACAGTGCACACATTGTCACTCTACTGAAAACATCTGTTACGTATATAAAGGTCTAATACAATTGGCACAGGTGAGGAAATGTTCAACGTCTTGCCCTTCTCTGTTTCAAACCCTCACCTGGACTGGCTTGACACATATTGAGGGTCTGAAGAACAGAATCTGCAGCTCATTCAGTTGCACATTTAATTCAGAGGTCAGTATTTATTAATATTTAGCTTAAGGGAAGTCCCCTTGCTCAGCAGAGCAAGTGGCCCTCTAACTTCTGCTGCATCATATCAAACAGTATGAGCTCTCATGCAATTTTTCTTTAATTCTTACTCTGCTCTTATTTCCAAGTTTACTCTCCCTCTCCCTTCACTTCCTTAAGTCACCTCTGAAGAGCTTTCAATTGTCACTACTGAGACTGAAAATCAGTTCATCCAGATCAGCTAAAGGTAAAGGTAAACAGGAGGGCTTCTGACGTCTACTTTAACTTGGGAGGTGTTATATCATGCAGTGGCAGGCTCTCTCAACTGCATTGAACTACCTCTCCCAGCAATATTTGACCATGTTTATTGTAAAACTAGGCTGACCCGCCTTTTAAGGCGACCGACTTTTAAGTTGACCACTTCTTAAGGCAATTCAATATGTAGATCAATTTGATATTTTATACAAACTCATTAATTTGGTTATATTGCATTTGAGCAGTATTACTTTAATACTCGTAGTTTCTGTTATTTTTGTGATGAAATTTAAACTTTTTTTCTATATTGAGGTCGCCCTTTTGAACCCCCCTGATATTTACTACGCGGTGAGGCATTTGTACTCCATCAACATTAATTATTTTCAGAGACATAATTTTGTCTATTTTTCCAGTGCATCACGCACAAAAGCAAGGGAACGATGGGACCACCAGAACTCTGCTCACATCATGTCGCTTCATTCTGCAAGCTGCAAGTAGTAAGTCTGTGATAAGCGGAATACCGCTACGATTTCCACTCACGGGACGGAAGGACAATCCTGACCACTTTTATATAGTAAGATGTGGGCTAGAATAAAAAATGACTTATAAGTTCTGTATTACTTTTTAGTTCATTTTATTATAAACTGTATGTTCATAAAATAGTAGATGTTTTTGTCTTGTGACCAGTACTTCAGGCTTGCAAGAAGAAAATGGCCAAACAGGCCTAACAGGAAATGCCCATTGTAAAAAGAACTCCCTTTATTGAAAAAAGCAGCAATAGTGGATAGGCAGGGCCAACTGTGGGTGCTGTCGATCTTTTTACTTACAGAGGATAACACAAAAATGTTTCTTTGGGAACAAGAGACAGACTATGAGAGACACAAAGCTAGCTGGATTGCATGAAAGCAGCAGAAGGCGTTGGTGATCTGATACGTGGAAAACGCTGAATTCAAGTGTCCTTACAGAGAGCTAACAGCAGTAATACTGTTAGTCAGGTTCAACACCAAATTGCATGCTATTTCACACAGCTTTATACATTTTTATTCTTTTGGTTTGCTTTTCCAGATTGTTTTCATTTTAGTGATGAACTTCCATGGCCTTCTAGAATCAAAGATGCCTGAGATGGTGCAGGGTTGAGGGCACAACCAAGTTGTTATGTAACATAATGGGTTATTTTTGCTTATAATTGGCAGCCTGGGATTGTGTCAAAAATTGTCAACTGCTCTTATGTGCTTTGAAAAGCAAAAAAGAAATGTTGGCATTTCATCCCTTTGGTATTTTAATAGAAATGTATTCATTTTGTGTTTTGCATGGTATGATTTAACAAATTTAAGTATAGTTCTTCTGTGATTTTTTTCTGTTTCTTTGCACTTTGTTTCATTTTTTTGGGAAGGTTGCATTTATTTGTGTTAATTAGGCGCTAAATGCTATAGATTAGTGCTCCTATCTGGCTATATAGGGCCAGGGGAATAATGTAATCTCCTGCTGATTTGTCAGAAATTATTTTTAGATGCTTTTATCATGCTAGTATTGGCACAATTTACAGTTTTAGCACCATATGATATTTCCTTTGATTTTCTCTCCCTGTTTCTGACAAGATACGGGATCATAAAATAACATATTTTGTAAACTTGAGAAAAATAAATAAATATGACCTCTAGTTTGTTGCCACTGAACCAAAAACTGATGCCACAAACAGGCCTGGTAGTGATCACAAGATGGATCACTGCCAAATGCAAAAGTGAATTTAGAATTGAGTAGACAGCACAAGCCCAACTGAAAGGGAGGTGATGGATATGAGATTGCTAAATGACAGGCTGACATGTGAAATGAAGAGTTTTAAGATATTGTGAGTAACAGACTGACATACTGCTGTTTATTTTGGCTGAGCTGGACATCAAGGATTTATTTTCTTTGTAATGCTTTTGTAATATCAGATGAAAAGAATCAACATAAAAGTCTGTTCATTTTTGTGAAAGATGGACCATAAAAAATTATTTTGGTATCAACCTGAGATAGAAGTCAATCAACAGGCTGGAGTTAAGAATCCATGAGCAATTAAGATGACCGATTATCAAAACACAATACTTCACTAAAAATTTAAATTTGAAAAAAAAAAACAACCCAAGGGTCTTTCTTTCCCTAACTACACTATCATCAAAGGTTGTTTTTAAGACATGAATCCCAAGCTTGAGCACCAGGAAAACTATGTTGCCATCTTAAATAGCAAAGGCTCAGTGACTTCAGACATATGGCCACTACTGATCACTAACAATGGGCTATCATTGTTAACAACATAGCCATGATGGAAAAGTACAAAAGAATGATGCGTGCAAGTAAAACAAAACCAAACAGAGGTGCTGTTTACATAGTAAGACTATTAGAGGATATTTACACTGCATTAAACAGAGAAGTTAAATTTACCTGATATGTCTATTGTGGGTGCAGCGTGCTGTAAACAGCGCATTGCTCTCAACCTCCTCCTCCTCCTCCTCCTCTATTGTTTAAATGACACTGAAGCATATCACTGTATGCCCTTAGAAGAGTTTGCTATTTCTTGTAGAGTCACCTGGCTGAAATGTATTCTTTCTGTAGCATGCAAAATAGCCATAATTTACACTCTTCTTGTTATCAGGCAACAGGCACAGTTCACAGAGCTACCCACACAATTCGTACAAATTCAGTAGTACACAAGCACAGTTGTTGTCGACACTTCATGATGACTTTCCTATGATAAAATTGTTTTTACGTAATTGTTTACTGTTACTTCTGGCACACTTGAAAGTTTACTGTGTAACTGGTTAGACTGAAACAAAGTGACTAATAATCTCCTGAATTGGCACAAAGCAAACAGACCATGAGTAAGAAAATGCCTTGAGTGAAAAAGAAGTGGGTGTATTCTAGGAATAAAAGTAAAAATAAAACTTTTCATGCCTTGGTGGCCTAAGTGAACATCCTTTATAAATGGGGGTTGTAACGATGTTCAGATTTTACCAATTTCAAATCAAATCAAGAACAAAGGTGATTTAGCTTGAAATGAAGTGATTTTGATTAACCTAAATAACGTCATCTGTTCCTGTATGAATTCCATGAAAGTTTACTGGCTTACTCTGCAGAGATGACCATACTCCACTCTGAGTTAACAAGAAATCAAATGATCTTATTGAAGAGTAAAGATCAGGAGAGGAATATAAAAGAATTTAACTTTTATAAATACATATAGATATCAATATCATGGAACACTGTAAAGACCATCATTAAGAACTGGAGGAAATAAGGCAAAATTCATGATGGTCAAGGGCTATGTTCATGAGGGATGCTTCTAAGATGCCTACTATTGGCCAATTAGCAAACTAGCAATCTTAAAGGAACTGCAGGTAGTTAAGGCATTGATTGGCGAGTCCAAGAAAATGACAAAGATTTTGCAGGTTCTATGGAGTAGGGTGGAAGCCTGATAGATAGATAGATAGATAGATAGATAGATAGATAGATAGATAGATAGATAGATAGATAGATAGATAGATAGATAGATA
>JANRMT010062831.1:23165447-23176311 GCA_026402145.1 Polypterus bichir lapradei
ATAGATAGATAGATAGATAGATAGATAGATAGATAGATAGATAGATACTTTATTAATCCCCAAGGGGAAATTCACATACTCCAGCAGCAGCATACTGATAAAAAAAAAAATTAATTAAAGAGTGATAAAAATCCAGGTATAACAAACAGTATCTTTGTATAATGTTAACATTCGTCGTATAGTGTGGGGGAGGAATGCTCTCCTCAGTCTGTCAGTGACAGTGACTGCAGTCTGTCGCTGAAAATGCTCCTCTGTCTGGAGATGATACTATTAAATGGATGCAGTGGATTCTCCATGATTGACAGGAGCCTGCTCAGCGCCTGTCGCTCTGCCACGGATGTCAAACTGTCCAGCTCCATGCCTATAATAGAGCCTGCCTTCCTCACCAATTTGTCCAGGCGTGAGGCATCCCTCTTCTTTATGCTGCCTCCCCAGCACACCACCACGTAGAAAAGGGCGCTCGCCACAACCGTCTGATAGAACATCTGCAGCATCAGAAAGTATAGTCGGCTCTGTCCTTTTTGCACAGTACATCAGTATTGGTAGTCCAGTTCAATTTATCATCCAGCTGCACTCCCAGGTATTTATAGGTTGCACCCACTGCACACAGTCGCCTCTGATAATCACGGGGTCCGTGAGGGGCCTGGGCCTTCTAAAATCCACCACCAGTTTTTTGGTTTTGTTGGTGTTCAGGTGTAAGTGGTTTGAGTCACACCATTTAACAAAGTCCTTGATTAGTTTCCTATACTCCTCCTCCTGCCCACTCCTAATGCAGCCCACGATAGCAGTGTCGTCAGCAAAATTTTGCACGTGGCAGGACTCTTGAGTTGTATTGGAAGTCCGATGTATATAGGCTGAACAGGACCGGAGAAAGCACAGTCCCCTGCGGCGCTCCTGTGTTGCTGACCACAATGTCAGATCTGCAGTTCCCAAGACGCACATACTGAGGTCTGTCTGTAGGATAGTTCACGATCCATGCCACCAGGTATGAATCTACTCCCATCTCTGTCAGCTTGTCCCTGAGGAGCAGAGGTTGGATGGTGCTGAAGGTGCTATAGAAGTCCAGAAACATAATTCTTACTGCACCACTGCCTCTGTCCAAGTAGGAGAGAGATCGGTGTAGCATATAGATGATGGCATCCTCCACTCCCACCTTCTCCTGGTGTGCGAACTGCAGAGGGTCGAGGGCGTGGCGGACCTGTGGCCTCAGGTGGTGAAGCAGCAGCCGCTCCATGGTCTTCATCACATGTGACGTCAGAGCGACAGGCCGGAAGTCATTCAGCTCACTAGGATGTGATACCTTTGGGACTGGGGTGATGCAAGATGTTTTCCAAAGCCTAGGGACTCTCCCTTGTTCCAGGCTCAGGATGAAGTTACGCTGTAGAGGACTCCCCAACTCCAACGCACAGGCCTTCAGCAGTCGTAGCGATACTCCATCTGGACCCGCTGCTTTGCTGGCACGAAGTCTCCTCAGCTCTCTGCTTACCTGCGCTGCTGTTAATTGTGGGTGGAGGAAACTTTCTCCTATGCTGGTATCAGCAGAAGGATGAGTGGAGGGTGCAGTACTCTGAGGTGAGAGTGGGTTAGGGTGGTCAAACCTGTTAGAGAAGTTGTTCATCAGGTTTGCTTTCTCCATGTCTCTCTCAATGGTGGCACACCACTTCGAGCTGTAGCCAGTGATGATCTTCATCCCATCCCACACTTCCTTCATGCTGTTATTCTGCAACTTCTGCTCCAGCTTTCTCCTGTACTGCTCCTTCACCGCCCTGAGCTGGACTCGGAGTTCCTTCTGCACGCGCTTGAGCTCATGCTGATCACCGCCTTTAAAAGCCCTTTTTTCCGGTTCAAAAGGCCCTTGATGTCACTTGTAATCCATGGCTTGTTGTTAGCATAGCAGCGTACTGTTCTTACTGGAATTACAATGTACATACAGAATTTGATGTAGTCAGTAGTTCAGTCAACAGTCTCCTCAATGTTCTCATTATGTGACCCCTGCAGGATATCCCAGTCCATAGTTCCAAAGCAGTCCCTCAGAGCCTGCTCTGCCTCAGGGGACCACTTCCTGAATGAGCGTGTGGTTGTAGGTAGCTCCCTCACTCTTGGTTTGTAGTGAGGCTGGACCAGAACCAGGTTATGATCTGCTTTCCCAAGCACAGGCAGCGGAGTGACGCTGTATGCGTCCTTAACATTTGCATACAGTAGGTCAATAGTCCTATTTCTCACAAAAAAGAACAACATCCCTATATAAACCTCACAAAAAACACATTTGACCTTCCATAACCATGAGCTTGTCTAATATAAACATTATTTTTTTTCCTTAGTTCCAAAAGATATGTGTGCCATAGGGTCAACACAGCTCATCATTCAAACAACACATCCCCTACTGTAAAGCATGCTATTGGAAACATCATGACATGGGACTGCTTACTGATGTTCTTCTAAAATTACAGAAAAAGGTGAATTTCCCAAATATCAAGAACATTTAACTCAAAACTTGCTTCACCATGCCAGAAAGGTGATGTTTGAATTTCACCTTTCTGCTAGACAATACTGTAAAGCATATGGGGAGATCAACCAAAGAAAGGCTTAAAGGAAGATTTCTCTTTTTTCCAGGTATTGCCTCTGTTAGTTGGTACTTTTTCTTTTAATTTTTTTCTTGGTTGTGTATTTGAATTACTCATTCAGCTGCCCCGAGGTTTCTAGGATTGTGGCTGGTGACCCCATGCGATTCCTGAGACCTGTAAGTGCCGGCATATTTGGTAGTGGTACAGGCCAGGCAGGAAGAAGCAAGAACAGGTGGACGGACACGAAAAGTGATGTTAGAGGTGGTAAGATTGCAAATCATCCGGGGCCTCATGCATAACGCCGTGCGCAGAATTCGCACTATAACATGATGTAAGCACAAAAGCCGAAATGTGCTTATGCACAGAAAAATCTAGATGCAGGAATTTATGCATACTCCAAATTCCATGTTCTTCCGCTCCATAAATCTCCGGTCAGCGTGAAAAGTAACGCTCATGCACGCGCCTTCTGTCCCGCCCCCAACTGTCCCTCCCAGATTTACGCCTCTATGAATATGAAAATCAATATAAATCGCCCTTATGCTCAGCCTTCTGTGAAAAGACAATGGGAAAAGCATGGGTGAAAATATAAGAATTTCAGCGAATACCAAGTAGAGGCAAAGGAAAAACATACTATTTGTTGATTTAAACAGTGGAATAAACAACAAAAGGAAGTTGATCGAGTGACATAGCATGTCGGAGAAACTCGAAAGCTCACGTTCACAAAGTTGCACAGTGCCAAAATAAAAAAGAAGTCACATATCAAAGTCGCAGTGAAAAGGCGAGTTGTAGCCCACCGTCTGAGCTTATTAGGGTACAGACAAAAAAATAGGCACACAGTGGGGAAAAAAGCTCGAAATGTCAACTTTAATCTCGAAATTTCCACTTTAATCACGTAGTTTATTTTGTCATTAAAGTAGAACATCATAAATTTCATCTTAAAATTATTTAATTTACTAGTTTCTCACAGCCCATCGTAACTAAAGTAGCACGTTAAATGCATTGTTTTGTATTTGATCTTCTATGTGCTCTATGTGTGTGAATCACTATGTGCTTCTGTTCTTTCTCTTTCTCTGACAGGACACAGAATCCATTACATTCGTGATATTGCAGCTCTCTGAATAATTAAAATACTGAGATGTATACGTGGTATCATTTTCATGATGATTGGAATGAAAGCATGATATTAAACATGAGAACACGATGGCGCATTGATTGTTTATGTCTCACACAAGATGCTGCTGTGCCATGCGCAACCTTCAATGAAATAATCTTTCAAACATACTAACCTTCAATTCCTGTCCTTACTTTTCTTTCCCCAAATACCCAATCGCCACACAATCAGCTCTGCAATAGACGTTAAGCCATCTGTAAGCTTACAACGACGATTCTTCAAAACTTTTAAGGAACATTGAAATATCTTCATATTATGTGTTTAATTATTCTATCCTTCTATCCTCCCAGGGTCGTGCCAGCCTCAGTAAATATACAGCCCGAGGCAGGAACAATACGTGAACTTGCTAGCGATGCGGCACCGTGCCCTCACATGTTTAATTATTAACAATACAGATTATTTAAATGAAGTTAAAGTTTTATCTGTATAATATAATAAACATATTTTGCTGCATTTCATCTTACAAATGATATCGTCATCATATGTAAATATGCGCTTTATAAAGTGGCTCAGGTTGTGCAATATTATAACTGTAGTGCACGTTTACAGTCAGGTGATTGTACTTATAAGTACAAACAGTTCTACAAGGAGCACTTGATGGACTGACGTGAGTGTGTTTATAGTTCTTGGGATGAAACTGTTTCTGAACTGCGAGGTCCGTACAGGAAAGGCTTTGAAACGTTTTGCCGTGGCTGAGGCAGTGTGGGCTTGATGCTATAATACCGATAATTCTCTTTCCGATCAGCTGCTGCTGTGATTCCCCACTCAGATACAGTGATATAAATAATCTGAGTGGTGCAGTGAGAGTAATATGGAAAAAGATGATCCGCTGTGGCAACTCCTAACGGGAGCAGCTGTAAGAAGAAGAAGGTGCAGTGAGAGTAACAACGCTAAAGCAGTTATGGTATTTGCAATACTATGGCTATTCCCTGGACCATTATATTGTTACAAGTTAATTACAATCAGATGCAGTACACTAATCAACAATATGCGGTTAGTTTCAGTGTATTTATAAAGCCGCGTTAGAAAAATAAAGAGTAACCACACAGGAACAGTAGCACTGCTTTGACGCTGAGTGTCGCCAGTCTACAAAACCGAGTGGAGAACTTGTGTACAACAGGGTATGAGGTACCGTGAAAAAGTGCGTGGCTTTACGCTAAGTATAAGTTTTATACATCGCGATTTGAACGTGGAAACGTTCTTACGCAACATTTCTGTGCGTACGCACCATTTATGCATGAGGCCCCCGGTCTGCAGAGGTAGGCTGTTAAGACTTCTGCAACTGTGGAAAGAATGACCATATTGCTACTTGTGGCCCTGTCCCAAACTGTTGGTTTAAGTATAATTGTGACTTGGGCTTTTGTTATGCTTTAAATAAAAAAGTTAAAAACTTTTTTATAAGGATAAGGTTGGATGAAGCAAGTTTTTTGTAGGAGTAAACAGAAATCTACTGAAGGACAAAGAAGACTGGTCTTCTTCCATAATTTTTAAAAGTGTTTTTTTTCCTTGATCACCTCCAAACAAATCTGTTACCCTGCACATGATGTAATATTTTTAAAGATGCCAGCACTTGGTAGTGAATATCCCTGTCAAAGCCTGGACTCTCAATCCTAAAGAACATCAGTGGAGTCTTCTACAAAGGGCTATGTGCAGATCATCCCCTCAAAATTAAAGAAAGGATGAGCTCTTGTGAAAGAAGAGCGAGATAAAATTGCATAACCCAGTTGTGCAAAAGTGTTAGAGACCTAACTAAGACTTAGTATTGTAATCAGAACAAAAGGTTTTACATGAAGTGTTAATTAAAGTGTGTGAAAAATTAAGGACAAAATGTGTCAACTGTAAATGGGGATGATACCCCAAAGAATTTCAAACCTGAGCTGGTAGGAAATACAGCACATAAAGTGGGATCAGGAACTGAACAAGGTTTCTTTGTCTGTCCATTTCATAGAACGCTATGCAAAAACAGACTGGATTAAACATAACTATGACATTTCTTGGTGATATTGTTGTGCAGTAGTTAGCACAAAAATAGTTCCACGAATCTGGGTTCAATTCCTGATTTGGTTATTGCCAGTAATGAGTTTACATGTTTTTTGTGTGCTAATGTGAAGTCTGACTGGGTATTTTGGTTTCTCCTATGCACTTTTACCTTGCAAAACATTGTTAGAGAAATAATTATAAACCTGGCCAATATAATTTTAAAAACAAAGAGAGTTATTACTTATTCTAATTGTACGTAATTCGGTATGAAAATAGCCACTATGTTAATAATTAAAAGTATTTTAAATAAAACCATGGAGACTTTATACCAGGTTAAAACAGCAATAGAACCTGAGCCAAAACTAGCATTCATAAAGTAGCAACACAATCATATATTGAAACAACCTAATAATGTCTTTAAGCGGAACAAAAAAATAATTATCTGTTTTTTGTTGATTCATTCAGTTTTAAAATAGCGTCATTTTCTCAGACCTGCCTACTTTAATTCGGTTTCACAGGAGGCCGGTGACCATGATAAAAAGAAGGATGCAGATCTCACAGACATACAACCCAACTAAACTTGTCTGTTATCAGTAGTGATGAGCAAACTCCACAGTGTTCACCTCGCTTCGAATTCAGAGAAATCACTGAAGTATTTGCAAATATCGCTGAACCCTGCAAAATGCATTAAAGTTAGTGGGGAAGGACTAACTGAACTAGATTTGACTGAATTATAGTGGTGCAGTCATCTTTAAAGTATCCCTGAGGACTAGGGAAATATTTGCCAACTATACTGGACCTATTATTGTGGCCAAAGATGACCTGAGCTGTGCAGCAGCAGTGCCAACCACTGCACCACCGTGCCTCTGTGAGATCAAAGAAGAAAGAACACAGCCAGAGATGTGCAATCATATATTTCATCAAAACAAAGTGGAAATGCCAAAATTGTAGTCAAAAGTCTGGAAAAATATGTAGGTCTTTTAAAGGCAGAAAATTCAAAGTGGCATGTCATGATTGAAACTGTGCATTTGCTGGTTCTATTTTTTGAAGTCAAGCTGAAGGCTTGGAGACAAGCAAAGATAACGTATTATTTATGCTTTATCTGTTTCATAAAAATAAAATTTTGAGAACCTGCATTATTTACTTATCTGTTCTACCACTTACTATGTCCCACAGAGTCTGTAATGCAAATGATCAGCATTATATACTTAGGGGGTTGTTTCCATCCAATGTTGGCTGTTACCACTCCGAAGGATGCCTCACTGGCCTCACAAATCATTATGGGATGCTGGGTAAAAAGTTCCCTTAAACTGGACAAATTAACAGTATATAAATTGACGAACAAGGCCAAACGCGAACGTTGCAAATTGGCGAAATTCACTGATCAATTCTAATTATCAGCCACAGCGGTGGTAAATTTGCACAATTATGCAACTTCTGACACAATCTGTTTCAACTTCAAAATTCAAAACTTGAAGTTTCAATACGAATGGGTGCACTTTAGATAGATCTTTATGGTGTAGTAGATACAGTATCAATCAATCTATCTACTGTATATTCGTTGTAGTAACAACCTACTTTCAGTTGAAAAATGAATTTTAAAAAACACATCCTATATTTCATGAAATTATCCAGTGGCACAGTGAGCTTTGCCAATGGAAACATTACAATTCTTGCAAAAGCTACATTTTTGTTTGATGTTAAATATAAAAAAATGGGGATTTCATTGATTTTTTACAAGATGTGATTGGCTGCATATAGAATAATGTCCTGCTTTACACTATATAAAAACTAATATACAGTAAAATGTCAGCAAAATGTCTCCCCTCAAAAATAATGTCACAGCTACAGTGAATATTGCATGTTTTAACTTTTAATACTTCACCCCTTTATCAATGCCTGTTTTCATAGCATATTTTCATAGCACATGTTCACAACTTTATGCTTTCATATCATATCTTCATAGCCTGTCTTCATTTTCTTAGTGCACATAAATTGTGTCCTTAATTACTCAACAGCTAGAGTTAAAAACTTTTGAGGTAGGAAAGAACAGAAAAACAAAAATTACAACATGATTCAAAGCAGTCTAAGACACAGCAGGACGTGTTTAGAGAGAAATTAATGGAATAAACACAAGACAATGAATGATCTGAGTGAAAGGTATTGAGAGAGAAAAGAGTAAGAAGTGATTCTTAAAAAAATAAAATAATGCATCGGTGAGGATCACTTTTCGAAGTGCATGGTCTTCGGCCGTAATTGTAATTGTTTCATGATATGTGGTCTAAAATTAATTGAACCTGAAAGGCTTTTGGTAGTCCCCTGTGTACATCTCCTTTGCTGCCAGGATCATTTATCATACTAAGTGTACAGCATATTCTGTTACAAGGCAGTTTTACATGTAGGGTGTGACAGGTGGAATAATGTGTTGCACTTAGTATGAACTCAATATTCTTCCTCAAGCTGTTTTGTATGTTTCATGCTTCACATGTAAACAGACTCTTGTCTCTCAGGTCCTTAAATAGATGAGAACAACATCTGATGAGTCAAACAAATCTCCACATTTTAACCTTAGCAGCTGTCAAAGATATTAGGCTGATGCTGCAAACTCCCGATGGAGGAGTCTACATACTACATTACTTTGGGGGTTCAGATTTCATCAGCATGCTGTGAACATTTCCTTATCTTTGTCAAGGGTGACCTAATAATCACCTATTACAACTTTCTAAGCTAATCAAACAAAATATAATATAAACAGTTATGGTATAAGGCACTCTTGATATTTGGTCGTGAAACTTTAATGAAAGAGATAAGATGTAAACAGAAAATCTGTACTTTTCTTATTTGTCTGTGTATTCTGATTCTGATATTTCACTTTCTCATGAACTGTCATGTTCTTTTGAAATTACCTATCCTTTCCTATACCTAATTTACTCACACTCTAACAAAATGCATCATTTTATGTCTGTGCCCCCTCCCCCATAAATATTTCAACATGAGGCAGAAATTAAAAGGAGTTATTATAGTAAATTAATTGATTAATTGTAATTCATTATTTATAGCTGTGAATCAGATCATGTGTAAAAGGAATTGAAATTAACCAATGGGAAAAAAATGTTCTAGTAAATATTATAAATTGTCTTTGGACTACTGAGTAAGTTCAGTTTGGACTCACAATGATGACACCAATTCTATACAAACCCTTTAAAACTAAGAAATAACATTAACAATAGAGTATTTCATAGACCATCGGGCGAGTCAAATGTGAATGAGGTTCAACTCAAGGGTGGTAAGAAAAGCAACAAGTAAAGGAGTTGAACCAGACCTCAAAATCTGTCAACTGAAAGGGATGCTACACGTATAGAAAAACAGACTAAATTAACATAACTGTTACTTTTCTAGGTAACATTGTTTAATGGTGGGCACCATGGATTCACAACTCCTTAGACTAAATTCTAGTTGAAATTCTTGACTCAGTCATTGCTTGTAATAGCTTTGCATATTTATATTATGTACATTGGTACAGGGTTTCTCTTGGTACACTAGATTTCTCCTATGCTTGTATTACCTTGAAAAATCTGCTAGAGTATCAAAAGATATTAAACAGTCAAAATCCATTTTTTTCCTATAGAAACACTGATATGGAGACTGAGCATAAGGTTACTACAACACTTGTAAACACTAAACCAAAACTATCTAATGAAACAAACCCCACAAAAGCCAATCTATGCCACACTTACATAGCATAAAGTTTCTTTGTCAAATTTACCTCATCCGATAAAGGATCACAGGTGCACAGAGTTTATCCTGGCAGTATTGAGTGTAAAGTAGTTCTATAACCCATTTATTTCAAAAGAGAGTCATTAAGAGTTCAAGCCAATCCTTTCAGTGCTTACCACGATGTAGAGTTTAAAACTTTACATTATATTGGCATGCAATCTAATCACTGGATTATCTTGTAATTAACTAAAGTGTTTGGATTTGCCAAATTATGGAACCACTTGAAATTCAGTTCCTATTGCACCATTTTCTGAGTCACTTTCTTTTTCTGTAGTAGACAAGTCAGACAATACACTTCATTTAACGCCTGTAGCTGCTATATGACATTCTGCTTTGCTGTTGACCAAGGTAACATATTGTATGAAACATGTTTCTTGCAAACCCAATGACCCTATTAGGGAAACGTTTTTTTAATATATTGTAGCAATACTGGAAAAAAATTCCATATTTGTTGAGGAAGAGATCCAACACCTGCCTAATTCAATTTGTTTGTTCACATTGACTGGGCCTATTCCATTAGGCTGGGCTAACTTCAAATATTTGCTGTTTAGCCTATGCAAACTCTATAGTGCTAACTCTGCAAAAAACCAGACCATAATGTCAGAAGTCCTTATTCATCATGTCTTCTTGGATGGGCTATCTATGAGCAAGCTTTTAGTTTCCTGTGTGGCGGTAATATGGTAATAAAGACAGAAGTTACTAGATGGCTGGATATTGTATAGTATACAATAATATATCATAGTTACATGTAATGCACATCAGGGATAGCTATAAGGCTCTAGTGGTGACAATTCTTCACTGATCCACTGGGTGGCGCTGTATGCGTACGAAACTTCTCTTCCTCCTTCTGCAGACCAAATGATCTGCAATCTTACCACCTGTAACATCACTTTCGGTGTCCGTTCACCTGTTCCCGCTTCTTCTTGCCTGGCCTGTATTTAACTGGAAGTGTTGCCATCTTGGGAAGTCTATTCTTAGCCTCTCATCTACAGAAATTTTTTTGGCTGAAAAACATTTAATATTTTTGTATCTACAACATATGGGGTCACAGTGTTGCCCCAGACCTTTATCTTGTCCTTGTCCTCATTTATATAGTATGTAATAGTTTATAGTATATAATAATATGTAATAGTATATAATATAGTATTGGGATACCATTATAACTTACACAATAAGAATTAAATTTGTCAGCTGCTAAAATAATGACCACATATTTTAAGCGGTTGTAACAGCAATAATTTCATGTAGTACCTTTATATAGAAGTTCTGTATTTAAAGAGCTTCTGTAAAAAGCCAAATTTGACCCTCAGTAAATTTCTATCTATCTATCTATCTATCTATCTATCTATCTATCTATCTATCTATCTATCTA
>JANRMT010062831.1:23176321-23205042 GCA_026402145.1 Polypterus bichir lapradei
CTATCTATCTATCTATCTATCTATCTATCTATCTATCTATCTATCTAGTGAACAAAATTCTAAAATGCTTTACATGTACAAATCCATAGTAAAATTGTTTACATCCACTTTATTTTAACAGTTAGATCACCAGTAGACAAAGGGAATTTTTAAGGATCACATATTGATTTGGGACTTAGCCAGTTCATGATGTAAAGGCCCATTCAAGATGTAAAGGTCCATGTTATCTAAATGTCTCCTTGGATGTTCCTAATCAAAAATCTCATGAATTATGTCATACACCCGAGAGTCTGTTAAAAATAAACAAAAATAATTGGCTTCAACTCCTCACCAAGCTTCTCTTTTGGCAGCCATTCCCATAGGGACCATTTTCCTAACAATACTGGGATGCATAGTGTCATGTGTTACAGCACAATGAGCAGCTTACACAAGTGTTCTGTTGACTCTTTCCTCACCATATGTCTTTTAATAAGGAGATATGTGTCCCTGAGATGGCAGAAATTTAATTTATGGTACACAAGCTGATTCTCTTCCCACCTTCTCATCAGACTTAACATCAGCATCTTTTTTGGCCCGACTATGTCCTAGTGTTACTTCTACATGCCTCAATAATAAAGTTTTCTGTTAATGAAGACTGGCATATTACGAGGGAGCATACATGCTTAAACAGCACATGGTCACATCCTGTCATCATAAAGTCTAATCCTGAAATATGAAATGCCTTAGTTGTTATTTTGGGCACTATTCTTTACTGATGCAACTCAGGACATGTAAACGTTAAAATCTCCAATTGCTGCAGGGACATCAAACTGTTGGCCGTAAGTATGCATCCCTATAACTTGCCAAGAGAGTTTGGACACGTAGGATTGTTGTTATTGTTTACATCCCCCCTCAAGCGAAGTGGAGATAGCGAGTGACGTCATTCATTCCACAGTTGCTAAGTTACAAACGCAGCACCCTGAGGCACTTGTGCTAATCTCTGGAGACTTTAACCATGTAACGCTGGATAAAACATTACCTGCCTTCTTCCAGTATGTGGATTGTAACACACAGGGAAATAGGACTATCGACCTACTGTATGCAAACGTTAAAGACGCATACAGTGCCACCCTGCTGCCTGCACTTGGGAAAGCAGATCATAACCTGGTTCTGCTTCAGCCTCACTACAAACCAAGAGTGAGGGCGCTACCTACAACCACACGATCATTCAGGAAGTGGTCCCCTGAGGCAGAGCAGGCTCTGAGAGACTGCTTTGGAAATACAGACTGGGATATACTGCAGGGGTCACATAGTGAGAACATTGAAGAGGCTGTTGACTGCACAACTGATTACATCAACTTCTGTATGGACATTGTAGTTCCAGTAAGAACAGTACGCTGCTATGCTAACAACAAGCCATGGGTTACAAGTGACATCAAGGGCCTTTTGAACCAGAAGAAAATGGCTTTTAAAGATGGTGATCAAGCGCATGCAGAAGTAACTCCGAGTCCAGCTCAGGGCGGAGAAAGAGCAGTACAGGAGAAAGTTGGAGCAGAAGTTGCAGAATAACAGCATGAAGGAAGTGTGGGATGGGATGAAGATTATCACTGGCTGCAGCTCGAAGCAGGGTGCCACCATCGAGACAGAAGTGGAGAAATCAAATGAACAACTTCTTTAATAGATTTGATCACCCTAAACCACTCTCACCTCGGAGTACTGCATCCTCCAACCATCCTTCTGTTGATACCAGCATAGGTGAGACATCCCCACCCACAATTACAGCAGCCCAGGTAAGCAGAGAGCTGAGAAGACTTTGTGCCAGCAAAGCAGCGGGTCCAGATGGTGCATCGCCATGACTGCTGAAGGCCTGTGCGTTGGAGCTGGGGAGTATTCTACAGTGCATCTTCAACCTGAGCCTGGAACAGGGGAGAGTCCCAAGGCTTTGGAAAACATCTTGTATCACCCCAGTCCCAAAGGTATCACGTCCTAGTGCTCTGACGTCACATGTGATGAAGACCATGGAGCGGCTGCTGCTTCACCACCTGAGGCCACGGGTCCGCCACGCCCTCGACCCTCTGCAGTTCGCATACCAGGAGAAGGTGGGAGCGGAGGATGCCATCATCTATATGCTACATCAATCCCTCTCCCACTTGGACAGAGGCAGTGGTGCTGTAAGAATTATGTTTTTGGACTTCTCTAGCGCCTTCAACACCATCCAACCTCTGCTCCTTAGAGACAAGCTGACTGAGATGGGAGTAGACTCACACCTTGTAGCATGGATCGTGGACTATCTTACAGACAGACCTCAGTATGTGCGTCTCGGGAACTGCAGGTCTGACATTGTGGTCAACAACACAGGAGCGCCACAGAGGACCGTGCTTTCTCCGGTCCTGTTCAGCCTATATACATCGGACTTCCAATACAACTCAAGAGTCCTGCCACGTGCAAAAGTTCGCTGATGACACTGCTATTGTGGGCTGCATCAGGAGTGGGCAGGAGGAGGAGTACAGGAAGCTAATCAAAGACTTTGTTAAATGGTGCGACTCAAACCACTTACACCTGAACACCAGCAAGACCAAGGAGCTGGTGGTGGATTTTAGGAGGCCCAGGCCCCTCATGGACCCCGTGATTATCAGAGGAGACTGTGTGCAGAGGGTGCAGACCTAAAAAATACCTGGGAGTGCAGCTGGATGACGAATTGGACTGGACTGCCAATACTGATGCTCTGTGTAAGAAAGGTCAGAGCCGACTATACTTTCTTAGAAGGTTGGCGTCCTTCAACATCTGCAATAAGATACTGCATATGTTCTACCAGACGATTGTGGCAAGTGCCCTCTTCTACGCGGTGGTGTGCTGGGGAGGCAGCATAAAGATGAAGGATGCCTCACGCCTGGACAAACTTGTTAAAAAGGCAGGATCTGTGAAACTGGGGGTCTTAGGATCTGTGAAACAGTGTTGGACAAATGTAGTCTGGTGGCTCATCATAAACCAAGGCACTAAAAAAAAAAACACAAAACAATTGCATGTTTCCTAAACTGCAAAACACCACACACTCCACTCTTTCTTTTATAATGGCCATTTAGGCACGATCATGTTATCTCTGTAGTACTTAATATTCCCTGTGGCCATTTTCATGGGTGACCACTCACACCAGTACTAAAGGGTTGGGTTACCTTTTTACTACGGGCAGATTGCCAGAAAGTGCATCCACTTATTAGCTTAGGGTTTTCTCACTTGACAGATAAAGGTATTGCACATATTAAAACCAATGTAAACACAAACTTACAGAATGCCTCAGATGCACCATCCAAAATGATGATCCAACATTCCTACATAAAACTGGCACAACTTCAAACATGTTTTCTTGTAACAAATCGACTATAACAACCATAGATGTCATAGGTTTCCATAATACTAGAAAAAGAACTGCTACTTTATTTTGTCTGGATTACCATGGAAAGAGCATCACCTTTACCACACCGTTTATACATATCTTGTATCGCGGACAATGGTCATGCATGTAAGACTTTAGGAGAAGGATTGTCTGTGTATCTGGCTGCTTTACCATGCCTGCAAGCTAAAACTCTGTTGGGTTGACCCATCAATTGATGTTTAACTACTGGCATTGTCTATCTAGTTTTGTAAGAATGTACAATGAGCTATGTAAATAATCTGTAAGGCATCCTAAAATCACTGCAGTGTTTATAGAATATGCAGGAATTCTATGAAGGAGCAATAAAAGCACACAACCAAAGCAGTGCATATAATATTATTTATCTTGACTTTCAGAAAGCATTGGATAAGTTCTCACATGAGAGGCTGGGCATCAAACTAAAAAAAGCAGGCATTTAGGGTGCAGTGTGTAGATGGGGGCAGAGTTGGCTAAAACACGGCAAGCAGCAGGTGATGGTGTGAGGAACCCTATCAGAATTGGCTGATGTTAAGAATGGTGTCCCGCAGAGGTCAGTGCTAGGATCGTTTCTGTTATTAATATACATAAATGATTTTGACAGGAATATAAATAACAAGATGGGTAAATTTTCAGATGATACCAAACTTGACAGATAATCCAGAATCCATTGAATCATTAAAGAGGAACTTGGACAACATACAGGCTTGGGCAGATTTATGGCAGATGAAATTTAATGTAAGTAAATGTAAAGTATTACATTTAAGAAGTAACAATGATAGATTTGAATATACAATGGGAGGTCTGAAAATTGAAAGTACACCTTATTAGAAGGATTTAGGAGTCATAATGGACTCATCAGTATCAACTTCCGAACAGTGTTCGAAAGCCATTAAGAGGGCTAAAAGAATGTTAGGTTATATTGAACAATGTGGTCAAGCTTTATAATGCACTGGTGAGGCCTCATCTGGAGTACTGTGTGCAGTTTTGGTCTCCATGCTACAAAAAAAGAACACAGGAGTGCTGGAAAATGTCCAGAGAAAAGCAGCCAGGCTGAATTCAGATTATGAGGAAAGATTAAAAAAGATGAGTCTTTTCATTTTAAGCAGAATGAGATTAAGAGGTGACATGAATAAAGTGTTTAAAATTATGAAGGGAATTAGTACAGTGGATCAAGGCTGTTATTTTAAAATGAGTTCATCGAGAACACAGGAACACTGTTGGGAAATTGTTAAGGGTAAATTTTGCACAAACATTAGGAAGTTTTTCTTCACACAGAGAACCACAGACACTTTAAATACGTTACCATGTAGTGTGGTGGACAGTAGCACCTTAGGGACCTTCTGAACTAGATCTGGTGTTACTTTGGAGGAATTAAGTGGATAGGACTGGCAAGCTTTGTTGGGCTGAATGGCCTGTGCTCTTTTAAAATTTTCTAATGTTTCTTAAATATTGTCAAGAGGGAAGAATTATAGAATAAAAGGGAAGTAGTTTCTCTTTTCTGTTTGGTATGTAGAAGTAGATTAAGCTAACAAAATACAAAGCAAATCAATATATAACTAATATTTAATTGCACAAATAATATCAATAAAGTACAGTACAGAGCAGTATAAATATAATTAGCTAAAATACTTGTAGTAAGGAATGAGTGTGGCAAACATAGTAAAGAAAATCTTCAAAGATCAATATACATTAAGTAGCAATAGTCTTGCAACTTGTTCCTTGTATCTACATACATGCATAAATAAATATTTCATAAGATTTGTTCAGATTTTCTCTACTGTTCTGATACTGTACTCATTTTCAACCCAAAGCTCTGCAGAATGTGTATCTTAAGTGGAGCTAACAGATGGCCTTACGGTGCTCTGCAGTATCTGTGTGCCCTCCAAGTGTTTACTAAAGCACTGTTTACTTTTAATGCTTCATTAACTGCCATTCTTTGTATTGCAATGTTTCAAACATTTCTATAATCTTTCGAAGTCTCACTTTCAAAGAAAAAGTACCTCATTTTTGTTGTCACATACAGGATGTTGTTTTGCTGTTTGCTTATGGGAGCAACTATCTCTTCTTCAATGGTCATAACACATTCCCTGGATCCTTTTTTTTCCAAAATGGGGACCACTACCCCAATCCACCATTTGCCAATATTATGTCATCCTCACATTCTGTGTATCATTGATAACACATTTTAGGTATAGTACCTCAATAATTTCTAAAATCTTTAGCACCTCTAGCTAAATATAATCTAATTCTGTAGTCTTTGCTCCAAAAAGTGTTTCAGCATCTGGATTGACTTCCAAAGAAATATGTGCATCCCCACCTAAGGGCTCCAGGGACACCAAATGGAAAGAGAACAGTACATTTATTCCTAATTTACAAGATTTCTGAAATGTTAATGTTAAAATTTACTAGCTTGTGCCAAGGAAAGAGTATGTGACAACTTCACCAACCTTTCAAATAATTTCAAAGAACTTTTTGAGTTGTTTTTAAGAGTTTCAATTAAAGACTTAATGATAATTCAGTTTAATAAATATTACTATCTGTACATACTATCATGCAAAATATACTGTATATGTACATAAAAGTGTATGTTGTGAAGGGGTGCATGGCATGCTGTAAACAGCAGACGCAGCAGACACTATGTGCACTTGGTGTTATACTTAGAAAGTTAGTAAAATCACACTGGGATGATTTGAGTTTAGAACACCACATGGTAGACACGAGGAAGCACATTGCCTCAGCAACATGAATTAGGAACAGCGTTGGAGACCAGCAGGAAGCCAGTAGCAGCACATACTCCCAGACTGGAAAGATAAGAGTTGTGTTCCCTGTTTAACAGACAAGGCCCTTTAAGGATGACTGAAGGCCCAGGTTTGATCCTTTCATAGATGAAATCTCAGCCTGGCAGCTGTATAGTAAAATCGACACTCCTGATGACACCAGAACTATTTCCAGGGCTTGGCTAGAAATTATCGAAATCTGAGCAAAACTCACTAATTGCCGCAAGGTAACTCTGAGTCAGTACTTTGCAGGAGAGAATGAAGCAAAAGCTTAAGTGAAAGAAAGTGAGAAGTAGGAGACGCTTTTAACATGTAAATGGGGTTCATCAGCTACTAGTAGTTCCAGAGGGGTTTTAATGTTATCCTTGTACTTTGTTTTATCTATTGAGTATGATTTCCTCTATTTATTTCGTCAATGAAGGCACCAAACTTTGTGTACTTTTGATCTACTTGGTGTCATTCTAACCGCAGTAAGCCTCCATTAGAGATCTTCCTTACTACAATATGTAAGAATGCAGAAGTTAAATGTCTCATTTCTATAACATGAACTTTGGTGCAGCATGAAAAGGTTTTTATTTCTAACATAAGACCTTAAACATACGTACTTTTCAAAATGATGTTTGTCGAAACAATGGGAATGCGTTATTTTGATGAGGATGACTAAAAAATAAAATAATGAAAGAGCTAAGAGTCCTAAAACGTGATGTACCATAAATGCTGGAGGAAAACAGAAAAGCCTCTTACCTACTGCAGGAGAAGGAGTCCTGAGAGCTTCATCAGCATGTGGCATTATTGAATAAAAGAATTTGTAAGACAGTGCTAGGAGATTGAGAGAAGAAGAAATTAATAGAATACAGACGAATGACCAAAAACAGAACACAGGAAACAGCATGGATAATGTGTTTATACATTGTACAAAGCAGTTTTTGCACATTTACTTTATTTGCTTAAGTAAAGAAACGTATATAATATTTTACACCACTCCTCTTCTGTGTTAACAACCTGAATTGTTAATAATCACCTCGAGCATCTGTTTATTCAGAAACTATTGTATGACATTAATAATACATGGTTATGAGCTCTGGTGAAAAATAAATGAGCACCATTGCTCATTTATGGTGCACTGCCAGTCACTGAAATGCTCTCTTCATATTATCCCATGAGTTGCTTACTATAGGAGAAAATCATACCATCAGGGTAAACTCGAGAAAGCAATTGCTCCTTTTATTCTACTGTTCTATTGAGCCACTGTGTAAAACTTTAATGGAAGAACACCCTTGGAAACTGTAATTATGTGGCTATACTTAGTGTAACTGTGAAAAATACTTTGAAATCACATATATTTAATTGTGATTGAAAAACAAGTAAAATCTGCAAAAATATCTATCTATCTATCTATCTATCTATCTATCTATCTATCTATCTATCTATCTATCTATCTTTTGAATAATGTGCTGCATAGCGATGCAGTAATTAGTATTACTGTTCCACAACTCCAGATTTTTGTATTTTAATCCCAGTCCAGTCACTCTGTGTGTGGAGTTGACATCTTCTCTCAGTGAGTTTTTCTCCACAGATTCTAACTTTCCACAAACATACCAAGAATCATAGGTCAAGTTCACTTATAGCTGTGAATGGGATCAGCAGGGCTGGTTGTTGCATTGCAGTGTGCACTCCTGCAGTAGGCAGTGGTTCCTTCTGATCCTAAATAGGTTAAACAATGGACGAAAAGATGAGTTTTTGAATTTCATAGTGATAATAGACATGCTGTTGATTGCTTTCATCATTTCCTTGATTCTGGCTTTTTTTAGTATTTTCCTTAAATGTAAAAGTAGAATTTCTCCTCTGTATATGACATCATTTTTCAAATTAACAAATCATTTTCTTGAAGTTAAGTTTTTAAAAGATGTTTTGACTCTGTATTACCTCAATCAATGCATTACTCTTACCACTTTCATGTTTTTAACACTTATATTCTTTAATCTTCTTCATGTGATTTGTAGAAGAATAACATGTAAAGTAAATTAATCTACTAATATGCAATATACCATTTGAGTATTAGATAACAATTTAGTTTAGGTAATGCAAGAACATCTCCATTATTCATCTGTTCTTATGTAACAAGACCTTAGAAAAGGATTCTTTAGGTGGCAATAACATTTATAATGCTTCAGGAAAATGGTTACTCATCTGTGCAGTGTGGACTAGTAAAATAACTTCACTTTAGATTGGTCAGAAGTGACTAAACTGAGGCATAGTCCTCTTGGTATTGCTTGTTTCAGTGTGAATCCTTCATATTCATAAGTAATTTTTCCAGTGCATCAAGGGCCCCTGATATGCCACCCTTCACACAGATGAAAACATATTTACTTATGCTTTATAAGTGTAATGAAGACCATTAGAGTAAATGAGTAATAGATGCATTTCTGCACTACCTAAACTAAAGTTATACTGAGTATTATTTTAATTTATGTTGATAGATAGTGTTACATCCCATGTAGTGGCAAGGTTGGCACCAGACTATACATAGGGGGTCTTGTAGTTTGGGACTGACCAGGATCAGACTTGAGAGAAGTCGGACATGGTATTATGGTAAATACAAGGTGTATTTTCCCAAACAAAAGTGGGTTTTATTTACAGGTGCATACACATAAAAATAATGACCCTTAACTGCTGAAGGCATAGTTCAAATCTTCATGAAAATGAACTCAGCACTTCAACAATTTAAACAGGTAAGTGCTTCTCTTTTTATTATGAGAAAGTTGTCCACAATTTTTAGACCTTTTTTTCTCTTTAAAGTGGTGGTGTCTAGCAGGCAGATTACCACAGACAGACATTGCAGAGGAACAGCTGATGCGTTCCTTGCATTGAGATATCTCATAGAGAAGCATCAAGAAAAATAGAAAGGTTTGCATATGGTAGTTATTGATTTGGAGACAGCCTAGGATCGAGTGCCACATCAAGAGGTCTGGAGGTGTATGAGAGAGAAAGGAGTACCAAAGACGTATGTGGGGACTGTAAGGGATATGCATGAGGGAATGGGGACTTGGGTTAAAAGCAGTGTTGGGGTAACAGATGAGACTCCAGTTTGAGTAGCTCTGCACCAGAGATCTTCTTTAAGTCCTTACCTCTTTGATCTAGTTATGGATGTGCTCAGTCATTTAATAAAAGACCAATCTCCTTCGTGCATACTTTTTGCTGATGACATTGTGTTGTGTACCACTAGAAAGGAGGAAGTGGAGAGGAAGTTGAAAGAATGAAGAAGGGCTTTGGAAGATAGAGGATTAAAGCTAAATAAGACGAAGAGAGAATATATGAGGTTTAATGATGATCAGGATTCAAAGGTTAGTGAGCAGGGGGAGCTATTGAAAAGAGTGGATAAATATTAATATCTAGGATCAGAGGGAACCCATGATGGAAAATTAGATGGAGAGATAAACCATAGAGAGCAGTGTGGACTGAACAATTGGAAAAAGGTATCAGGAGTATTGTGTGATCTAAGAATTAAGGCAAAGGTTAAAGCTAAGATTTATTAGACAGTGGTAAGACCAAGAATGATGCATGGAGTTGAAACATGGGAAATAAAAGGAGCAAAGGAGAAAGAGTTAGATATGGCAGAAATGAGAATGTTGAGATGGATGTGTGGATTACAAAAAAAAAAGTCAGAATAAGAAATGAGGCAATCAGAGGTACAACAAAAGTAGGAGAGATATCTCGGAAAGTACAGGAAAGTGGGCTGAAGTGGTCTGGACATGTGTTGTGGGGAAACAATGAATTTGTGGGTAAAAGAGTGATGGGAATGGAAGTACAGGGGAAGACAAATTGAGGGAGGATAAAGCAGAAGTGAATGGATAAAGTTAAAGAAGAACTGAAGGTAACATGTTTGAGTAAGGAGGAGGTGCAGGACCGAGCTGTTTGGAAAAAGTTGATCAAACACATCGACCCCACAAAGAAGTGGAAGAAAAAAGACATATATCTTGATATTACAAATAGGTCTGCATTTCTGACAACCATTTTTCAAGTTCAATATAAAGCCACTTGCTTGGACACACACTTTTTATAAAACTGCAAATTTATATTAATTATATATTCGGAGCAACATTTACTATAAGTACTGCAGTTCATTTAAATTGTGCTTTACTTTGCCTCAGCCAGAAGTATGAAAACAGTGTCCATTACTGTCATATTATTACATGGTATATTTGCATTTAGATATGCAAACAGTAACAGACCCCAATCTCTCAGATGCTAACCCCCAGCAGACACTGGCAGTACCATGTCCTTCAAGGTGATTTGCATGGGACTCCAGCCGTCTTCCAGCATTTGGTGGATAAAGACCCCACAATATCTACAATGCCAGCTACTTGAATGAGGTGGTAATCTATTCTAGCATTTGGGAGGAACACATGAACAGAACCAATGTCCCAGCAGAAATGAAATCACAGCAACCTACTGCAGTCGTGGACAGCCTCTGTTGTCTCAAATCACATCTGTGCCTTGGATCCAGAGTTTATACAATGAAGTTAACAGAGTCCTGGAGTCTGCAGCCAGCCCCCCATTATTAATGTGAACAACATATTACAACCTTCCTATTCCTCAAGTCCTCTATGTCTTTTTTGAAAAGACCAAGGCCAACAGATGCAAGGCAACTGAAACAACAGAAACCCCTAGGACAAAGTGTGCACTTTGACGGTGAAGGCACAATGACAATAAACTGAGGCAGCACTGGGACTCTGTGCTTAGCTTTCATGGCTGATTGTTACTATTCAGGTGTAGCACAACTCACCTTATATGAGGAAATATCTAGAAAAGTTGTCCTCTAGTAAGCTTGACTGGGTTGCCTCAACAAGCCATTTTGTCCTTTATGTGGTACGGACAAATGGATTTTAAGCACTCCAGTTCTTCAGGTATTCTGCTGACATGGAATGCCTGAATTCTCCTTGACAGAAATGATAAGAAAATCTTCCATGCTTGCAACCAGGTAACTATAAAGGTTTAACTTCAACAACACAGCCAACAGCAAAACTAAACTAATGGATACTGGTCAACAAAGATAAGTCAAAGCTAGCTACACTTTTGTCTGGAAAGGTAGGATTTGACATTAAGATCTTTGTTACTGACCACAACCTGCATCCAACAGCATCAACAAAAGGATATCACAATCTCCCTTTGTATTCCTCTCACTGGACAGAAGCAGATGACTGCTGTGTCTATGCCCCAAAGATAGAATCTGATACTACTACCAAAGATTCCTTTCACCACAGCCTCCAACAAGTTCTCTGTAATGTTAGTTAACAAGTCAAGGTCTTCATTCTTGGGGACTTCAATGCCTGTATCAACAAGAAACACTGCAAGATTGACCTGGCCTTCTTCTTCTGAGATTGAATTGTGATCTCAACCTGATAGTTATAAACATTATGTTTTGACTGAAAGAGAAACATAAGATGTTTCTGAAGCACCTTAGTTCAAGGTATTGATATCTATCTGACTATAAAATGAACCCACGACTACTCTAACATAATGACCACTTGAGTGATAAGGACAGCTGAAGACAGCTGGATGAATCAACGAATGATCTTTCCAAAGCTTGGCCTGAAGCTGAAGCTATATTAGCGCTTTAGTTTCATTCTATACTTAAGGACAAGTTTTCTTATGTTTTACCACCATCTCTGTCAGCTTCCATCAGCTAGCACTGGTGCATCTTGAAGAATGCCATGACAAAGACCCCAATTGAATGCTTTGAGTATCAGACTTGAAAATATCTAGACTTGTTAATTTAAAGCAATAATGAGATTTCTGATGTTATCAACCAGAAATATGTGCCAAGGCTTTAAGAAGAGAATGATCCATGAGCCAAGAGAGACCACTATAAAAGCTTCAAGGCATACAATCAAACCCATCAGAAAATTTCTACTCTTTCATAAAATCCATCTCTTATGCCTCATTGAGCAACTTTGTATGGCTGAGGTACAGATGGTACCACTATCCTTTAGATTGATATGTCAGTTATTAAAAGGTGCGTTCAGTACTTTGAAGCACTGCTGATCTGCACAGCTGGAGTTGACTGCACTATTATCAATTGGCTTCCTCAGTAGACCCTGTGATTTGATGCATCTCCCAGCCTTTATGATGTCAAAATCATTATGTGAGGAATGAAAAACAACAAATCACTGGGTCCTGATAACATTCTGGTGACAGTCCTGAAGGTGGGCACTCAATTCCTTGTTTCTCAACTGTATCATCTGTTCCACCTGGTAAGGGAACAGTTTCAAAAACCTGCTGACTTCTGATGTGTTACTGTTATAACCCAATTTCAAGATTCTCTATGGCAATTACTGGTACATTTTGCTGCTTTCAATCACTGGGAAAATACTCACTAGAATTTACATTGATCAGTTGTCATCAGTTGACAAGAAACTTCACTCAGAAACATAAAATGGATTCCGATGCACCCATGGCACCCTGGATATGATATTCTTTTTCTGACAAATTCAAGAGAATTCCAGAGAACACTGCCATACTCTTCTATTGATAGTCCTTGAATGGAGAAAGCCTTTAACACAATCTGCTATGACATTCTTTAAAGGTCCTTTGATATTTGGTATCCTTCCCAAAATGAATAGGATCATCCAGGCCTGACATGAAGGGGCAAGTCATGTTTCATGGAAAAATGTCTTCTACTTTCCCAGTCAAGACTGGTTTGAAGCAATTCTGTGCTTTCACTTCAATTTCATTCTCCCTTTATCTTGCTAATCAATAACATAGTTTTCGAAAAAAATATCTTTCTACTCCAACTGCATTTCCATTTGGATTCGTGCCTTTTCAATTAAGCCCATCATGTGCCAAAAACTAATGTCTCCATAGTGGAACTCACCAAGGCACAGTATGCAGATTACAATGTTATTGCCAGCCATTCAATGCAGTACCTTCAGCTTGCCACAGATGTGTGTTATTAAGCTGAGTTTTTTCACCATACAGAAACTAAGATCACTAAAACACTTCAAGCAATTGCCGGATGGAGTTGTCCAATGAAGTGCCCATTAGTGTCAATGGTGCACCTTTAGAACAGGCCTCACACTTTTCTTACATCAGCAGCATCCTTTCATGTTCCTTCACCATCAATGAGGATATCACAACCAGGATACTTGCATCCCTCTGAATGTATGGGAAATGCAACTGGTGTTGTGCAACCACACACTAAGAATGAAGACTTACAGTAGCTTTCGCTCTAATGTGCATTTGTCTTCAGTACAATCCTCTACACCCCAGAGGCCTGGACACTATACTGGTGACATCTAAAAGAGTTGGAAAGATTCCACAAAAACAAGCTCTACTTCATTCTGGGAGTAAAGCAAGATAAATGGTTCTCCATTATCAAGATCCTCCAGTGGGCACATATGACCAGGATTGTCAGTAACCCATGAAGAAGTTTAAGAACAGCCTCACCACCTGAACTGGAATTCCTGGTAGACCATCTGGGTGGGAGAAGAACCTAGGGTTCTTAATACGAGTTCTATGAAGAGAAAAGTCTAGAGCCCAACAATACCAGTGGACAAGAGCCTGTCTCATTTCAGTTGTGAATGTCACTATAGAGTCAGCCGCAATCTAGCTCCCTGAATGCCCCAGGATGCTGCTGTCACACCTTGGTCTTCACAGTCACCCGAAGGCCCACTAGAGAATCCGAAGAGGACAGTTGCTATAGAGCCAGAATTTATCTAGAGTGCACCGGCACAAAGTAGGAACCATGGAAAAGGCACTGGTCTGTTAGGACCACACTCATGCGTCCAAACATTTAGAGCCAGTTTAGTGTTACCAGTTAACCTACTGTAGATGTATACCTTGATGAACCAGAAGATCAACCCATAAATATATAATTACATGAATATAATATGTAAACTCCACATAGACAGTGTGTTAACTGGGATTCAAATCCATTCTCTTGAAGTTGTGTGGAAACCACTGTTCCATTGTTCCACCCCATTTACTTTCACAACTTTCTGCAATTGTGGAAGAGTTAGAATGCAAAGCACAGAAATCTTATATAAATTATTAAATGTGACACAGTCAGTACATCAAGATAGAAAAAAGTAGGGCAGAAAGAAAAAAAAAATCTGATAACATAGATGAAATAAGAATATTCATTTTTAGGTAATAATATTTAAAACTGTGTGTTCACCTTAGATTAGAATTCAGAAGAAACCAGGTCTACTGAGAGAGATGAGTCACCATTAGGAGGGATAAACATTTGTTCAGATTATTCCGATTATGGCTTCAAAACATCTCATTATATTGTGCAAGCAATGAAAAAGTACTCTTGGACATTTGATCACAGGGCTCTTTATTAACATTATGTAATAGAGCTTTAATGCTAACAGAAAAACTAATAAGAATCCAGTGCAGCTACTGTATGTCACTTGAGGGGCTCAGTGAGAGTGCCATCTGATATACATTAAGACTCTACACTAAAATTACAAATATCATTTCTTAGTGCTTTTCACTGAAAGAAAATTTAATAGGAGAGTTAAGCTAACCATATGAGAGATGACAGAGACCTGGACCAATATTTCTTAATCCAAAAATAAACTTAAGCCAAGATATAAGACTTCATATTGATTTATAACTCCAGGATGCCTCCTCAGACTCATGCTTCCCCAGAAGAGGTGGAATACACAATGAGTTTATTTTGAATTAAAGCACATCCATAAGTGACAGCCATATACATAATGTAATCATATTGAACCGCTCCACTGATATTGCCGTATCAACTGATCTTCATCTGCGCCTGTCCCATTTGGGCAAAAGAGGCTTTTTATACTAGAATGCTTTTCATTGACTTCAGTTCAGCTTTCCACACCACTGTACTTCAGAAGCTCACAAAAAAAGTTTGGTCTACTAGGCAAAACATTTACCTATGTAACTGGATCCTGGACTTCCTGACAAAGAGACCCACAAACAGTCCATACAGGCTGAAGAAGGAAAGACTACCTATCCAAATTCTCACTGCATTCCACAAAGGCACCATCAAGAACATTCGGACAAGCTGCATACTGT
Organism: Polypterus bichir lapradei; assembly: GCA_026402145.1. Classification (NCBI taxonomy): domain Eukaryota; kingdom Metazoa; phylum Chordata; class Cladistia; order Polypteriformes; family Polypteridae; genus Polypterus; species Polypterus bichir. Next base: position 23,191,541 of record JANRMT010062831.1, read on the forward strand.
CTGATTTAGGGAACTGCAGTGTCTCAGACCGTAAGATCATACAATGGATAGCGCACATAGCAGAAAAAAATTGAAGATGCCCTTTCTTCCCTCTGTTGAAGACATATTTGTAAAGGGTTCATTCCACAAAGCTTGCAGCATTGTTAAGGACAGCTCCAACTCTTCCCACAGTCTCTTTGTCCCAATTCCATCTGGCAGAAGATACTGCAGATTTTCTGCCATATTCTGCAGTAGCTTGGCTGTCTGGACTCTGAACCCTGTGCTGCCCTCCTGCCCTCACATCCACCCCTAGTAGCAAATTAATTTGTAGTACATTTGTTACACTTGTCACTACTGCTGTTTTTTTATTATTACTTTTACTGTTATTAATGACTAGAAAATACCCGCGCTTCACAGCGGCGAAGTACTGCCTTAAAATTTTTATTAAGAAGACAATTAAACCTTTTTAAAACTGAGGGAAAATATACCAATAATAATTTGTTAAGGATCTCTTTGTATGCCACGTTGTCAGTTCGGCCCTCCAGTTATAATATGACCAAGCTGTAGCTGTGCGCTGAGCTTACTCTTGAGCATGCAACGTACAGTTGGCCATGTGAACAATAATCTTGCTTCAAATCTCACAGCTTGGATTGCTGCTGTCATAATCGGTTTGAGTTTCATGGTTTGTTTCAATTACAACAGTATTTGTAGGACTTGTGTTGAAGAGACATTCGGCATCTGTCAAGTGTTGTAAGTATACAACCAGTTTCATTACTTCACATCCAGCTTTTGAGAGTTTAAACATTTCTAAACATCAAAGTGTCCACTACTGAAATCGTCACCTGTGAATCTAAGATGTTTAAGAGGCATTGGCGGTTGTCCAAAGGTGTAAAATATTTGGCCATTTCGGTACACTTAAGCATTTCACTCTTCTAGTGCTCCTGTGTAGTATAATTATTTCCTGTACCGTCATCAGTCCACACCTTGAACCTGCCCCAGTCATTCAATACATAAGACACAATGTTCCTCCTTTGGATATCAAGAGTGAGCCTGATATGGCCGTGCAATATGTAACAAAGAGAATGGAAAAGGCAGGTGCCTTCTCCGGGCATGGAAACCACTTGGTAAGTGACAGTTCTTTGATCGATGGTGATCACCTCGATAGACATGTTAATGGGGGTACGGTTGTAATGATAAAGGAAATGGGTACCTGAACAATGTAAAGTAAGTCTAAAATACCTACACAATAACTATAATCGTAATAAATGAACAATAAAACAGCGGAGAAGCCGTGGCTTGAATAAAAAGGCTGTAGTTATCAGCAGGGAGACGTGAATACCGTGGCGAAGCAAGGAAGGGAATGAAGAGACTGGAGTGACAGACGGTCTTATATAGGCAGGCAGCCAACAACGTGGGAGGCGTTGGGATGGGGGACCCAACGCCGCCTCACACGGTGACCGAGCTGCAGGCTATGGACGTATATATGTACGTAAGTAGGATTCAGTTAACGTTGGGAACCCGCGTACCATATTTCTTGAAGATGGGCCCATAAGTAACAAAGACCGTTGAAAAGTTCAATATGACGGCCGACAGTGGCATCATATCACCGAAATAAGTACCAAATTTCAGCCTTCTCCCTACACGGGAAGTTGGAGAATTAGTGATGTTTGGAAAATTTAATATGGCGGCCGACAGTAGCGTCATACCATCGAAATAAGTACGTACATCGGTTTCGGTTAGCGTAGGGAATCCGCCTACCAAATTTCGTGAAGATGGGGCAATAAATAAGAAAGTTCAACATGGCGGACATTGTCGACCGTTATCGACCGTTATGACCGTTACTTGTAGAATTTCGAAATGAAACCTGCTTAACTTTTGTAAGTAAGCTGTAAGGAATGAGCCTGCCAAATTTCAGCCTTCTACCTACACGGGAAGCTGGAGAATTAGTGACATTGTAAAGTTCAATATGGCGGCTGACAGTGGCGTCATACCACCGAAATAAGCATGTACATTGGTTTCGGTTAGCGCAGGGAAGCCGCCTACCAAATTTCGTGAAGATGGGGCCATGAATAAGAAAGTTCAACAAGGCGGACATTGTGAAAATTAGTGACATTGGAAAGTTCAATATGGCGGCCGACATTGGCGTCATACCATCGAAATAAGTACATACGTCGGTTTCGGTTAGCGCAGGGAATCCGCCTACCAAATTTCGTGAAGATAGGGCCATGAATAAGAAAGTTCAACATGGTGGACATTGTTGACCGTTACGCGTAGAATTTCGAAAGGAAACCTGCTTAACTTTTGTAAGTAAGCTGTAAGGAATGACCCAGCCAAATTTCAGCCTTCTACCTACACGGGAAGTTGGAGAATTAGTGATGTTTGGAAAATTCAATATGGCGGCCGACAGTGGCATCATACCACCGAAATAAGTACGTACATGGGTTTTGGTTAGCGCAGGGAAGCCACCTACCAAATTTCGTGAAGATGGGGTCAGCCTTCTACCTACACGGGAAGTTGGAAAATTAGTGACGTTGGAAAGTTCAATATGGCGGCCGACAGTGGCGTCATACCATCGAAATAAGTACATACATCGGTTTCGGTTAGCGCAGGGAAGCTGCCTACCAAATTTCGTGAAGATGGTGCCATAAATAAGAAAGTTCAACATGGCGGACTTGTTGACCGTTATCGACCGTTATGACCGTTACTTGTAGAATTTCGAAATGAAACCTGCTTAACTTTTGTAAGTGAGCTGTAAGGAATAAGCCTGCCAAATTTCAGCCTTCTACCTACACGGGAAGTTGGAGAATTAGTGATGAGTGAGTGAGTGAGTCAGTGATTGAGTCAGTCGGTCAGTGAGGGCTTTGCCTTTTATTAGTATAGATTATTTATTTATTATTATCTACATCAGTTATTTCTAACTATTTGCTTACCTAATATTTCTTTTTAATTAGCTATCTATTATAGTGTTTTTGCTCCACGGTCATGGGGAATGTTATTTTGTGCCAATGACAATAAAGCCAATTGATTTGACTTGACTTGACTTGATCTGTCAAGGAGAGACTGACCTACTCATTTGAAGTACATGAACATATTATGGAGGGGCTTTATAATAGTCTATATTTGAAAGACGCTTTGTCATGTTTGCAGGTCTGTGAGTGGGAAATGCATCCACTTCAAAAGAGATAGGTCTAACTCTGACCCAGATTGACAGGTAGTCTTTATGAACTCTCAATCATGTTCTCTATAATAATTACACATGCCACCAGGAAGGTGATGCCTGAATACCTAAACAAACCATGGAACAAAATGTTGTGATTGGGAATCAATGCATGCATTTTAAAACAGACAATACTGAGTAGTAATTCCAGAAAAGAGCTGTACAGATGTGCACGCTGCATGTAAACAGCATTTAAGATCTCACCCAGGAGTGATAGTTTATATTGCAGTATGTACTGTACATCTGCCTAGACATTTAAGCCCGCTCATGTTTAACATTAACAGAAATGTAACAAAAATGATGCTACATCTACAAAAACTGACCAGGAAAGATTTTACTGCAATAGCCCATCTATCCATTCTGCAATTCAATCAACTCTATTTCCAGAGCAAAATATTTAGGGGGGGGGGGGCATCTGAAATACTGGTGGGGTATGATGTGATAATGTCTTAAAAAACTAACAAGTAACATTATACCTGACAGCTTGGTTGTGGGGCTGGTCATATGTGGGGTTAGATTAGCACAGCTAAATGACCCCCTAGAGCTTAAACCTAATCCACTACCAAGCTAAATATCCTTTTTCCAGACATTTTCTAGAACAGGTTATATGGAAAAGAAAGCACATACAGTACTTTTGAAGTAAAATGTAACCTGGAGTATGTCCGGTGTCAAATTCAGTTCTGTTGCAAGTGAACTCACAATAGATATAGATCATTGTATATTCACATGTATATAAGGTTCAGAAACAGTGGCATTGTTCTACTGGTTTGGTGATTGGTTAGTATCAATAATGGTGTATTTTAATAGCTGTAACTGATCTGACAACCCAAACAGTATCATTAGCCACATGGCTTTATACTACATTCAAACAACACACAGTGCAGGAAGTATCAGTAGTTTTCATGTTTGTAATAACTAACAATCACAGACAATTCAGTGTGCAAACAAATGGAAGTTGAGTAAAAGTGTATGTATTGTCCTCTGTATTGTAAATAGAATAAAGAAACAATTCAACTTGAGACTGCACAAGTTTCCATCTTGAATGTGAACCTGACAATGAAAGAGAAAGAAATTTGAACATTGTTATTTATGCACACACACTTACATCTAATATTACACCTTCCAAAACTCTTGAGAAGTCACAGCTTAATCTGGTGAAGAGTGTGGAGTGAGAGATGCTATCTTAGAACCATCAATCACAAGGAAGGAACAAACCCTGGATAGGATTCCAGTGTGTCGTAGGGTACAGTCATGCACACACCTACTCACTCATACTGAACCAAATTAGAGTTGCAAATCAACCGAACGTGTGCATTTGTCCATTTGAGTTTCATATACTGCACTCCTTATAACGTGTAATTTTTTCTAAAATACTAATTAGATGAGATTTATGGAATTTAACCCTGGAAACAAAGGCCGTCTTCTTATCTTCTTTTGTAATCTCTTCTCACCTAGTTAATACAGGTAAAATTCCATTACAACGAATATCTTTACGACAAAATTTTCATTATAACAAAGTATTTTTATGGTCTCGACAACTTCCCCATATGACACAAGTCTATAGAAATCCCATTACTACGAAGTACATTCAGCAGATACTTTCATTACAGCAAAGTGCACAAAAGAACTTGAAATGCCTGAATGAAACATCCACAGAGCAGTTAGTTCTTTGGCCGCAGCTCAGTTGTGCACAACGATCCCCAAACAGAAACACTGTAATTTTTTTTTCTTTCTTCGAACTTTCCTTGTACTGTTTTTTTGCTGTTTTTGTTTCCAGTGATACCTTTTGCTTATTGCTTGTCAACATTTGAAAAACATCCATTGGAATTTAACTCCTTGTCACCCTCCTATAGAAACGGTAGATACGAAAAAACGATAACAGTTCATATTAGAAAAAAAAACTTTAATTTTTTGCAGCTCTCGATTGCAGCAAAAAAAAAAAGATGTTGCCAGTGAATTTGGAATTTCGCCATTGACACTGTCAACTTTCTTGAAAGATAGAGCTAAAAAAGTAGAAAAATCTTGGGTTGCAAACGTATGTGAACTGCTGCATTTTAAGACGTCGAAAAAGCAGTTTTTATGTGGTTCAGTGATGCTCGTTCAAGAAACATTCCTATTAACACGGCACTCATTCAAGAAAATGTGAGGTTTGTAAACTCTCTTGGGACCTCCTTCAACGGGACAACACACCGAAGAGTGTCCCGAGGTGCGATCTCTGTATCTGTACGGGGAAATAACAGGCTCACAGATATGCTGCATCTCTCCGCCAAAGAAAACAGAAAAGATCTCGATGGGTAATGCAAGGTTAGGAGCATGTAAATTGTAAATGCAGATACTGTAACAGGATTACTTGATCACTGACCTGGCCACGATCCTGCCTGACTGCTATGTCTGTGTATAGCAGAGTGGTAGATCACACTACAATAAATAACTGTGCTGTTCCTATTTCAAGCTGAATAAAGCTGGTTTTACTAAAGTACTAAGACTAAGCCTCGTGTTTTGGGGTGCAAGACAGGGACTTATAGTGTGACCCCAATCTTTTATGATTTGCTTCTGTGACGCTTCACTGCAGCGCTGTGAGCCTCCTATTGCCCTTCTCCAGCAACGGACAAACAATCTTCCACAGACGCTGCAATCGTGCTTCAGGACACACTTCAGTGTGTCGTTCCCGTCACTCAAAAGAGTTCAGAAACTTCACAATATGAAGAAGATATAATGATTTGCCTCCTGATTGATAACTGTGCTGCCCACAACATGCTTCCACATTTAGATAATGTTTGCGTTGAATTCCTCCCACCCAATTGCACAGCAGTGCTTCAGCAATTGGATTTGGGCATTAATCTCACCCTGAAAGTGTATTATCGCAAGGAAGTGCTAAGAAAAATTCTTGTCAGCATAAGTTGTAGGCAGGAGGAGATTAAAATTAACACAAAATGATTGAAATGATTGCAAATGCCTGGATACAGGTTAAAGAAAGCACTATAGTAACAAATATAGAGTCTCATCACAACGAAGTTTTCATTACAACAAAATATTTTTTAGGTCCCTGGGAGTTCATTGTAATGCAATTTTACCTATATTGGTTCATATTTGTCTGGAAACTTATGAGACCCTCTGGAACTTATAAAAACAAAATAAACAAAAAAATAAATTGTTACATTTTTTAGGTTCTTCAGAACTGAAGAGAAAAAAAGATACAAAAGTAGACAACAGCTCACCCTTCTCTGATTTCTTTCCTTGTCGCTGAGTGGCAATAGACGTGCCACATCCCATGACGACAGCAAACCGTGTGCTCATCTGCAATGTGTTGACTCCATTACTTTCCAGTCCAGAAAAAATATTTCTTTCAGTCTTTCACATTTCATGTTCTTTGTGATACATTCTGCAGAGCTAGTCTTGTCCCTAAAAAACCATGTTGGAATCAAATAAACAGTAGATATTTTACATTTTTACAGGTAACACTGGATACACACTACTAAAGGGGAGGTTAAGCTTGTCATTGTGTATTTTTAAAGTCACGTCATTTTCTAACCCACTTAATTCAGACGAGGGTCATGTGTGGGGGGTATTGGAACCTATCTCAGCCAGAACAGGGTGCAAGGCAGAAACAAATACTGGACAGGGTCCATAGCAGAGCAAACACACACATACACATAAAAAAACACATACCCAGCCAATTTAGCATCACTAATTCACCTGACCTGCATGTCTTTGGACAGTAGAAGGAAAGTGGAAAATGCAAAGTCTACGTGGGGATGACCCAGGATGTTAACCCTGGTCTCCTTACTGCAAGGTAGCAGCACTACCAATGCACAACCATGCCACACCTATTTTTAAAGTGATCCTGAAAAATGATCTGTACCTGACCTTGTGCATTTAGGAGAATTATGACACCTAATCCCAGAACTTCAAGTGCAACTTTTTGTGACATATTCACCTGCCTAAATGATCTCAGTGTCATTGACAGTCAAGCCGAGTTGAATATGTGAGAGCAGTAGGCTGTAGAACCGCAACCACAATGACGCAGTTCACTATATGATGTTCAGAATCTAAACTCTAATTTTACTTATTTAGTACTTTATTCCATATAAATGGATGTTTCCTAATGGGGCCAAAAGATTGCCATCAAGTGAAGTTCAAATGTTGATTCTATGATGTTCAAAACTTTGCGAAAAGCTGATTTTAGCATGGTGACTATGAAAACCTATGTTTAATGATATCCTCCAAAAATCATTATCAAACAAATTGCATTGTGCTTGCATTATTACAGGTTCCAAGTTATTTTTGTTCCAGTTTGGCTCAGTACTTACTGTATTTCTCTATCCTTCAAAAACAGTTTGACTTATGTCTAAAGATAACTGCTGTAGAAATTGTTTGATTTACCCAGGATTTTTGCAGTCTGCTTTGTTTAAATATACAGTTGGAACAGGCCTATTGACTTGCAAAATGTTTTTGAGATACAAAATATATTGAAATACACATGTGCACACATACAGAGGTATAAAGAAGCTCACGCATGCATGGACTCACACAATCAAAGAAGCAATTGTTTCCCGTAGCAGAGCACATGCTGGATGATGAACAGGAAGAAATTAACACACATACACGCACACATAAACACCCCTAGATCTGTAAAGGAGGGCATGCACAGAGGCATTAAGCCACCCCTGTACCAATCTATCTGTGCAGCTTGTTTACTTCATTTGACCAAATGTGTTTAGTTTCAAATTATATATCATTTACAATTACTTGTAAATGAATAGGGCAACCTCTGTAGGGTCCAGGTATCGCCTCATGCTACCAGTAGTGACGCTGACCGTAGCCAAATGCAAAACTAATGAAAAAACAGTCAGAAAAGATGAGGAGGTAAAAATGTCAGTGGCCTTCATCTTTTAAACCATTCCTGATTTGGGGGCCGTCTCATTGTTGCCCCTCTAGTGCACCTGTTGTTAATTTCATTAACACCAAAGCAGCTGAAACTGATTAACAACCCCCTCTGCTACTTAACTGATCAGATCAATATCCTAGAAGTGTCGTTGTCTTGATGCTATACTCTGATTATATAGTGTTCCTTTAATTTTTTGAGCAGTTTATAATTGTGGAGTTTGAACTGTTTCACAAAGTCTACAACTGTGTTTCTCTGGGTACAACAGTTTTTCCCCACATCCGAAATGCATGAATGTTAGGTTATATTAAAACTGTAAAGTATTACAGATAAAATCTTGTCGCTCGTGTCCATAAAGTAGATTAAGTGTAAATAAAGGATGAATGTTTATGCCTTGCTTGTCTATCAACACATTCATTTTCAGTCAGTTAGTCAGTCATTGTCAAACCCGCTATATCCTAACTACAGGGTCACGGGGGTCTGCTGGAATCAATCCCAGCCAACATAGGGCGCAAGGAAGAAACAAATCCTGGGCAGGATGCCAGCCCATCACAGGGCGCGCACACACACATACACACCAAGCACACACTAGGGACAATTTAGAATCGCTAATGCACCTAACCTGCATGTCTTTGGACTGTGGGAGGAAACTGGAGCACCAGGAGGAAACCCATGCAGACACGGGGAGAACACGCAAACTCCACGCAGGGAGGACCCAGGAAACGAACCCATGTCTCCTTATTTGCATGTTCTCCCCGCAGCAGCGCTACCACTGCACCACCGTGCCGTCCCGTCATTTTCATGATATTGTAAATTATATACAATATCACATAGTTCAAAATTCACAGTGTCCATCCTTGTTGGTGTAGGGACAAAGAGTAACTTAGCAACTTACGCTGTCTGCTTCCAAAAATATGTAATTACATTTCATTCATAAAAGCGCACATCTAGGAATTGCATCAGAACTATGCACTTGCCACTACATCATTACTATCACAGTATTTCAATATTTATCATAAACGTCACCTTATAACACACCTCCTCTTTTTAATAGAAACTGAAAAAATGTTTTATTTTTTCAAACACAGTCTTAACTGAAAAAATAGGAGTCTATATTGTTCACATACATGTCAGTTTTCTCAGGATCACTGCCACACTTGTAATGAAATTATTGGGTCTGCACACAATAGAGAAACAGAGAAACACCATAAGATATAATTTAGAGTAATAGTATGCACTCCTAAAGTGGCAGTGAGGGAGACTTCAATCCAGATAGTCAGAGACAGTTCGGACACAGCACTTGGTGCCATATGTATACTGTCTAGGGGTATAAAACACTTATTTGAGCACCTTGCCTGGAGGTGACTCTGAAAGTTCTACTATTATTGGCTGGACTGAGGAACCCCAGTGAGGCATATAAAAATCCATACCCAGAAAAAGTGAACTATTAAAAACAGGGATGCTTTACTAAGAGGAGTGATTATGCATGTTTATATAACAGCAGAGAGTCATATACAGTGTTGTGGTATGTGGGTAAGCATCTAGCCAGACCTGGGATGGATAAAGTTGTCAAAGTACATGTAGGAAGACATGTCAGAAGTACGTAAAGGTTGGTTGCTAGTTTTTCAAGTACACGGCTCAGAAGGTACTTTTTACTGAAATTCTGTCTCCTCTTCATCTAATATGAAATATGGGTTACTCAAATGTTAGTGTAGACCAAGAGTTCCCAAACTTTTTTCGGCCGCAGACCCCTTTACCAAAAACTTTTAAAACCGTCGACCCCCTAGTCATTTACTTTACTTACTCAAAATAATAAATTTGTACAGAACTCAATATTAAATATTTCACTAGATGTCAAACTTTTCATTTTAATCACTTGTAATTAATGATTGAAAAAGATAAAAGGACTATGGAATATGGCATTATTTTGTGCAACATTTAATACTGAAACCTGCACTAATCTATACTAATAAAAGGCAAAGCCCTCACTGACTCACTCACTCACTCACTGAATGACTGACTCACTCATCACTAATTCTCCATCTTCCCGTGTAGGTAGAAGGCTGAAATTTGGCAGGCTCATTCCTTACAGCTTACTTACAAAAGTTGGGCAGGTTTAATTACGAAATTCTACGCGTAATGGTCATAATTGGAACGTATTTTTGTCCATATACTGTAATAGAATTCAGCTCGATAGCCGTGGGAGGCAGAGTTTCGTATTAAAATATTTAACCAATCACATTTCAGCCGTCATTTGTTGTCAGGCAGAGAGAATAGACTCCAGCTCGATAGCCGTAGGAGGCGGAGTTTCGTATTAAAGCATTTAACCAATCACATTTGAGCCATAATTTGTTGCCAGGCAGAGAGGCTTTCAAAATCTGTTGTGGAGGCACTCTAACACAGAATAAATGTCGATTAACCTGTTGCTTCAACCAATCAGATTTTAAGTTGGTGTCAGTAGGGCCCTCTAGCAGGCGTACGGCAACGTCACCGTATTCAGACCCATTGATTGGATAGAAGCCGATATGCAAAACTGTACGAGGCCATTGAACGCACCGCAAACGCTCCGCGCGAAAGATCATCGCGTGCACTACGGCATCATCGCGTGCACTACGGCCAACTCCATGGCAGGATTCTGGACAATATTATTTGCCAGACACAGACCAGATTTCAAGACCACGAAAACCTGATGTTTGTCACGCTCCTTGAGCCCCAGAAGTTTCGGGAATACAAGAAAAATTTCACGCATGCAGCCTTCTCCAGTGTAACACAAGAGCCACAGAGCGCTTTTTGATCTGTCTCGGCTAAAAACAGAACTGACTGTAATGTATGCCATGGATGATTTTGCAGGAGAATCTCCCACTGATCTCATTGACTTCCTTCATCAGAAAAATCTGAATGAGAGTATGGGGCAGCTGTTCACATTGGTATATTTGGCGGTGAGCATTCCTGTGTACACTGCTTCTGTCGAGCGGACATTTTCAGCCCTAAAGCGAATTCAAACTTATGCCAGAAATACCATAGGGCGGGGTTCGCCTTTCAGCATTAGCTTTGATGGCGATAGAAAGTGAGGTTTTGATGGAACTGAAGCGCACGGATAATCCATACGACAGAGTAATTGAACTGTTTTTGAGGAAAGAGAGGAAGATGGATTTTGTTTACAAATAATCCGAATTTTTGGTGAGTAAAATGTTGCGTTTTTCCTAAATAATATTGCAAGTTTATGAGTTATTATTGATGTTTTTTATGTGATGTCGCGGCTGTGGCTGCAGTAGAAAGAAACTTGTTCATCCCGCTTTGTCTATTCAATAAAGGCATTTATTGTGGCTACAGGAGTTATCTTTTTTTATATATCTATACTAATAAAAGGCAAAGCCCTCACCGACTGACTGACTGACTCATCACTAATTCTCCAACTTCCCGTATTGGTAGAAGGCTGAAATTTGGCAGGCTCATTCCTTACAGCTTCCTTACAAAAGTTGGGCAGGTTTCATTTCGAAATTCTACGCGTAATGGTCATAACTGGAAGCTGTTTTTCTCCATTTACTGTAATGGAGCTGAGTTCGAAAGCCAAGGGGGCGGAGTTTCGTGTGACATCATCACGCCTCTCACGTAATCACGCAGTACGTAGAAAACCAGGAAGCGTTCCAAAAAGCGCTGAAGAAAAAATGCATTATATAATTGAGAAGGCAGCGAAACAATAAGAAGCGAGCGAGTGACATATACAACCACATTCATGAGTGCTGCTACTACGGAAACAAAGCACGGTGTAAACCTAAACTTTAAGTTCATAGACAGGCTGCCGCTGGCGTTTGTAATTTAGTGCCTGCCCATATAAGGCCGTCCGTCAGCGGCAATCCAATAAAAACACTGCCACTAAATATTCACGGGTGAAGGACTGTGCTTATGCAGAGGAAAATGAGATGGTCAGGGTGGTGTTTGGCACAAACTCAGTGAAACTGCGAGAGAAACTTTTAAGTGTCGGGTCTTAGCTGACATTACATACAGCCGTGGACATAACACGAGATGGCACCAGCACAGCTGGGAACCTTCGATGCAAGAACACCAAGCGGCTCACGTGAACTGACGCAGTGCACAGACAAAAAGCAACAGTTCCAAAGAGCGCTGAACAAAAACAGAATTACACAATTGAGAAGGCAGCAAAAAAATATGAAGCATCTGATACATACAAGCATATTCATAAGTGCAGCTACTGCAGAAACAAAGCACACGGTGCAAAAAGTGAATGTCCCGCTAAAGGAAGACAGTGTAAAAAAAAACCCGTGCATGCAGTGTGTCACATCTCAGATAAAGAGGAAGACGAGCTGTTTATTGATGCAGTAAGAAACGAATCAATAAATGAAACCTCTTATCTTTACAACGATTGACAAAGACGGAATGTAACTTGAACACAACACATCGTACAAATACGACCCTGATTGAAACAAATAATGATAATCGAATCCTTGATGACAGCAACACTCAATAACACTCACAAAACAATTACTGTATATTGACAATCATGTTACTTTATTTTTAAAATGTTCCCTTTTCTTTTTCATAGCTTCTTTAACACACTACGTCTCCGCTGTGAATATATTTATATACCCCGATCTACATACTCTCAAATAGATAAGCCACACACCGTGGCGCAATTGTAGAGCCTACCTCCGAGGTTCAATTCCCGAGAGGGGATGTACTGAGTATGTACGCGCGCTTCTCGGTTCATTTTAACCTCGCATCTGCTTGGTTTGAGACGTATGAAAAATATGCGGTTAACGCAGAATCATGTTACGTTATTTTTAAAATCATTCCTTTTCTTAGCACAAGCACAGCTGAGAAGCTTCGATGCATGTACTCCATAACAAAAAATAACGCATTTAATCACACTTTCAATTCCAAGCAAAGGGGAACTTTTGTCAATGCATGATTTCCTGGTACATCGATTACACATCACAGCTACAAAAATGTTAGAGTCGGAATGAAGCGCGTTCCTACGACTGATAGGAGGAAAATTTCATTTCAAAAAACTACCCAAGCAAAGCCTTGATAAAAGCATGGTTTTGTGCACACTGAAAAGCAAGCAAAATTAGATGCATTACAGAAAGCGGACTTTGTGGCTCTTACTGGGGATCATTGGACTTCCGTGACCGTTAGTAATTCTAATTACATCTAATTACAAAATGTTCAATGATCAAATTCTTTTAGCCTAATGTACAAAATAATTTTGGCTAAGGTTACTCAGAGTTTAAAGATTAAGTTGGTCAAATTACCTTTTATGTATCTGACTTATTTTTTTAAGAAGAAAAACTGCACTTTATGTTGAAACTAGCAGAATACCCGCGCTTCGCAGCGGAGAAGTAGTGTGTTAAAGAAGGTATGAAAAAGAAAAGGAAAAATTTTAAAAATAACGTAACATGA
>JANRMT010062831.1:23207501-23302587 GCA_026402145.1 Polypterus bichir lapradei
AAAGTACTTAAACTACCACTTTATTTTTAAGTCTGCCCAATTTTAACCAGGGATGATATTTTTGTTTCTGTTTTGAATTCAAATGCAGTTTAAAAGCATTTTTTTTTTTCAGAAATTAAAAGAGCTTGAGTTTACAATATTCATGTCCATGTCTATTATTTGATTCTGTCGCCCACTAAAACCCTTTTAAATTAAAAAAACACGATTTGGGGCAAATTTACGTGTGCGATTACATACGATTAATCAAGATTAATTATTACACAACCTCTAATTAATTGGATTAATTTTTTTAATCGAGTCCCACCCCTAATATATATATGTATATATATGCAACGGTTGTTCATGTCCGTACTTGCTTTGATACATTCAATAAGGCAATGCTCAGACATGTTTGTGCTACATGTATTTTCATGCATTCTTACGTGTGACTCTTTTAATGACACATTTTACCTTTTCATTCGCAAGTTTGGTATGTAATATGTTTTTATCAAAAAAGTGTTTTTTTTTAATTATTTTACTTCTTAATTAGGTACCTATTGGAATCATAGATATTTTAAAGTAACAAACAAATAGCAGTAGTAAGGGGGTCTATTTTTGCTGTTGTCAACCCCCAAATTTTTTTTATTGAAACTATCGACTCCTAGAAAGTTCAAATCGACCCCAGGGGGTCAATAGCAACCACTTTGGGAACTCTTGGTGTAGACAATGGGTCTGCAGATAAGGTCCTGGGGTACCATAGTAGAGACATTTTTGTTTGTTCCAGCTCAATGTAATGGACACTCCAACTTAACTAAGGTACTGTGTTTGTCTTTCCTTTCAATATTGTCTTGAGCATGTGTCAACAAAACATTCCTGTTATTGAAAAGAAGACACTTCTCGTGCCTCTTTATCAGGACAGGGAGAAATCCAGACAACCTTCACCTGCTGTGTCAAGCCACAACTTCAGACAACCTCTTCTCCTTTGGCTTGTGTAACTGCAAGTCTGCAGTCAACAAAGCAGACTTCATTCCAGCTTTTGCCACCCAAAGGAGTCTCCAAGTAGTGGCTCTGACAGACATAAATTTGACTGAAAAATGCAGTAACACCAATGCTACTCTCCTCTGCCTTCAGCTTCTCCCACTCCTGCTGCTCCACTGGTGAGCATGGGATGACCGGCATTCTTAAAACCAAGAGCTGGAGATTCACCCCCCTCAGTAATGTATGCAACTTCACTACTTTTGAATACCATTCAATTACTGTCTCCTTTCCAATTAACATGAACATTGTTATTTATTATGCCCTGGGTTTACTCAGGAACTTCCTTGATGAGCTGGTTAGACTTCTCTTTTCCCTCACAGATGACGGCAGCCCACATGAACTGCCCTCCTGCTGCTGACTTTCTTGCTTTTCTTTCCTCCTTCAACATCTCGGTGCTCCACACCCCACCGACTCACAAGGCTGGCAATCTGCTTGACCTTGTTCTCTCAGGAGACTGCACTCCCACAAATGCAACTGTCACTCCTCCACACATGTCTGACCACTTTTTCATTCAGTTCTCTCTGCTGCTTTCTTCTTCTCTCCCCCCCCCCCACTGTATTCTTCCACCATCACCTCTGCTCTCTCTCCCACACATTTCTCTTTCATAGTATCCTCTGCTCTCCCTCCTCCTGACCACTTCTCCTTCTTTGACTCAAATACTGCCACAGACACCCTATGCTTGACTCTGTCCTCCTGTCTTGACAATGTTTGTCCTCTCTCTTCCAGGCCTGCACTCGAAAAACCTTCCTGTCCTTGGCGGGAAGAACTTTCTGAAGAACTACACAATCAATGGGCTGAGCTTAGGGGAGCGGAAAAGAAATGGAGGATGTCAAAGACTCGGGCAGACCTGGCTAAATACCAATCCCTTCTTGCATCCTTTTCTTCTGCTACCATCAATGCTAAGGTAAGGTTCTATCAGACCAAAACTAACAGCTCCACTGACACGTTTCACCTTCTTTCTTAATCCCCATCCACCTCCTCATCTGCTGACGACTTTGCTGCCAGCCTATCCTCAAAAAAGGTGCCAATCAGCAGTCAATTTTCATCATCACTACCACCCATTATGCCTCCTCCCAAGCACCACCCAAGATTCTCTCCACTCTCTGCTACTAATGTTTCCAACCTCCTTTCCAATCACCCCACTACCTGTACGCTTGACCCTATCCCCTCACATCTCCTTCAGGCCATCTTCCCCTCAACTCATCTTGCACTTACCCACATCATTAACACCTCACTCAGCTCAGGCACATTTCCTACCATTTTCAAACACGCTCTGATAGCCACACTTCTCAAAAAACCAACATTTGATCCATTCCAAGTTAAAAATTACAAGCCTGACTCTCTCCTTTCTTTCCAAAACATTTGAATATGTTGTTTCTAACCAGGTCTCTTTCTTCTTCTTGCCACCCTCTCTGACCTTGGCATCACTGGGATAGCTCTCAGATGTTCGGAATCCTACATCTCGGGTAGATCCTGCAGTGTATTCTGGCGAGGAGAGTTGTCAAGAGCACATCAGACATGTACAGGGGTGCCCCAAGGATCCGTGTTTGGTCCTTTACTTTTCTCACTCTACAACACCTTGCTGGGCTTTATAATCTAATCCCATTGTTATCAGTGTTATGCTGATGATACATAGCTGTACCTGTTGCTCAGAACAACACAGTATCAGCTAGAGTCTCTGCATGCCTTACTGGTAACTCATCCTGGATGAAGGACCACCAGCTACAGATCAACCTGGCAAAAACTGAGCTTCTTGTGATCCAGGCCAGTCAGTCTGTTCAATTCCCCATCTCTGTTGGCTCAGTTTGGCTCACTGTTGCTAACACTTGCCAAGTCAGAATGCAATCTTGGGGAGGTGATTGATGATCTTTTTCTGACCACATTTCTACTGTTTCTCATTCATGCAGGTTCACGCTGCACAACATATGGAAGAAAAATTAGACTTAGGGGTTGCATAGTCATTTAGTATAAAGTGTTTTGATATGCTTTCAATATTAAAATGTAGCACACACCTTAGAAGTATAACATTTTTTTAAAAATGTCAGAAACTTGTTCTGACATATCAGTAAACCAGGCAAAGATCAAATGAGCAACAAATTCATGATTAAGAGATCAGCAGATATCCTGTAAACAAAACTGGGCAGTTGTTACACACACTGAGATTTCAAGGGTAATAGCCTATCTGAACTTATAGATGTTGAAGAACAAGGAAATAATGGAGAAAGACTTTCATTTAGGCTTGTTGTGCTCTATGCTAAGCACCTCATGTCTTTTAACCAATCAGAGTATAATATGTAAGCATCAATCAGCCCTGTTATGTAAATTCAGTTATCAGTAAGTATGAGCTTCTGCTTTTATTCTGCAACCATTCTCATCATGCTGTGAGAGATGCTCCCTCCTCAGCATGGTGCTGCAGGTGTAATAAATGACGCAGATGGATAAGCTTTTCTCCTTCCTGATTACTGTCTCAAAGGTTTTATCAGATCTTGTTAGAGGACAATTTCTTTCTTTAATTAAGATGTCAATTTATACCACAAACACCCACAAGATCAGGCCTCATCTGACGGAATATGCAGCACAACTTCAGGTCCAAGCTTTGGTCCAGTCATGTTTGGACTACTACAACTCATTTCTGGCAGGGGTACCTGCATGTGCTATCAAGCTGCTGCAGATGGTCTGGAATGCAGAGGCCCATCTTGTGTTTAATCAGCCAAGATCTCTTCAGGTCACTCACTACATTGGTTCCATGTAGCAGCATGCATCAAGTTCAAATCCCTGATGCTTGCCTATAGAGTAGTCAATGGATCAGCACCTGTGTATATGGAGACACTGGTGAGGTACTATGCTCCTTCTCACCACTCATGTCTAACAGTGAACAGCATCTGGGGGATGCCACCTCTATGGGATATCAAGTTTTAATCCGGACTCTTTTCTTTTGTAGTTCCTAGTTGGTGGAACAAGCTGTCCACCTACATCTGAACTGCTGACTCCCTGAATGTATTTATGAAGCCATATGTTCTGTGAATATCTGTTTAATTGATTAAAAAGAAAAAAAAAAACTTTCTTTCATACTGTTGATTTGTTGTTACATTAAGGTTAATTGCTTTATTGATTGTTAATCTATGATTGAAAATGTATTAATTATTGTATCTTTTCACATGTGGCAATCAGCTTTCTTAACTGTCTTATTACACTTGCTGAACAAATAGTCTCCAGCCTAATGTTCCTTGATTATGTTTACTTGCTTTGTAAGTCACTTTCGATAAAAATGTCTGCCAAGCAAATAATTGTAAATATCGGGCTATTCGAAATGAAAGAGCAGATTTCAAAAAAATATTTCAAACAAACTGCATAAGACAGAAACACATTCCACACATCACTGGATAGAGGAAAATTCAAAGTTCAAAAGCCTGCCAAAAAGTACCAGTGAATGCCACCGAGTACAGACTTCATTTTCATGCAAGATGGTGCCCCGCCTCATTTCCACTTGGAGGTCTGGTGTTACCTGAACAAAACCATTCCAAGACGATGGATTTGAAGAGGAGGATAACAAGATCTTGCTCATCGTATGGCCTCCCAGGTCTCCAGACCTTACCACATGCGAATTTTATCTATGGGGGTACATTAAAGAAAGAGTGTTTGTTCAACCTATGCCCGCTAATCTTCAAGATTTGTGGCATCAAATTAAGGAAGCTGTGAATTCAGTAAATAGGGACCAGTTGACTCGTGTGTGGCAAGAAATGGTCTAGTGTTTTGATGTTTGTCGTGCTACACATGGTGCTCATGTTAAGTGCATGAAACCTCAAGGATCATAGGACCAAACTTTGAACTCTCCTCTATCCTGCGATGTGCGGAATGTGTTTCTGTCTTATACAGTTTGTTTGAAATAAATTTTTGAATAGCATTTTGTATATATATATTGTCGCAAGTGACTGGGGGTGGAGTCCAGCCGGGATGCCCGTGCCTCTTCCAGACCACGAGGGGGCGACCACCCTGGTTGTGTTGGGGGCCACGGGTAGAGAGCTTGGAAGGCCAACCCTGTAGGGGCCCGTGGCCACCGCCAGGCGGTGCCCTGGTGCCTGAAGAACCCTGGACCTCAGCACTTCTGCCACACCAGGAAGTGCTGGGGGGAAGAAGACTGGGGACACCCGGAGGGCTTCCGGGTGCGCAGCCGGCACTTCCGGGATTGCCGGGAAAGCAGCTGGAGCCCATCCGGGCTGGTATTTAAGGGGCCTCCTCCCTTCATTCATCAGCAAGAGTCGAGTGGAAGAGGACGGAGCTAGGAGAGAGAAGTGGGGGCGGCCAGAAAGACAATTTGTGACTGTGAGGCCTGGACTTTGGGGGATCGGTGCTGGAGGCACTGGGTTGACCTTTGTAAATAGTTTGTATATAAAGGAGTGTGTTGGGTGAAACAACGATGTCCGTCTGTCTGTGTCCGGGTCCGGTTCCACAATATATATATATATATATATATATATATATATATACAGTATATATATATAGGGCGGCATGGTGGCGCAGTGGTAGCGCTGCTGCCTCACAGTTAGGAGACCTGGGTTCGCTTCCCGGGTCCTCTCTGCGTGGAGTTTGCATGTTCTCCCCGTGTCTGCGTGGGTTTCCTCCCACAGTCCAAAGACTTGCAGATTAGGTGCATTGGTGATTCTAAATTGTCCCTGGTGTGTATTTTGCAGTGGGCTGGCGCCCTCCCCAGGATTTGTTCCCTGCCTTGCGTTGGCTGGGATTGGGTCCAGCAGACCCTGTGATTTAGCGGGTTGGATAATGGATGGATATATAGATATATATATATATATATATATATATATATATATTGTGAACTTTGACCCGGACACACACAGACGGACAACATAGTTCCACCACACACTATTTATTTACAACTATTATGTACAATAATTACGTGCACCACAAACCCCAGTGCCTCTTGCACCGATTCCCCCAACTGTCCAGGCCACACTCTCAGTCACTGTGCCTTTCTTTCCTGGCTGCCTCCAGTCCTCTCTCCAGCTCTGTCCACTTCCACCCGACATCCACTGCTCACTGAAGGGAGGCGGCCCCTTATATATGCTTCCCGGTTGTAATATGACCAAGCTGTGCGCTGAGCTTACTCTTAAGCATGCAACGTACAGTTGGCCATGTGAACAGTAATCTTGTTTCAAATCTCACAGCTTGGATTGCCTCTGTCATTATCGGTTTGAGTTTCATGGTTTGTTTCAATTACGACAGTATTTGTAGGATTTGTGTTGAAGAGATATTCGGCATCTGTCAAGCATTGTAAGTATACAACCAGTTTTATCGATAACTTCACATCCAGCTTTTGAGAGTTTAAACATTCATAAACATCAAAGTGTCCACTACTGAAATCGTCACCTGTGAATCTAAGATGTTTAAGAGGCATTAGTGGTTGTCCAAAGGTGTAAAATATTTGGCCATTTCGGTACACTTGAAAGCGACAACCGAACAATTCAGCGGCAGCCATCAACTCACATGCAAAACCATAGGTGAAGGGCTTAAGCATTTCACTCTTATAGTGCTCCTGTGTAGTATAATTATCTCCTGTACCGTCATCATTCCACACCTTGAACCTGTCCCAGTCATTCAATACATAAGACACAATGTTTCTCCAGATATCAAGAGTGAGCCTGATATGGCCGTGCAATATGTAACACAGAGAATGCAAAAGATAGGTGCCATCTCTGAGCATGGAAACCACTCAGTAAGTGACAGTTCTTTGATCGATGGTGATCACCTCGATAGACATGTTAATGCGGGTACGGTTGGAATGATAAAGGAAATGGGTACCTGAACAATGTAAAGTAAGTCTAAAATACCTACACAATAACTATAATCGTAATAAATGAACAATAAAACAGCAGAGAAGCCGTGGATTGAATAAAAAGGCTGTAGTTATCAGCAGGGAGACGTGAATCCCGTGGCGAAGCAAGGAAGGGAATGAAGAGACCAGAACGACGGTCGGCCTTATATAGGCAGGCAGCCAACAACGTGGGAGGCGTTGAGATGGGGGATCCAACGCCGCCTCACACGGTGACTGAGCTGCAGGCTATGGACATATATATGTACGTAAGTAGGATTCAGTTAGCATTGGGAACCCGCGTACCAAATTTCTTGAAGATGGGCCCATAAGTAACAAGGACTGTTGAAAAGTTCAATATGGCGGCCGACAGTGGCATCATACCACCGAAATAAGTACCAAATTTCAGCCTTCTACCTACAAGGGAATTTGGAGAATTAGTGACGTTGGAAAGTTCAATATGGCGGCTGACAGTGGCGTCATACCACCAAAATAAGTACGTACATTGGTTTCGGTTAGCGCAGGGAAGCCGCCTACCAAATTTCGTGAAGATGGGGCCATAAATAAGAAAGTTTAACATGGCGGACGTTGTTGACCGTTATGACCTTTATGCGTAGAATTTCGAAATTAAACCTGCTTAACTTTTGTAAGTAAGCCATAAGGAATGAGCCTTCCAAATTTCAGCCTTCTACCTATACGGGAAGTTGGAGAATTAGTGACGTTGGAAAGTTCAATATGGCGGCTGACAGTGGCGTCATACCCCCGAAATAAGTAGCGCAGGGAAGCCGCCTACCAAATTTCGTGAAGATGGGGCCATAAATAAGAAAGTTCAACATGGCGGACGTTGTCGACCGTTATCGACCATTATGACCGTTACGCGTAGAATTTCGAAATAAAACGTGCTTAACTTTTGTAAGTAAGCTGTAAGGAATAAGCCTGCCAAATTTCAGCCTTCTACCTACACGGGAAGTTGGAGAATTAGTGATGAGTCAGTGAGTGAGTGAGTGAGTGAGTCAGTCAGTCAGTCAGTCAGTCAGTCAGTCAGTCAGTCAGTGAGGGCTTTGCCTTTTATTAGTATAGATTATTATTATTAATATTATTATAATTATTGTTGTTATCAGCCAGTAGACTACAAGAATGTGTAAATAATGAAGGCCAACAATCTGAGCATTTACAATCACCGTACCTGAGTGCACTGTGCCATTGTGCCATTCTTTTGAGTTAATAAAGTTAATAAAGCTATTGAGTTAGTTATTGTAATAATCATTCCTTTATGTCTTTTTCCATATGAACAACTGTAAACCTACTTTTGCCCACACTTTACACACTCACACACTCACACAGACACGTCCACACACTAGTGGTCAAAAGCTTGGAATCACCCAGAAATTTTCATGTTTTTGCCTCAAGAAGGGGCCTGAGTTGCCTCGAAAGCTTGCATATTGTAATCTTTTCAGTTAGCCAATAAAAGGTGTCATTTGCTTGACTTTGCAGCCATAATTTCTAGCACAGTACAACACTCTACTACAACTACATGTTTTTGATAGAAATCAATGCTTTTTTTCATCAAGGTATCATTCTATTGATTTAAAATATAGCTAATTTGCAAATGGCTATTATTTTTTGAATTTACTGATTTATAATTTATTAATTACATATGACTGCAAGCCCCATTATCAGTAGCAACTACTCCAGTGTCCTAATGGTGATTTTTTTTGGCTCATCCATAATTAATAATGCCTAAATGCTAATTGGTTATTAGAGAAACCTTTGTAATTGTGTTAGCACCGCTGAAACATGCCATTCTGTTCATTAAATCAAGTCAGTTGTCTTTCCATGGGTTTCAAGGTACTGGCATTCCTAAAATTCAAATCTGGGTTATAAAATGGGCAACATTAAAACAGCTTTCTCATGAAACACATCAACCTGTTGTTGTTTTGCAAATATAAGGTTATTCCATGTGACAGACGTGGCAAAAAAAACAAAGTGAATCCATTCAATGCTTTCCACTACTGTTATGAGAGAAGGGTAATCTGTATCTGGCCAGGTAACAGAAGAAGTAAAAGAGCCATATGCCCAACTGTAAAAGAGGATAAGAACACCAGAGTGTGTAGCTTAAGAAACAGACGTCTTATATGTGCTCAGTTGGCTGCTTCCCTAAATATACAACAAATATGGTTGTCATCTGCAGCACTTAAAAGACAACTCTGAGATGCTGGCCTTACAGTCCAAGTTTTAAATAAAAAATCTGAAATGGCCAAATAAAAAGAAAAGATTAAAATGGGCAAAAGTATGAAATCTCCCAGAAATCCACCCTTCAATGTCTGTGTTTTCTAGCCCATTTTAACCTTTTCTTTTTACTGTTTTTAAATCACACACACCAGTCTGTTAAGCATCTCACTGGTTTGGGTCGGGGTTCTCACTGTGGGAGAAGAAAGAGTGAAACACTGTCGCTAACATGGTTTCCATTTCCCTAGAATGGACAAGAAGCTACCGAAGGATGAATGACGTCACCTATTTAATATCACACCATAGCATCTCCTTAAAGATGCATAAAGAAAGGAGCAACACACATAGAATTTCAAGATGGTGTCAAAGGAAGACATAAACATATTTTAACCACCTTAAAACAAAAGATTTAATAGCAAACGTGGAACCTCCAAAACCCAAAGAGAGTTAGAAAAAGGAATACATATGCAAAATTAGCATTACAAAAACATCCTAACGCTCCCAAGAAGGGATACACCTTATATGCAATGGTGGTTAAACATTCTGGGCATTCATGCATTACTCTAGAGTGCACCAGAACAACACACCTTGTACACCTCAACTACACCATTTATTGTTATGAAAATGACTGGTAAACGAGAGAGCATTCATATAGTAAACGAGCCGCTGTACTATTCAGGCCCATCTCTATCAGTCAATAAAACAGAATCTTTGGTTGACCCACATTAGAGCTGGGCACGTTCCATAATGTTCTCTTTCTTCTACCTCTCTAAACTAAAGGAACTCAGTACAAGGAATTTCATGTCATTTTATAACCTGCTTAATCTAGACCTCAGTCATATTGTACTGGAGCCTATTCCAGCTAGCTTAGGGCACGAAGCAGGAACAAACCCTGGAGAGGCCGCCAGTCTATCACACACAGGTGAATACACACACACACACCTACACACACCCACAGCCACACATTAGGGCCAATTTAGCATCATCAATTCACCTAAATTGTCTCACTTATCTATGGACTCCAGGAGAATACCAGGGCAAACTCACACAGACACAGGAACAACATGCAAACTTATCATGAGGCAGCAATGCTACCACTGCGCTTCCATACCAACTCAACAGAGGCATGTACAGAACAATATCCCAATAAAGCTCAACCATTTGCACCATACATTTTAGAATGCACAAATTTGTGCAGAAAGTTTGTCCCACGGTTTATCTAATTGACTTGCATTATTTCATTCAATGAGGAGCATGGGCAACTACCTGGATCAACCAGATGGTTCAATCACATAGATATTCAGTTTTTTGATGTGCCTGACCTTTAATAGATAGATAGATAGATAGATACTTTATTAATCCCAAGGGGAAATTCACAAATGCACATGTGTCTGTGATGCTGTAATTGTTGTTTCATCTGTTAGAGCTATGGAGGCCCTAGAAAGTAGTTGATTCCTAACATGTATTATATGGACAATATCCTGAAATGCTGAACAGCAGAAGCTACATTTACAGTAGAAGAGTACACTAGTCTGACTCTGAACAGAAGGAAAGTGAAGTATCACAGAAGCACTGCCTAAGAGCAATTCTAAATTCATTTTTTCTAAACTTCTGGCCAAAGCAAGAACACCCAGGTGAGATCTGGGTCCTGCTGGACTTAAAAGTCAGGTATTAAGCTCCTATGTTCCTAAACCTGTAAACAGTCCAACAGGTCAGGGGTGTATTTATGCCTGCCTCCCCTAACCTGGACTTAATCAGTTCTGCATGTTCCTCTCAATGCAATATGCTAAAAATGCTCCCTCAAAGATAAATGCCATCAAAGAGAGAAAGACAAGGAATTAATCAGTTTAATTTGTTTAGCATTGCCTACCTATTCAAAAACGTTTTTCTGTTTCTCAGATTTTATCTTTTTGTACAGTATATCAAAAAACACATTCATTGAAATATTGTGTAGCTAACCAATCAACACTCCAACAGAACTTTGCCACACCCATTTCTCAGAGGAGGAGTATATTTACACTTTCATTACAAAGTTTACATAATGCCTTTTAAAAATTGAAATGTACAAACTCAGTTTTGCACGATAGCAAATGACTGCACAGACAGCATTATGAGTGACATTTTAAAAAATAAAGGAAGAAAAGAAGGACAGTAGAAAATACAAGTGCCTTATCACCTACATTTAAACACAGACAAAGTGAATTAATCTTTTGCCAAAGCTGTTTTTTGCCTTCTTTCTCTTTTGAAATCCAGCACAACTACTAAACAGGCTATAGACAGCATAATCTCTCCAACATTCATTGTTTACTTTTCAGGTAAGAGACAGATTATCTCCCCAGCATGCATCTATTTCTGTATCTACAGAACTGCTAGCAAAAAAATACTCGCGTCAGATTGGGGACAAAGAAGAGAGAACCAAGTTGTATCAATTACCTTCATTTTAAGTCTAAGCAGATTAGGAAAGTCCGTTTAATCAAAGGTGCTTCTACGAGTCCAGCTGTGTTCGTTTAATCTACATCTCCCTCTCACCACCCTCAGCTTTCATGCTGCATTATTAATCCTCCACCTCCACCTCCTCCTCCTGCTCCTCGTGATGCAGACAGTTGTCTCTCTTTCGAAAACACTGCTGATCTCCACAGCTGCTCCTTACTAACCAAAAGCTGAAGAATCTTTAGTGCTGTATGAGTACAAGCAATCAACAGATCGAAATGAGTTAGTAATTATGCTTTCGCATATAAGATTTAATTTTTTTTTCCCACCCAGAGGCTGTATTGAACTGTAGCTGCCTTACAAATATAGGCCATCTTTTTTGTTTATAATAAATTAGCTCAGCACAGCAGATGCTCGAGTCCAGATCTATTGGACCCCTACTTTAAAGGGATATCAAGAAGGAGAGTAATTTTACTCAAAGGGCTGTAAGGAAAGTGCTTAAACTCTAATATAAATATTTCTACATGGACATTTAGATTAATTTTATGCAGCATGCTGGGATGATTTCTTATTCTTCACTTATTAAAGTGTGAATTAAATTATCAGAGTGGGAAGGAAGAATGTGTGTATTGCCATTGAGCCAAAAGGCACATTGCTAAGTCAAAGCACTTGCACCTGCAATCAGGTGAAAAACTATGCACACAGTTTTTCAATTTTATGATTTTAGACATCAGTGTTACCAAGTCTTCACCATGTCCTAAAGACAGATACATTCCGCTTTAGTCAGCAACTAACAAAACAGATTTTACTTACTATACTATTTCTGTTTTGTAACAGGAAGGCCAGGGTTCAAGTGTTGGGTGCTTCCTATGTGGATTTTTCTCCTTGTTTCCACATGGATTTCCTCTAGGTGTTGCAGCTTCTTTCCAAAGATATGTGGGTTAAGTGGATTGTCGAGGCTAAATTGGTTGGTGTGTGTGTTTGTTCAAATTTAGATTGTTCCTGCCTTGCCTTGTGTCAGATACTTGCTGGGAAAGGTTCCAACTTCCCCTTGACCCTGCTCTCAGTTTGCAAGATGGATGAATGGATTATTTCTCCAAGATAAAATAAACCAAATTGTAGGTCTTTGTAAAGGACAGGAAAATCATTAGTTCTAGAAACATGATGTAAGTATGATTCCTGACATCCCATATATCATTTGGGTTTATCTTGAGACTACAACTTGCCTCCAATATTCCAAATACTTGCCATTAAATTAACCATTGACTAAAAATTGACAATTGGCTGCTTCCATAATGGACTGCCATAACATAAAGGGATGGTGGTCTCTTCCATAAGCATTTACAAAAAAAGTCACCAATTGGTGTGTCCACCATTAGCTGAATAGCACACTAGAGTGCAACGTGGCACAGAGTCAATGAGGATCTGAATATGTCACTAGAGGATATTCTTCTATACCTGTTTGATTTTTATAATCTCCTCAACATTAGTTATGGGCATTACAAATAACATTACTGATTTTGGCCCTTTCAAACTCTCTGAATCAATTTATTTGATTTATTTGATGCACAACTAGGAAGTAGGTCTGGTGCCAGGAAAAGATTTTTGGGCCCATCCCCCTTTGGAAAAATCACAATGATTTATACCTACCATAGTGGAATTTTTTAATTATTTATTGCACATGCGAGGGAGAGACACATTTACTAATAATCAAAAATAAGTGGACAATGCACCTTATTTCAGTTGTGATGCACACTCTCCTTTTTGACATTACTGGAATTAAGTGAATGAGAATTGTGCAATTCATTCCTGAGTAATAACTCAGTTTGGATTCTAAAGGATTAGTGAAAGAGAAAATCATGCAGCTCATTTGTATGGTTTGAGAAGCAAGTGAACAAGAATTATGTTTCTCATTTGATGGTAATGATTCAGTTTGAGAATCAAGTGAATGAGAAACATGCAGTATGTTTGTGGGTAATGATTCAGTTTAATTCAAACAGATCAGTGAATGGTATCTACTGAGTGCAGTTGGTAAGCTCTAAAAAAGGCCTGTGTTAGGGTGAATATGAAAAAATGTAAAGTTGAAAACATCAAACAGTTGCTAGAAATTAAAAACATTTTTTACAAGGTTCACTTTAGTGTGACTGTGATTTAATTTGTTGAATGTACAAAGGGGATTCTTATTTACACTTATATATATATATATTTTTTTTACATCTTCTTGTCTTCTCCAATCTCACATCAGTTTCTCAGATACATCAAATTTAGTTGCAGTAGAGCAGTTACCAATTTCTTTTGGCACTTGAATGACTTTTAATTTAAAACCAGCTTCATATTTTCTTCTGATCAAACGCTCCATCGTAGATAAGGGATGCTCTTATGATAAAGGTGTATGAGGGTGTGAGACACACAAAACATTGTAAATGTTGCTTCAGAATAGTTTGGGTATTACCGTGTGGTCACGTAGTCACAATACAGTAATCCCTCGCTATATCGCGCTTCGACTTTCGCGGCTTCACTCTATCGCGGATTTTAAATGTAAGCATATCTAAATATATATCACGGATTTTTCGCTGGTTCGCGGATTTCTGCGGACAATGGGTCTTTTAATTTATGGCACATGCTTCCTCAGTTTGTTTGCCCAGTTGATTTCATACAAGGGACGCTATTGGCAGATGGCTTAGAAGCTACCCAATCAGAGCATGTATTACATATTAACTAAAACTCCTCAATGCTATAAGATATGCATCCCGCGCGGTGTTTGTTTGCTTGTCTCTGCCTCTCTCTCACCCTCTCTGACATTCTCTGCGCCTGACAGAGGGAGTGTGAGCAGAGGTGCTGTTTGCACAGAAGCTGTTTGCTTAAAAGATACTGACGCTCCTCTAAAAAATGCCGCTTTATTGCGGTAAAGCACACGTATTGATTTTTTGATTGTTTGCTTTAATCTCGCGCTCTCTCTCTGACGTTCTCTGCGCCTGACAGAGGAGATTTGAGCAGAGGGGCTGTTTCAACAGAGGCTGTTTGCTTAGAAGATACTGACGCTCCTCTGAAAAATGCCGCTTTACTTAAAAGCACACGTATTGATTTTTTGATTGTTTGCTTTTCTTTGCGAGCGTGCGCTCTCTCTCTTAAATTCTCTGCTCCTGATGCAGAGACTCATTTGAAGAAAAGATATATTTGCATTCTTTTAATTGTGAGAAAGAACTGTCATCTCTGTCTTGTCATGGAGCACAGTTTAAACTTTTGACTAAAGGGTGTTATTTCATGTCTAGAGGGCTCTAATAATGTTAACAGTGTGGGAGAGTTTATAAGGGCTTAAAATATATAAAAATAACCATACAAACATATGGTTTCTACTTCGCGGATTTTCACCTATCGCGGGGGGGTCTGGAACGCAACCCCCGCGATGGAGGAGGGATTACTGTACATAGAAAAAAAGACAGTGTATTCCATGGTTACCTTCTCATGTGGGCGTTGGCATATCATAATCTCTTGGACCAATAGCGTGAGTTTTCCGCATTCGACTTATATGACTGACATTATAAAATACCACAAATTATACAGTCAAATCAAGCCCCGACTTATCTGCGGGAGAACGTATCCGCAAGTATATACGGTAAAAGAAAACACATTTTACAAGAGGTTACATACTACTCCAACAAACCTCACCTCCCTTCATTGTCTATGTTAAGTCAAATAGCTTACCACTGCTGTCTGTATCCTCCACGTAAAACCTTTAACTTCCTTGAAAATTACAAACCCTCTAATGTAAAGATAAAAAGGTCATACATTTATTAAAACACTGATTAAGTATCTAAAGTTTTTGCATGGTAAGTCATCCATTTGTATGCGTTAAACTAGCTGCGGTACCCAAACTTGTTTAGACATATTTGTATAATGGGTAAAGATAAGAAAGCAAATAAGGTGGGGACAATCAATCTTTACATAATTCAATATGGCTAAACACAACCCATAATGGTAACAAAACGACATATTCTAAGACAATGAAATTGTTATCAAAATTATTTGAGTTCAAAACCCTGAATCTGTGGTCTTAAATGAAATAGTGGTTTGGCTGGTACAAGTGTTTGTCCGTGCTGTTGATTATTTCCTCCCATCAGACCCAGTACACTCCTGCTGCCTGATGGAAATTGTCGTCCTTGCATTGGTGCTGTAGTTTGGGTCGACCCCCTCCTATTACAACCTTACTACCTGATATGCCAGATAGTCTATGTTTTAAGTTGGAGTGACAGCAGCGCACATGCAAAATGGCATGCAAATCATTTCAGCAGTTTTTGCGTGATTGGCTAACAAACAAATCAATATAAAAATAGCTTACAATTTTATTCTTATAGATTAGTCTCACAGGCAACAATGCAGTATCCAATTCTATTGACTGACCACACCTGTGCACATCTGTTTCCACTCCTAATCATTATATTGTTGGCATTTAATGTTAAAAGCACATTCTTAAGTTATAACATTGTGATCTATGAAATTGATTGCATACTAAGGCCTTAATATTCTGAATGTTTGCTCTGATATGAAACTAAAAAGATCCTTTAAATGAAGGACATATGTTTTAGCTTCCAATGTGTCACACAGTAAGAAACCATTTATTCAAACACTGAAGAACTCTGCCATTTTGAATGGCAGAAGTTTTCAATTCTGCAAAAAGATGTATTCTCCGGAGTAGACAGGGTACTTCTTGTAAATAATGTATAGTTTCTCTTCAAGGGCTTCCTCTCTATGTTGAAGGAATACTCCACAGAAACATCATATTTTTTCCATTTGTTACTTAACCCACCTCGTTTGAAATGATTTCCAAGAAAAAATTTAATCTTACATTTTCATGGAGAACAGAGATGACAAAATTAATCATGCAGTGAGCTTGAATGAGGAGTGCAACTTAAGCAGCAGCAAACAATATCAAATACATCCATAAAAGAATAGAAAACTTGTTATGTCAGATGATTCAAATGTCAGAGAAAGCTAATCATATGTTCATAAAGTCTCAAATACATGTGATGTTAAATAAACTGTTTCTAGAAAAAACCTTTTGTGCATTACAGTATGCTCCAACATGATTGAGCTTTTGCATTGAAGACCTAAACATCCTGCTGAAATCTTAAATCCTTTTTTATACCCCACACTTTTAGATTTTTGGTATAAATTTGGCACCCCTTTCTTTAAGCCTGTTAATCACTCTGACATATTGGAATTCCCCTTTTTAAATCTTGCTCAAAAGAACCAGACTGCCATGCAGCCATTTACCTTTATGATAAGGTCACATGAACATCAGATTTTTGTGTCATTTATTGGAGCTTTTATTTGACAATCAAGATCTGAAACAGATGACCCACATGAAGAAGAAAAACATCCATCTATCCATCCATTATCCAACCCGCTATATCCTAACACAGGGTCACGGGGGTCTGCTGGAACTTGTCCCAGCCAACACATGGCGCGAGGCAGGAACAAACCCCGGGCAGGGCGCCATTCTTGAGTAACATTAATTATATTAAAATGTGCCCTCTTGTACAAGTCCTCTGTACTGCTTGATAGAATAGAGTATGAAATAACATTACACTTACAGTATGTGGACTGTAATTACTGCCTGTACCTGCAATCCCAATTCTAAGAAGCACCCGCATTCAAAGATTATTTGTTAGCCAAGAGCTTCTGAAGTGTGATGCCAGAGAAATGATTCAGAAAGTTCTGTAAACATTACTAGAACTGGGAATGGCATTTGTGCCAAATGCTCCCTTTCACAGCATTTGTTTTTGCTTGAACACTGGTTTGATCCACAAATGGAGTGCCTTCTGTATGCAGTTTGCATATTCTCACTATATTTGTGTGGGTTTCTTCCCACTGTTAGAAGACATGCACTTAGACAGAAAGGCATCTTTAATTTATCACTGATAAGATCATATTTATGTTTAACATACAATTAATAGAAATTAAGATATTAAGAGCTAATATCTGCCTTATATATTTTGCTACTGGGACAGCTGTAAGATCCCATGACGCTGTTGGACATTAGAGTTTTAAAATGCATGGACTAACAAAAATACTGAATATAACAATGTGAAAAAATTGGAGGATTAACATAACATAGTGATCTCTAATCCATGCATTTTGTATGGACTTCCTTTACATGAAACCAATTTTACAAGGTGAAAATTCAGGCTCTGCTTCACTGCTCAGTATATTGATGCATATGTAAGCATTTCTCAACCATACTGCTGTTTAATTCAAAGCAACCCATTTTATTTTAGGAAGTGTAGTGTAATGGCCAATGTATTGGACAATCAGAATTAAAGTTGACAATTCCATCTCCTACCACTAAGTCTCTATGTGATGCTAAATACAGTAAGACACTTACTCTAGGATGTGCTTCAGATGTGAAAACACAACCAGTTTTTTTTTTTACAAGAAGGGCCCCCAAGGCAATGAGTATAGGAATACGAGAACAAGTATAGGAATGAAAAATCAAAAAAGGGATCCTTAACATCTTTTTGGCTTATCCTACACAAAAATTAGATCAGAAAGAAATAAAACTGAGGCATATTCTTTATCTCATGCTTTTGTGATTTTTCTCCTGATACGGCAGAGATCTCAGCCAAGTCACGCCATGGGCTTAGATGTCCCAAGAAGTGTCTTGACATTTTTTTTACAATTTGAAAGTATTTGCATTGTGTGCTCAGCAATGTACAAGTGATACCTTGAGATACAAGTTTAATTCGTTCCGTGACCGAGCTCGTAAGTCAAAATACTCGTATCTCAAATCATTTTTCCCCATTAAAATTAATTGAAATGAGATTAATTCGTGCCAGCCCCCCAAAAAACACCCCCATTTTTTGTTAAATGTTTTCAACATAAGAAAAATGTATTTATAATGAACAAATATTGTATACAAACAAAATAAAACCTAATACATAAAAGAGAATCTAAAGAAATAAACAGATGTTGAAGAAGCTGATTAGCGTACTGTAATGTTTTTTTCTTTAACTTCACTTTTGCTTAACTTAATTTTCTTCTTCACTAGTTTTTTTCTTTTTTGCCACGCTTTCGTCACTTTCATTCCCAGGGCGTTTCAATAGAAATCTGTCCAAGGAGCTTTGTTTAGTCCTCCCCTTTAGAATGTTTCTGAAATGAGTTAGGTAAGTGTCATCAAATAGCGCCGCTGTTGATCAGTTTCTTTTCAATAAAAACAAGCGTTAGGCAAGTGTCATCAAATAGAGCCGCTGCAGGATCAGTTTCTTTTCAATAAAGTCAAGCATTAGGCAAATGTCATTAAATAGCACTGCTGCAATAAAGTCAAGCGTTAGGCAAGTGTCATTAAATAGCGCCACTGCACGATCAGTTTCTTTTCAATAAAGTCAAGTGTTAGGCAAGTGTCATTAAATAGCGCTGCTGTACAATCAGTTGTAACTTTTTCAGGGTGTTTCTTTTATTTAAAGTTCAAAACTTTTTCCCACTTTTTAAACACTTCCTTTATCTCACTTTAAGAGATAACCTCCTCTGCAATACCGATCTCCTGCAGAACCTCCGTATGTTGCTGCGTCTGTATTTCCGTCAACTCCTCTGTCGTCAGTTCCTTGGAATGTGCGGGGACAAGCTCTTTGATGGCTCGTATTTCGAATTTTGGCTCGTAATTCAAGACAAAAAATTGTCTTAGTGACAGCTTGTATCTCAAAAAACTTGTACGTTGGGGCACTCGTATCTCAAGGTACCACTATATAATGAAATGTACAGACAGTTGCTTTTGGTAATAAAACACTTTACTATGATTACAAAATTGTTGTCCTCACTTGTGCATAATACTGTACTATTAGTTGCTGTAATTTATGTTGCAGTGTTCCAATTAGATCATACTCATTGTGGGAGAAAAGGCAGGCATTGTGACATAATGGTTAAGATGTTGGATTGCAAACCCTGCACAATCCTGTCATTGAGACCATGAGCAAGTCATTTCATTTGCCTGTGCTCCAGTTGTAAAATGAAATGAACCAATTATATATCAGATGTTGTAAGACACCTTTGGAAAAGGTATCTGTATAATGACAAGTAAAAAAAATATCTTGAATGAGATGAAAACTAGATTAGAAAGAGAACTCCCAAAATGTAACATGTCTTTCAAACTCCTTTTACCTCAGATGTATCTCTTATCTCCCTTTTATCTAAAGGAATCTTACATAAAATATAAATGAGAATCTTTTTAAAGTCTCAAAGATCAACATCTGAGCATTATAACATTCCTATTGAGTATATTGAAGTGACCTGCCATGCCGTTTTTTCTAGCAAACCACACTTCCCTTCTTTGAAAAACCTGCCCTGGATGTCACTGAATAATAGACATGGAGAGAGACAGAGAGAGAGAAAAGCTCATGATAAGAAGTCAGTGGATGCATCTGCTTCTTCAGGTTCCTGGAAACTGCATCCCTGCATGAGCTGAAACAGTGTGGGCTGGGACTGCATCAAGAGTTCAGCTATTCAACTGTCCCCAGTGATATGGAGGAGGAGAGCTTGGATAAACGGAAGATCCTATTGCAATATCGGCTAACTTTTACTTTTATATTGTGCACAAAACCTTCCTTTACCCTGACTATTGCCAATAATATTTCCTACCAAGTAGTTTGCATTGAATTGTTCATTAGTTTCCCGTAACTAAGTGATTGCTCTTTTGTTTGGTTTCTTTTTAATTTGCTCAGATGACAGCAAGTTTAGTAAATTTTACCTAACAGTTGTGTGAAATAGAGGACTTTCATATCTAAAACATTTAGTTAGCAAGGAAACTTTCTGTATCTCACTTCCAACACTTTCAAGTTTCACTTATTAACTAACAGCTTAAAGAATTAAAAATAAGCACTGAAGTACATCGGTTAGATTAGATTAGATTAGAGGCACTTTATTAATCTCAAGGGGAAATTCACATGCATACAGAAGCAGAAACATAAAAACAAGGATACAGACTCACAAAACAAATAATACAGGCAATCAATCAGTTTATAGGTAAAGAAAAATAAATACATAAATATAAATACATATAAATACATAAATGTATATTTGTTCAGTTATTTCAAAATGGCATTTCAAAATTAGCTTAACGAGTGCCTCAGAGGAAGCACTGAAATGCCTGATAGTACTGGGCAGAAAAGACCCCCATAGGTGCTTCTTAGTACACTGTGGTGGAATGAGCCTGTGGCTAAAAATGTTCCAAGAGAGCGCCTGCTGGAGGAGATGGAGGGTTTATTTTTAATGATGGCATCCAATTTTGCCAATGTCCTCTTTTCTACAACAGCTCCCATTGAGTCCAGGATTCACCCAGGCTTTCTTGATAAGTTTGTTCAGGCATTGTGCTTCTTTTGAGCTCAAGTTGCTTCCCTGGGGACCACAACATAGAGCAACACAGTGGCTACTACGGACCGAGAAAACATTTCCAGCAGCTTGGTACACACATCAAATGACCTGAGTCTCCTTGGTGCAGTCTACTTTGGCCTTTCTTTTACAGTGCCACTGTGTTGTCAGACCAGCCCGGCTTGTTGTTTATATGGACCCTGTTGTGATGTGAAATTTTGCATAAAAGTTGATAAATATTTTGTATGTCTTCATCAGTAACTTGTAACAATAATGTCTATCATTAATAAGAACAGCAATGGTTAGATGGTTAAGAACCCTTCCCCATTTTAAGAGCAAGGCCTTTGTAATTTTACGACAGGGTTGGGAAATGTGTCTTAAACAAGTTTTGGTTTATTTAAAGAGTAACTTAACTCCTGCTTGTCTTTTACTACACCTAATTGCCTGAGGTTATAGATGTAGAAGGGAATGTGAGGAGATGTTATATGGTACAACAACAGTGTTAGGCCTGTGAGAGTTGAGACATTCTGACAAAGGCTACATATTAATAATACAAAAGGGGAAAGTAGAGTAAAATATTACTCTTCCAAGACAAAACAGACCCCTAGGTCAGTGGTTCTCAACCTGTGGGGCGGGCCTCCCTAGGGGGGCGCAAAGTAACAAAAAGGGGGGTGCGAAGATGTGAAAAAAAGAAAACAAGGATTAAAAATATGGAAAAAACATCTGTTGAAACCAAAACAAATTAACTTAAACTACATTCTGATACTAGAACAATAAATATAGAGTTAGATAAATGTCAATAAAAGTTAAGTAGGTATAATAAAATATGCATCTACATTTCAAAAAAATGTTAGGGGGGGGACACGATTAAAACTGTTATGAAAACTCGGGTCGCAAATACTTAAAGGTTGAGAAACGCTGCCCTAGGTACTTGTACTTCTGCACCATTTCCACATCATTCCCCTGGATGGTCTGAGAGGCTCCATGGCACACCTAAAGTCAACTACCAGTTCTTTTGTGTTGTTCATGTTCAGCTGCAGATTGCTTTTCCAGTAGCACAAGACAAAATCTTCCACAACTTTCCTGTACTATGACTCATCTCCATTATTAATGAAGCCTAGGATGGACGAGTCATCTGAAAATTTAGGTAGATGGCAAATGCTCGTATTGTGCTGGAAGTCTGTTGTGTAAAGGGTAAACAAGAAGGGAGACAGGACATTTCCCTGAGGTGCTCCAGTATTATATACCACCATTTCTGACACAGAGTGCCTCAGCCTCACAAACTGCTGTCTGTTGGTCAGGTACTCCATGATCCAGGAGGTTGTGTGGGCATCAGGATTCAAAGCCTTGAGCTTTTCTCCCAGTCAGTGAGGCAGAATGGTGTTGAAAGTGCTGGAAATGTCAAAGAACATTATTCTGACTGTGGTGCTTACCCAAAGTAACAGGGATTGGTAATAATTCAGATAGGAAATCAAAAATAGAGTAAATAGCTTGAAATATCCAACAGAGAATAAAATGAAATAATTATAAACCCTTCACACTTTTAAAGATGTTGTTCAATGTTAAATGCTAATGTTAAATTGTTCATTAAGTTGTTTGTAAAATAATAATAAATTTAAGTGAAAATAGGTCATTTATAATAGTGAACTCCACTTGACATGTATCTTTTTTTTTGCCATCAGAAAAATAATATTCCACTGTACCATACTTTTGATTGAGAGGCGTAGGAGGCACCAACTAGCGTGCTTACACTGGGTGCCTCAAACACTAAGGCTGGCCTAGTGTGAAAATACAAAAATCACTGCACTAAATGTTTTTGATTACTAAGGATAAAAGTGTAATCTAAATAAATTGAAAAAAATTATGGCAGCCGAGTATTCAATTGCTTTTAATTAACGAGATTGAAACTTGCTTCTTGTATAAAACACTGTGAAAAGAAGGACAATTTTGGAGTCACATTTTGCAGAACATCAATGAGAAAGACCTTCAAAAGGATGAACATTCAGGCTGACTTTTGTCATGAACTCACAGGGTAGGAGGTCATCAGCAAAAGGCAAATGTGGCTGTAAGCACCTGCTCCAGGGCTGTGATGTTAGTTTAAGGTGAAAGACTAAAGAGGAAAGTACAGTAATGCTAAATTAACAAATTTTATATTGCACACTTCACTATTATTAACTTAGAGCACAATTCTTTTTTTAAAATTTCATACAGTCAGCCAGTCAGTCATTTTCTAGCACGCTTTTACTGAACAGGATCACGGGGGTCTGCTGGAGCCATCCCAGATAACATATGCTGCAAGGCACGAACAAACCCTGGACAGGGTGCCAATCAATCACAGAATATCATATAGTTGAAACACAAAATAATATTAAACAAAAACAGAAAATATCACGCAGTAAAACACCATGCAATATGTACTATAGACTCATTTGTAAACTGTAAATTACAGTCAATGGCATCAGCAGACAGTTTCCTCAGCAGTTGTCCATTGGGGATCATGCAGAGAATGGTGCCATAAACGTACTACTGAATACAGACAACAGACTAAGAAACAGTTGGGCAATGACCATTTGTAAGAAGTGTTATTTATCACTTTGTTCACCATAAACATTTTTGGTTTCACTAGTCAAGATATCTGGCACTTTATAACAATATGGTTAGTATTTGCAGGGTAAAGTTTGATTGCACTTGTTCTCTTATATAGGAAAGTTGGTGCTACTAATTATTTCATAATTCTGAATGATCACTTTTATCTCCTTGCCTACCATTTGTGCAGTCTTCTTGAATGACAGTAATACTCGCATTCACCAGGCTCCAACAATTGCAGTTTGATTATCATAAGAAATTTTTCACATTCTATATCATTTGCATTCCCCAGAGCAGAATTCAAACAAGAATTTATGAGAGATCATGGAAGAATACAGTTTTTTGTTTTCCCATCCAGCAAAAAGGCATAAATAAGACTTCTTAAGCAAAAATAGTACAACAGTCAAAATTCCAATTGCTAGGAAATTCCATGGCATGGAACATAGAATTTGTTTTGGTGGCGTATACTAGCTTAAAGCTGTTGTGATTAAAGGTGCTATATATGCGCCCGACCCGGCACAGACTGACAATGGAGGCACGTTAAAATCAACAAAAATGCTTTTTATTTTCTTTAGCTGAGGTCCATGTCTTCCCCGTGTCCCTAAACCTTAACACATTACCAAAAGTAAAACACCACACAAAGTAAAGCACACTCTTCTTCTTCTTCTTCTTCCACCACTCCTCCCAAGCAACCTTGTCCTCCTCCTCCCGACTCTGGCCTCGAGTGGTGGCCGCTGGCTCGTTTTATTAGGCACTCGGAAGTGCTCCAAGTGCTTGATTGCCGAGTCCTGGATGCACTTCCAGGTGTGGCGAAAATAGTGCGCACAAGGGCCCAGCAGTTCTCACTGCAGCATCCCCTGGTGCAACCCAGGGAGGCTGCCATCTAGCGTCAGGTGGAGGTATTGTGTCTCCTATGCTTGCTCCCCCAGCACGTATGCTGAAGGGGTGTCCCAGCTGGGCAAGGGCCCCGGCCGTCCGCCACACTGTATTAAGTCACTTCAGATTTTGAACCATTACCTGTATGTTCTTCATCTTTATGACATTAAATATGAAAACATTTTGATGCTCTAATTTAAATATTTACTTCTTTGTCCATATACTTGCTCGTTATTTTTCCTAATTTTATGAACACATGCTATATTGCTTTTTGTGCAACTGTTTGTTTTTCTTTTTGATTGAATTTGCTGTGTTTTTCCTTTTTCAGTTATATGGTGCTTTTTTGTTTGCTGTTTTGGGAGCTACTCATAGTTCAAGTGTATGAAATAAGATCTTTCAGGAGTAATCTTTAAGTCGTACTTCTCATGTACGGTTTAATACCTCTTACAGAATTTTGTTACTCTTCTTCAATCACCCAGGCAACACTGTGGAAACAATTTTGTGTCCCCTTAATATTATTTTTTAGACAGTCACATTCGTCAGATTTGTTACAGAGCCAATGCTGCATAGGAGATGGATCTTTCTCACGTGGTGGTGTCCTTATTTAACAATGTTACAGAGACTACTATGTCCTATTCCTTCAAGAGAACTGATTATGACACTTATAAAAAATGAATGACTGTTTGCTTGTAATTTTATCCAGTATCATATTTTCAAGGCTGCATGCTCAATGCTTGTAGATTTGCTGTTTTGCTTTAGTATGTATTTTCATTTACTGGATCATCTTACTACTGTAGCTTCACAAATAATGTTGTCGACATTTCTGCACTTCATCCATCATTTTTCTATCTGTCATATAAAAGATTACTGCCTACATCAAATATATCAAAAATGAGATCTTCAAACTGCCCACTATACATAAACACAGAATTTAATTTTGTAGAATATTTAGCACAATCCTAAAATAAGCTTTTATATATTTATATATATATATATATATATATTGTCAGAGATGGCTGGGGAGGCGACCTGGCCGGGACGCCCAGGAGGACCGGAGGAGGGCTTGCGCCTTCCCCAGACCATGTGGGGCCGACCGCCCTGATTGCTTTGGGGACCCTGGGTAGAGAGCTTGGAAGCTCAACCCTGTAGGGGCCCGTGGTCGCTGCCAGGGGGCGCCCCGCTGCCTTCGGAGCCCTGGACCTAAGCACTTCCACCACGCCTGGAAGTGCTGGGGGGAAGAAGACTGGGGACACCCGGAGTGCTGCCAGGTGCACAGCTGGCACTTCCGCCACACAGGGGAGTGTCCGCGGAGGAGTATCGGGAAGCACCTGGAGCCCATCCGGGCTTGAATAAAAGGGGCCACCTACCTCCATTCGATGGCTGGAGTCGGGTGGAAGAGGACAGAGCTCGGAGGAGAGGAGTGGAGGTAGACCTGAGAGGAGTTAAGGCATTGAGAAGAGGCCAGGACTTAAAGGGGTGATTGGTGCTGTGGCACTGGGTTTGTACTCATTTGTATAAATAAGTGTAAATAAACGTGTGTGTGGTGAAACATCATGTCTTCCTGTCTGTGTCCCCACTATATATATATACAGGTATATATATATATATATATATATATATATTCCACTAGGAAATTCAGACTATGCCAAGACCCCAGTCCAGTACCATCTACAGTGTCTGAGTCATCTACTAAGCAGGGTAGACTTGGATTTGTACTTCATTTATGCAACTGAAGTACTTACCTGTATTTACCACAGTTGATAGAGATGATCTCATCATTTGATTTCTTTTTTCCAACTCTGCAAATTTCCTTTAGCCTGGACAAAGGAGGGAGTTTCTTTTGTCTGAAGCCTTTTCTTCTGAAAAGAATTATATTGTGATACAAAAACATAATTCCTTTCTCAGTGTAGAAATATATTTTTAAATTATGGTATAGTTTGTAGAATCATTGTCTGTTCTAGCCTTGTACAACTTCTCCAAACATTCTCTCACATAATGCACATACAAAATCCATAAGGATACCAAGAAGTCATTGAATATACAGTATACCACATTAGAGTTACATAAGAGGTGTCAAAAAGAAACACTCTTTCTGCAGTCAACTGTCATTTATTTAAATTAAATGACATTATTGCATGTTTGTGATTTTTTTTTCTAAGCAAATATCACAGCTCTTAAGAGGAGGCACCTAATCTATTTGTATTAAGAGTGTTTTGGTGCCTCCTCAAGTGGCTCAGCAGAGGGCAGCCAAGTGCAAAAAATGAACCTCCTTGACCTTTTACTGTGAAGAATAAAACTAAAGCTGAATGGAAAAGCCTTACCGTCTGGGAAACTTACTTATAATTATTATTATTTGTTTTAGGTTGACCTAAAGAGTAAATTAAACAGGAAAAAACAGAATCATAACACTCTTATACCTGCTTAATCCATATCAAGGCCAAAGAGAGCTGGAGCCTAACTCAGCTTCACTAAGCACAAGTTAGGAAAGACCTTTTGACAGGGCGCTGATCCAACACAGTTCCTATTCAAGCACACATTCATACACAACCAGTTTGGAAATTAATATAACCAGCTTGTCTTTGGAATTGTGGAATCAAAATCTAATTCATGGTGAAAAACCTATACAAACATAGAACAGAAACCAGGTGCAGGACTCAAATATGGGTGCTGTACCCATGGGACTTCAGAGCTCACCAATGTATAGGTCAATAATAAACATGATAAAACTCTTAATGCACTTACTAAAAACATAGTCATGGCAGGCACATACTGTAGAAACACTATATGTAAAAGCATTATGTTATTTAACTGAAGCAACTTACAAAATACATGCATAACTTTTGGATACCTTCATAGACTGTCCTATTAAACTATACGAGAGTTAACTGAGAAATATCGTCAGTTCGCCTTTCCATTCAGCCACCTGGAGACAATATTAGGAATGATGCAAGCCACATATTGAATCTTTCTCAAAATCTACAACCAATTTCATGCAATTTTGCTTCAGTTTGTTAAGGACACATTTATGAGAAATCCAGTTCACCTTTATTAGTTGATGTTACATTCTAAACTGAAATTTGTCAAGTGTATATCAGAAAAAATGAGTCAATTTAAATGTGACTCACTTGAGGTGCAGCCAATGTAATTTATATTCTTACCAAGATCATTAATGTACTGTCAAGCAGAAGAGTATAGGGTGTGTCTCATAGGTGTCAGAGTACTGCTATTACAGGGAAGGATTTAACATGTGTGTGACACTGCGACTAACCCAGTTTCTGTTTGCCTTAGAATGGAAGAGAACTATCCAGTAGACTGATAATGTCACTTCTGCCAAGAATGACAACTGCTCTGTCACTTTCCCTTCTGCAACACCATAAAAACCCATTATAAACAGGAAGAGGTTGCCATTTTGAGACTGGACCTTCATCTGAGACACATCTACTGAACACTCTCCTAACCTGTTGATATTCTGATATGCCAAACAAAAGCACCATCTTTTCTTTATTTTACTGTTCCTCATCTCCAGACATTAAACAGGGTTCCCGCTTATACGCCAACTCTTCTTATTCTTCCCTTGTGTATTTTTACGTTACACTAAAAAGAGAAAAGGCCCCTTAACCGCATGTTGACTACTCACTAATACTCATGTTCTTAATATGTGTTGCTCAATCTTTTCCATAATAATTGTTTCAACTACCCTTGATGCTTATTACTTGGCTTTAGCTACTTGGAGCAGCCCAAACACCTTTTGCTTTGCGCTGCCCATACCATAACCTATCGTCTATGGGCGAGGAGCAAAAGCTTTAGATTTGTCAAAAATTTAAATCTCCTGTTTTCCACATATCTCAACATTTTAGGGTCCCCTGATACCGAAAACATTGTTCTCTCAATGATGGGTGTGTGTCTGTCTGTGTGTCACAGTTTCTTGAGGATGATCTAGAGCTAAAATGGCTGGACAGAAAAATGCCAAACTCAAACCTTAAGCTTGTTATGAGGTGATGATGTGCTCATTATTCTTTGAGCCAAACTGTGCAAGAGAAAGAGGCACTCCAGAGGAACCCTCAAATGCAGTAATTCTGCAATTAATTATTAATTCATCTCATCAATTGCTATTGTAATGACCCATTTTAAGATGAGAAAGATCATCATCAGAGCAGTAAATAATTACTGAAATGTAATAGAATAGTTCGGGTAACTTGGATACTAGGGCGCAAAGCCTACTGACCCACACATCCGAATTTTATGTAATGGGCCAATGTTTGCTGCATTTCCATCTGTGTCAATTTTTCCAGTGTGCATTGATTTAAAAAAAAAAATCTTTTCAAGTGTTTATATACTGTATACTATATATGCATACACTCATTTACCTTCCTAAACAGTCTAGGATAAATGTCTTCTGATCCCAGCAATTGCTTGATTACAGCCTTTTTAATCCAAGTATAATGTTCTTGCTACCATTTTTAAATCACTGACTACTTCCTTGATAGTCCCAGTGACTGCTGGAAGGTTTCTGAGTTCTTTACAATGTTTATTTTTACTTAAATTTACTACTTACGGAGCGTAACCCTAATGAGGTTATTTTGGATCTAAATGCTCATGTGGGCTCAATGCAAATAGATAAGAGATTCTTGGGCAGTTATTTTAATGATAAATGTAGTAAGAGTGGTGAACAATTAGTGATCTTCATGGAGTCACAGAGGATGTGCATGATCAACAACTACTTTGGCAAGCCAGCTGTGAAGTGCTGGACTTAGTGTTCCCCTAACTTAAACACAAATGCAGATATCAACTATATAACCAATGTTAACATCTGAATTTCTTCATAAATCTTAAAGTACTGCACTAGTTTGACATTAGCAGCCTACCAAGACCAACCAGAACGTCACTCAAACTCATGGCTCTCCCTTCCTTATGAGTTCCAAGAAATATCATGATAGATATGACTCTAATCTGAGAAAAAATCCTGAGATAAAATTGGAGGGATGAAAGGTTATTAACCCAACAATTCAAGCAGCTAATCAAAAAGAACAAAGGGCATTGCAGCAGTAAAGATGCCCAAGAGAAGGTTGCACATTACTACTTTGTGAAAACTACAAGAACTACCTTACACAACTTAATGTTGTGGTAGAGATGAGAAACCATGTTATATTCTGCCACAACAAAATGCAGTTCAAGAGATGGCTCTGGAAAGACTCAAAGAAAGACACAACACCACCGTAACAGAGGGATTAGAAATTGAGAAAGAATGCTGGTGCTGTTGCATCTACCTTTGCACCTCATAGGCAACTGTCTTGAAATATCATTGACCAGGACATTCATGAAATATTGTGTGGAAGACATCATCATAAAATAGGTGAAGCCAGGCAAAGCCCAAGGGACAGATGGAATCTTTTCAGAAGTGTACTGCAAAAGCAGATTAGCCCTTGTGAATTAACTGATCAAACTGCTTAATAACTGTCTAGACTCAGGTGAGGCTGATCAACAGTGCAAAACCTCAGACAATTCTTCTGTACAAAAAGGTGACTGAAAGTTCAACTATCATCCAATTTGCCAGCATTCTTTGACCTATAAGCTTTTCATTGTGTGATACTGAACACAAAACAAAAATCCCTACACAAGCCCCACCATGGAAACAAGCTTGTCTCTGTAGAAGCTCAACTGTCAAACAAGTTAACCAGCTGATTGAATGAGCATGCCCCTATGACCCAAAATAGCTGACTACAAGCCAGCATATCTGTATAACAGCAAAAACACAATAATGGTACAAAATACCTTGAGGCATTTAGACATTGACAAAAATATGCTCTCTCCCCCAAGTCAACAAAGAACCAACATATGGTAATCTACAGACCAATCAACATACTGTACCAGATGGTCAAAGTGTCCAAGGTTACATGATTCTCACAAAGCTCCTCATAACATTCAAAGTTCTGTAGCTTTCTAAGGGCTAAACTGACAAGACAGAGGCATGAATAGTAATGGTGAGAAGCTCACGCTATCTGGTTCACCATAGACATTGTAATTGGCAATTAAAGAATCAAGCAAGCTGAATTGTGTCAGAATGAATTTGATGAGTGCAGTTAAACAGTTGGTCTAAAGATCAAAAAAAAGAAAGTTCATCATATACATAACTCATTCTGCCCTAAACCTGAAATGAAAGTACTACAATATGAGAAACTGATAGAAAGAATAATCTCTTACTTTGGCGTAGCTCAACTTCAATCA
Organism: Polypterus bichir lapradei; assembly: GCA_026402145.1. Taxonomy (NCBI): domain Eukaryota; kingdom Metazoa; phylum Chordata; class Cladistia; order Polypteriformes; family Polypteridae; genus Polypterus; species Polypterus bichir. The sequence continues at coordinate 23,238,052 of JANRMT010062831.1, forward strand.
TATAAAGCCACTATTATAACAGATGAAGAAGACCAAGGCAAAAGAGTACACCTTTAACACTCTAATAATACCTGTGATGATCTATGAATGCAAAGTGTGGGACTTACACAAAATGGATGCAAAGAACCTCTGCTAAAAATCCTGCTAAGAGACCAAACCCTAAATGAAGTGATCTGACATAGGACCACATTTAATGATCTCATCAAAACGATGCTAAAACGAGAAGTATAAGTGGGCACGAGATGTGGTGTGCACGTCCAATGACAAAGGGACTCAAGATAAGAGTCTGGTGCTGTCAGAACTACAAAACCCTCTTTGATGAACCCTCCATTATGAATGTAATATAAACAACTTCTGGCATTCTCACTTCAGAAGGTGGATTTACTCAACTGAACATAAGAATCCAAAATACAAGGCATGCGCTTATGAAATAGAAGAATACCGATTAAGGTGTTAGTGGAGTACTTGAGCAAATATGTCAACTTTTATTTTATTTAAGGTGCAGTCACACATTATAACATTTCTGATGACAAAAGATGAAGACTTTTGTCTGCAAAACTGTTATGGTCCCTGCTCTTGTAAGCTAAAGGACAGTCACAAACATCTATCTTCCACCCTTACAGAATAGATCATTGTTCTTTATCTGGATTGCACACAATGTGGTGGTGTGTTAAGTCTGCATGCATTTTTTCTGCCCCTTACTGATTGTTCTATTTTTTGTTTTATTTTCTATGCAGACTATGAGATAAGGTGGGAGATTAGGGTTGAAAGCATTGATGTTGGTAGGCAATGTGGCATGTCCTGCTATTCATAACCCCTTGGTGGCCAGCAGGTGATGACTGTAATACCCTGTCTTCTGTTCCTTCTTTTCCTTAGTCACCTACTGCAAACATACTTTTCATATCTATGACATTTTGGTGATGGCTAACCTTTTCAATTGCCTACCAGAATGTCTATTTTCTGTGATCAGATGTTAAAAGGGCAAGTGTTCTTGAGTGCTTGTGACACAGAAAGGTGGATATAACATTCCTCCAAGACAGCAAGTTTCTGGAAGTGATGTACCAAGGCTGAGTAACAGATATTACCATTTTGTAGCTTCTGCATATGCAGCCTCCAGAAAGCACTATGTGGCAATTCTTGTGTACCTTAAAATGTAGGTAGAAATCATAAGATCTGAATTCTGAAAGCTTTGGTGGACTTTGCTATACTGTAACAAAAACAACAACATGCATTTATATAGCACATTTTTATACAAAAAATGTAGCTCAAAGAGCATTACCAGATGTCAAAGAGAAATAAAAACAAGATTAGGAAATAATATTAAAGAATAAGTAACAAAGAAAAAACAAATAAATATGATCTTAAAAAACAGATAAATATCAAGTAGAAGAGTAGCCTCCTTATATGTAATATCATGACGCAAGTCTCTAAACACGAGTCCAATGTTAAGGTCAGATGGCAGAAAAAACTAAAAAAAAAAAACTCTACTTAAGCTGGGGAAGCTTGGGTTAGCAGGATACCACCACTGGATTGTGCCTCACTTCTCAGAGACAGCGACGCCTTTGACAAACCTTACAAAGAAAGGGATTCCCTTGGTATGGGATCATAAAACCAAAGCTGCATTTTGTGACCTTAAGTAGGCCCTGATTTCGGCACCTGTTTTGATGGCTCCTCACTTTTCTTTGTCTTTCATCCTCCAGACTGACTTCTCAGACAGAGGACTGGGTTCCGTGTTGAGCCAAAGCATTGTTCCTGACCCAGAAATGTCTAAACCAGGAAAACAGGCATATGACGGTGGAATGAGAGGCTTTGGAGATTAAATGGGTAGTTACACAACTGAAGTATTACCTCCTAGGCCGTGAGTTCACCCTGGTCACTGATCATGCCGCTTTACAGTGGATGGAAGTGCACAAGCAGTCACAATGTGGTTTTTAGACATACATCCTTTAAAGTTTACTGTCATTTATTGTTATGGATCTCTCCAAGCCAACAATGCTGCTCTTTCTCAGGTTCATGATCTCTTGGTTTAGCATGCCCAACCCAATGCGTCTGGGGTGGGGGGGGTGTTTGGGGTTGGGGGCCATGCCACACACATGTGATTAGGAGACAGTTTACAGATCCCAAAAATTGTTTCTCAGCTGAGTCAAGGGGTGGCACGGTCTAGTAATACTTTCTCCTCTATTCACTCCACAGACCCTCAACAGATCCCGCCTCCTAATGACAACACTAACACTTACCATGTTCCGTCCTCCTGATGACATCATTTCCAGTTCTGGGGCCTCATGTATAAACGGTGCGTACGCACAGAAATGTTGCGTAAGAACTTTTCCACGTTCAAATCGCGATGTATAAAACCTAAACTTAGCGTAAAGCCACGCACTTTTCCACAGTACCTCATACCTTGTCGTACGTAAGTTCTCCACTCGGTTTTGCAGACTGGCGGGACCCAGCGTCAAAGCAGTGCTACTGTTCCTGTGTGGTTACTCTTTATTTTCCAGATGCGGCTTTATAAATACACTGAAACTAACCGCATATTGTTTATTAGTGTAATGCATCTGATTGTAATTAACTTGTAACAATATAATGATCCAGGGAATAGCCATAGTATTCCAAATACCATAACTGCTTTAGCATTGTTACTCTAACTGCACCTTCTTCTTTTTCTTCTTTCAGCTGCTCCCTTTAAGGGTTGCCACAGCGGATCATCTTTTTCCATATTACTCTCACTGCACCACTCGGAATATTTATATCACTGTATCTGAGTGGGGAATCACAGCAGCAGCTGATCAGAAAGAGAATTATCGGTATTACAGCATCAAGCCCATGCTGCCTCAGCCCAGGCAAAACGTTTCAAAGCCTTTCCTGTATGGACTTCGACGTTCAGAAACAGTTTCATCCCAAGAACTATAAATGCACTCAATCAATTGCTCCTTGAACTCCTAGAACTGTTTGTACTTATAAGTACAATCACCTCTCTGTAAACTTGCACTACAGTTATAATATTACACAACCTGAGCCACTTTATAAAGCGCGTATTTACATATGATGACGATATCATTTTTAAGAAGAAATGTAGCAAAATATGTTTATTATTTATACAAATAAAACTTTAACTTCATTTAAATAATCTGTATTGTTAATAATTAAACATGTGAGGACACGGTGCTGCAGCGCTAGCAAGTTCACTTATTGTTCCTGCCTTGCGCTGTATATTTGCTGAGACTGGCGCGACACTGGAAGGATAGATGGATAGAATAATTAAACATGTACTATGAAGATATTTGAATGTTCCTTAAAAGTTTTGAAGAATCGTTGTTGTAAGCTTACAGATGGCTTAACGTCTATTACAAAGCTGATTGTGTGGCGATTGGGTATTTGGGGAAAGAAAAGTAAGCACAGGAATTGGAGGTTAGTACGTTTGAAAGAGACAGGACTGCTACAATAAAGTATTTCATCGAAGGTTGCGCATGGCGCTGTAACATCTTGTATGAGACATGAACAATCACTATGCCATCGAGTTCTTAATAACATGCTTTCATTCCAATCATCATGAAAATATCATGTATACATCTCAGTATTTTAGTTATTCAGAGAGCTGTAATATCACAAATGTAATGGATTCTGTGTCCTGTTGGAGAAAGAGAAAGCCTGTTTAAGAAGCACGCAGTGATTCACACACAGAGCACATAGAAGATCAAATACAAAACAAAGCATTTAACGTGCTACTTTAGTTACGATGGGATTTGAGAAACTAGTAAATTAAATGAATTTAAGATGAAGTTTATGATGTTCTACTTTAATGACAAAATAAACTACGTGATTAAAGTGGATATTTCGAGACTGAAGTTGACATTTCGTGCTTTTTTCCTACTCTGTGCCTTTTTTTCACACTGTACCCTAATAAGCTTCCATATGACACTCAGATGGTGGGCCACGTCTCGCCTTTTCATGGCGACTTTGATATCTGACAACTTCTTTTTTATGTCGGGCACTGTATGACATTGTGAACTTGAGCTTGTTGCTCCCGACACGCTATGTCACTCGATCAACTTCCTTTTCTTGTTTATTCCACTGTATAAACCAACAAATAGTACGTTTTTCTTTGCCTCCACTTGGTATTCGCTGAAATTCTTCTATTTTCCCTCTTGCTTTTCCCATTGCCTTTTCACAGAAAACGGAGCTTAAGGTCTATTTATATTGATTTGCATATTCAAAGAGGCGTAATTCTGGGAGGAGATGGGGCGGGATAGAAGGCACGTGCGTTAGTTTTCACGCTGACCGGAATTTATGTAGCGGAAGAACGCGGAAGTTGGAGTATGCACAGATTCCTGCATCTGGAATTTTCTGTGCATAAGCACATTTCAGCTCTTGTGCTTACGTCATGTTATAGTGCGAATTTTATGCAGGTGTTATGCATGAGGCCCATGGTCCCACCAGCTCCCACCTCTTCCTGTCCAACATATATATATATATATATATTCACCATCATGCCTATTTATGTCAGTTCTGTTTTGAACTTGTCTGTAAAGACATAACTTTTTTTTGCATATTTTCAAGTATACAGAGTACAAATTCCCCAAACCTTTATCACTGTCCGTGCCTGTATTACAAGTTCCATATCAATTATGAAATAGGGTGGAATCTGTCATGCTTTCATTTTCCTTAAACATTTTTTTTTTTTTGCTTGTCTTGATTTGCTGAAGATCAGGGGAAGTCATTCTTTGGCCACTCATTTTGGGACCACTTGGGATTTCACTTTTGCAAAAAATCAGTAAAAATCAATTTTCACATGCTTATGTTCGCCTTTTCACTATAACATTACTATAACCAAAATTAAGCCACACACTCAAAAATGTGGACATAAAATTTTGAGAATGCACCTTCATTTAGTAATATTTATGAGCTGGGGAGATCTGGTTTCAGTTGAAGCATTGGGTTAAATTCCTTTCAATGAAACTTCTATATTCTGTTTGATTTCACTATCAAGCTTTGTAGCTTAGAAAATATATAAAATCACAAATTTCCAGAATCTTCTTAAATTCCAGTATGGATGATAAGGCACTTGACTCTAATCATGGACACAACTATGGGAGGTACTAGTTTGTTAATACGGAGTTTAAAATGTCACAGGCTTCCTCCTACATCCCCAATCCATAAAAACATTTGTAAATATGAACAGTGTCAGAAATTCAAACCCAATTCACAGAACAGAACTAGCTGTAGAAACCCTCATGTGCATCTGCTGTAGATGTAGGGCAAGAAAATAGACAGATCCAAGACAAAGCAAATTTTGTTTTGACTGGTACAGAGCATCTGAGACCATTCTCAGATAAAAGAGGCAGTGAGCTGAAGCCTTATTAACAATATACTAGGAAGAAAAAAATGTGCCTACTTTCTAAAAGCATTCAATCCCAAAAGCTGAAATACACTTGCATTTATTCACCAGAAACTGCATATAAAGGTGTTTTTATGCCTAGTTCATTTGGAGTTTCAAAAATTGGTTCATTTAGGAAGATGTGACAATGGCAATTCCACTCTGGTGCAGACCAGAACAAGTAGACCCAGACCCTTTAGAAACTGTGATACCAGAAATGTACCAAGCAGAGTGGCTTGCAAGAGGCATGAAGGCGATCAAACATGGGACCAATCTAAATACAGTAAATTCCGTGTACTTTGAGTAAAATGTCTGCGGCCTGTGGTTGGGCCATTCATTAGGCAATCTCAACATAAAAATGTAACAATTCACAGATGCACATGTACCATTCAATAAGAGCAAGCTTAGCACCTCTTTTTTCTTCATGAATTGGACAGCAATTAATCACTAAAAAATGCAGATATAGAATAAAGGTATATATAGATAAAGGTCACATTCACATAGCATATTACTTAAGTTTAAATATGCAACATCATATAGTAAAATGAAATGTGCCTGATACATCTACTGTCTAATTGAAACTGAAACAATGCTTCTTCCCACAGCAGAGCTTGCAATGTTCTGTAAAGTCACCTACATGAAACGGGTCCTTTCTGTAGCATGAAAAGCAGTACAACATTTGCATGTACTCTGTTTGTGACCATATAATAGGATTGCTGATGTCAATCTCAGAAAGGAGAATTATTGTAAAATCTAGCTAATAAATTATGATCCACAGCAATCAAGTTAATTGCTATTCCAGAAACAAACAAGATTTTGGCAAACTCATGTTTCTGGAACAGATAATACCAGAATCACTTAATCCGTGAGGCAAATAATTCAGTAGTCTTCCCTTCTCAAGCAGGCTCTGGAACAGGATCTCATTTATAAAACTTTGTGTGGTTTAGAGCGTGAAAATATGCACATGCCAAAAAAACCAGGAAAATGCATATGCCATATAGTCATCTTGGCACTACAGATGACTTGTGTGTTAATGGAAATATAACTGCTAAGAGTTAACAAAAGCAGCATTATTCTCATTGAGTGCCATTAATGCACCGAGTGCTGTCAATTGCCACTATTATGTTAAGGAAATTTGAAGCAGTGTCTGGTTTTATTATGTTGCCACATACAGCCAAACCATGCAAAAACTGAATGTAGCACATTATCTGTCTTGGCTACTAATAAAAGGAGCATGGTTGGGTGGGAAGCTGAAGTATCCCCAACCAGATCTTGCTGGTAGATGCCCATTGTAAGGGGGGGAAAAAAAAAAAAAAAACCAACCCAACAAGGCCACAGAGAGCATACCCAAGTCATTCTAAATGTAGTGATGTGCAGAGAACATAGTTATTTTGTATTTGGTCTCTGTACAAATGTACTTGTCCACTGACATTAAAAGAATAAATCTTCAAGGCAGGCACAGTGTGTTCTGTTTTACATAGCATTTGACAACAGTCTGGAGCTTTCAGCTTAACTTCACTTAAATTGCTGCCATCTTTGCAAAATGCCAATTAGTTAAAAAAAAAAAAAACAAAAAAAACAAAAACACTGTCACAACTAGCCAATGACCAATTTGGTAGATGACACCAAGCACCTTTCACTGATCAGTTCACTCTGACCATCTCAGGATAGCAACTGGTTGAAGAGGCACAGTTCACCAATGGACTATATATGACAGATTGCCTCAGAAAGGATGGGATATGAGAGAAGGAAAATGGTAGAGTAATCTTAAACTGTAAGTTTTAGGGCTCTCACAGGTTGGTCTGGCTGTCAAATTTCAAGATGTGAAATTGTTGCTTTCTATATTTGGTGGTAGTTGTTACAATACTCTTCTAGAAGAAAACTGGTTGACTTTAAAGGGAACACAATCAGTAATTCAAAGATCTGAACCAAATTACAAAAAAAAAAAAAAAACCAACCCACACAAAACAAACACTTGCACATCACTAGTTTGTGAGTGGGGCAAGCCTTCCATGGACACTTAACTTTTTTTTGTCGGGTTAAGGCGCACTGCTCCAGTCTGCGCGGTTGACCATTCAGTTTCATCTTCCCATCGAGGTGAAGCGTTCCTGCTGCAGTACACCAATTTGTACCTCAGTCTCCCCACTATGTGCGCACACAGCCGGAAAAAGCTACCAACGAGTAAGTAAATAAAAGCTTTATTTTTATTTAATATGGACACAAACCACACAAAAAAAAGTTAAAATTTAAATTGCAGAATCCAACTTGGCGTCTTTAAGTGCCAGGGTTCGAGCAGCGCGCTGTATTTCCCGACACGTAATGGCCCTTCGTTTGTTCCCCAAGGCCAAACGGGCAGCTTCGGAGGCTACAAGCCGCAAGTAGTCATTGCCCGAATGGCTGGTTTTCGCCAGAATGCCGGTGATGCCAGAACCCTACAAAAAAAAAAAAAAAAAACACACACACGTGTAGAAGAAAAAGCTAAGGTTTGTGGACTAGGAAAAAATTTCGTTTAGACTCAATTCACCCTTCACACAAATCTTACTTGCTTCACAGCTTTATAAATTCGATTAGAATAAACTCCTTTCTTCTTTTCGATGTGCTTCTGGGCCGAAATAAACACACTTCTTGCCATTTCAGGTAGTACCTCCTTAAAAATAAAGCAGAACAAAACACCCCTCATATATTACAGACAATAAAAGACAGTGGAAAAAAAAATTAAACCACATACGTTTGCTCCTCCGTCACTGTTCAAAACTTGATGGTTTTTCACTGATGAAGAGTACTTAACGCTAGTTACTCTGCGAGCTTTTATGTCAGTGCCACTTGAGCGCAGCAACTCTGATTCTCACCTTCCAATTAAACCATTGAACACAATCAACACTCAAACAAATAAACTCATCTGTTACAGATTAATTATGTTTTAACTGCGTGAAAATGGTCTTTAAATCGTGAGCGTGTATGTGCTTGATTGAGAACATTATTATGGCACGTGCTAGAGCGCGTGGGTCTTCATGTTTCTCATCTGAATAAAGTTCATTTTTTTAGTTATTCAGTTTTTTTTTTACAGTTTCCGAGGCTGAAGGCAGTCTCCATTGGGAACTACCCTAGATGGGGCATCATTTAGATCAAGTAACCCTATTTATTTATTTTATTATTGAGTGTTTTTTATCCAAATAAAATTATAGTGCGGAATGAGGTAATTAGCTGTAGAATGGGACTGTTCCACAGTCATGATGGAGTTTGCACATTTTCCATGTATCTGTGTGAATTTCTAGTTGGCGCCCTGATTTGCTCTCTCCTTCAGTAGATGAACAGGTTATGTTAACTGGCTAATTTGTATTGGCCTGGTGTGAATGAGAACTCGTATGTGGCTATGGTATGAAAAAATAAAAAAAAAGAGATGGAAGTATATGAAGACGTAAAAGGGAAACCATATAAATCCTTTCAAAGGTAAATTATAAATCAAGTGCTAGTTACCACGCCATACAAATACGAGAACGATAGTAAAAATAAATGAGTAGCTGAATAACAAATGCCACAGAGCTTTATTGACAGCTTGTATTACATCGTTTAAAAGTAGCTTCTTTGTTGTGATGTGAAACATTTTTTGCTGCATGTTTTTTTAACTGAGTATCAATATATTCAAGTAGTTGGCAATTTAGCAGTTTTGTTAACACTTTTTTCCATTGTAGAATATTTTGATTTTGGCAGAACTGCATCTTATATACTTTGTTTAGATGGCTGATTTGCTGAATTGCAGGTAGTAACGTAATTTCCTTCTGCTTTTATTGAGTTAAAACCAATATAAATACCAATGTGAGTTATCTCTCTACGTATTAAGTTTTAGTAATATCTTCACTTAAACATAAATATAAAGAAAGTTCTTATGACTTGAGACCACTGTTTATTTATTAATATATCTTTTGATTTTGGTGGCTTTTCACTTTACATTACTAGTGGTGGAGTTAGTGGTAGATATGAATCCCCCTATGAAAGCACCCTATAATATTTTAATTTTTAAACTGAGCTTCTGTTAAACCTAAATTTCCCCTTGCACATACAAATACTCGTATCTATCTATCATTTCTCAGAATTGATCCTCAGTGTTGCTTCTTTTTATATATGACCTCCTTGCTCTAATAATACTAGTTATTATTATTTCATCATGACATTTCTCTTTGCGCAAGAGCTCTAGCTTTAATTCAAAAGCTCAGATTTGCTTGTACACACAACTGTGTGCACTACTCTAAAATAAATGTTTTAGACGTTGGGTGCATAAGACTGGAAAACTGACAAATTATTAGATATGAATAACTTCAGATTTTTTATGAACATTTTAATATTGTTTGCAGTTGCCCAGCAAATGTCCGTGTTTGTCCTAAGCAGTATCCAATTATATGAGAAACTTTGTTAGATTTGTTATGAATTTTTCCCAGCCATTTCTACAACCAACATAGGGTAGGTAACAAATAAAAAAATATATAATTTTTGAGGGTAGAGTATTATTTTAATAAATGATTTTGGAAAAACCAATCTGCTGTAAAATTAAGTGTTTTATATAATAAAATTGATATTAGATAACCGTACATCTCTTCAAAAGGTGTTAATTTTAAAATGACAAAAAAAAATTGACATAAAAGCCAAACATGAGGCGTGGAGAGAAACATTTTTTCTTTCTTCTGTTTTCAAAATTATTGAAATCTTCTTTGTCCTAAAGACCGATAGCTTTTCCCCATATCGATTGTGGAACCTGGTTTGGGGAGGGGGTCCTACTTTTTGCCTATTATTAGTAACAAGCCTGCTGTTCAAGCAAATTGCAAAATAATACTAAAATTGCAAAACTATGATGTTTCGTGACCACTGAAATTTATGGAATTAACCCAGGAAGATAAGTATTTAATACAGTATATGTAAAACCCCTTTTACCCATTGTGTTTTCATCTCATCTGCGACAAAGTTTAAATATCACTTGTAAAAACTGGATCTCATCTACAGTGCATCCAGAAAGTATTCACAGCGTATCACTTTTTCCACATTTTGTTATGTTACAGCCTTATTCTAAAATGGATTAAATTCATTTTTTTCCTCAGAATTCTACACACAACACCCCATAATGACAATGTGAAAAAAGTTTACTTGAGGTTTTTGCAAATTTATTAAAAATAAAAAAACTGAGAAATCACATGTACATAAGTATTCACAGCCTTTGCTCAAACTTTGTCGATGCACCTTTGGCAGCAATTACAGCCTCAAGTCTTTTTGAATTTGATGCCACAAGCTTGGCACACCTATCCTTGGCCAGTTTCGCCCATTCCTCTTTGCAGCACCTCTCAAGCTCCATCAGGTTGGATGGGAAGCGTCAGTGCACAGCCATTTTAAGATCTTTCCAGAGATGTTCAATAGGATTCAAGTCTGGGCTCTGGCTGCGCCACTCAAGGACATTCACAGAGTTGTCCTGAAGCCACTCCTTTGATATCTTGGCTGTGTGCTTAGGGTCGTTGTCCTGCTGAAAGATGAACCGTCGCCCAAGTCTGAGGTCAAGAGCACTCTGGAGCAGGTTTTCATCCAGGATGTCTCTGTACATTGCTGCAGTCATCTTTCCCTTTATCCTGACTAGTCTCCCAGTTCCTGCCGCTGAAAAACATCCCCACAGCATGATGCTGCCACCACCATGCTTCACTGTAGGGATGGTATTGGCCTGGTGATGAGCGGTGCCTGGTTTCCTCAAATGTGACCCCTGGCATTCACACCAAAGAGTTCAATCTTTGTCTCATCAGACTAGAGAATTTTGTTTCTCATGGTCTGAGAGTCCTTCAGGTGCCTTTTGGCAAACTCCAGGCGGGCTGCCATGTGCCTTTTACTAAGGAGTGGCTTCCGTCTGGCCACTCTACCATACAGGCCTGATTGGTGGATTGCTGCAGAGATGGTTGTCCTTCTGGAAGGTTCTCCTCTCTCCACAGAGGACCTCTGGAGCTCTGACAGAGTGACCATCGGGTTCTTGGTCACCTCCCTGACTAAGGCCCTTCTCCCCCAATCGCTCAGTTTAGATGGTCGGCCAGCTCTAGGAAGAGTCCTGGTGGTTTCGAACTTCTTCCACTTATGGTTGATGGACGCCACTGTGCTCATTGCGACCTTCAAACAGCAGAAATTTTTTTGTAACCTTCTCCAGATTTGTGCCTCGAGACAATTCCTTTGACTTTATGCTTGGTTTGTGCTCTGATATGAACTGTCAACTGTGGGACCTTATATAGACAGGTGTGTGCCTTTCCAAATCATGTCAAATCAACTGAATTTACCACAGGTGGACTCTAGTTAAGCTGCAGAAACATCTCAAGGATGATCAGGGGAAACAGGATGCACCTGAGCTCAATTTTGAGCTTCATGGCAAAGGCTGTGAATACTTATGTACATGTGCTTTCTCAATTTTTTTATTTTTAATAAATTTACAAAAATTTCAAGTAAACTTTTTTCACGTTGTCATTATGGGGTGTTGTGTGTAGAATTCTGAGGAAAAGAATTAATTTAATCCATTTTGGAATAAGGCTGTAACATAATAAAATGTGGAAAAAGTGATGCGCTGTGAATACTTTCCGGATGCACTGTAAGACTGAAGCAATAGCATTTTGTTCTCACTTAATTTGTATTACATCTTTTTTCTGAACATAAATCTTTTTGTCTTATTGTGAATTGTGTTTAGCCATGTTGTATTTTCAAAAGACAGTTTTTGGACCCTTTCCAGAAAAATTTATGGGTCCAAAAGGGGTGTACAGTGTTTCTAAACCCTGCAGGTGCAGTGTGTTTCTTTCTTTCCTGAAAAAATACTTCAAAAAAAAAAAAGCTCTTTTCATGTTTGTGAAATTGAATGAACAATGAATTTTATCATTAATTTAGCCAAACTATATTTGATAAGAAGCTCTGCTCTTTTGCTCATCACTACCTTTATATCTTGTGATGTCATATTTTACAGACTCTGTACAGGGTATATTTCAGAACAGTGCTGATATAGTGCTTTTTGGTCAAATGTGCATGGGAATTTTATTCTTCTTCATCTTTTGGCTGTTTCTGTTAGGGGTTGCCACAGCAGATCATCTTTTTCCATATTTTCTTGTCCACTGTATTTTGCTCTGTCACACGCACCACCTGCATGTCCCCTCTCACCATATCCATAAACCTCCTCTTGGGCCTTCCTTTTTTCCACTTGCTTGGCAATAGTATCCTTAACACCCTTCTCCCAATATACCCAGCATCTCTTCTGTGCACATGTCCAAACCAATGCAATCTTGCCTCTCTAGCTTTGTCTCCAAACTGAGCTGACCATCTCATGTACTCATTTCTAATCCTGTCCATCCTTATTACACCCAATACAAATCTTAACATCTTTAAATCTGCCACCTCAGAAGCTGGTCTCACTACTGTCTTATAAACCTTTCCTTTTACTCTTGCTGGTACCTGTTTGTCACCTGTTCTGCCACGTCAGATTACATCTGAACCAAAGGGGCACCAATGAATTTAAGAGGCATATGAGTAGGCTAGAGAAGGATTGTTTAAACTAAGGAATGCGGGGCAGGGAGTTTAGGACCGGCCAGGTTTAACTCTAATTTGGAAATTGTAGAGGGAGAAGTATTGCTCAGATTAAATAGGCTGAAATCAAACAAATCACCAGGCCCAGAAAATATTTACCCTCCAGTTTTTAAGGAGGCTAGTGACTACATATATAAACCATTGACACATATTTTTAGAAAGTCATTGTGCGCTTGGGAGTTTCTGAAAAACTGGAAAATGGCAAATATCATCCCATTATATGAAAAGGGTGACAGGGCAGATCCAAGCAACTATAGACCAGTAAGTTAACATGAATCACAGGAAAATTAATGGAAGGAATTATTAAGGATAAGATTGAGCAGCACATCACAAGTACAGGAGTTTTTTCAACAGTCAGCATGGGTTCAGAAGATGGAGGTTGTGTTTTGCAAACATGCTGGAATTCTGTGAGGAAGAAGAAAAAGCATATGATCAAAGTGGAACATATGATATTTATCTTTACTTTCAGAAAGCATTTGATAAGATGCCGCATGAGAGGTTGGGCATCAAACTAAAAGAAATTGGAGTTCAGGGTGATGTTTTTAAAAGGGTTCAGAATTGGCTCAGACACAAGAGGCAGAGGGTGATGGTGCGAGGAATTGGCCGATGTTAAGAGTGGTGTTCCATAGGGGTCAGTGCTGGGGCCACTTCTATTTTTAATATATATAAATGATTTAGACAAGAATATAAGTAACAAGCTGATTAAGTTTGCAGATGATACCAAGGTAGGTGGATTGCTCTGCTCTATCAACTTCCTGACAGTGTTCAGAAGCCATTAAGAAGGCAAACAGAATGTTAGATTATACAGTATATAGCACAATGTGTAGAGTTCACGTCCAAGGAAGTTATGCTAAAGCTGTATAAAGCACTGGTGAGGCCTCATCTGGAATACTGTGTGCAGTTTTAGTCTCAAGGCTACTAAAAGGACATATCAGCACTAGAAAAGGTCCAGAGAAGCTCAACTAGACTGATTCTAGGGCTAAAGGGGATGAATTGTGAAGAAAGATTAAAAGAGCTGAGCCTTTTCTGTTTAATCAAAAGAAGATTAAGAGGTTACATGAGTGAAGTTTTTGAAATTATAAAGGGAATTAGTAAAGTGGATCAAGACTGTTATTTTAAAATGAGTTCATCAAGATCACGGGGACAAGTTTCCAACTTGTTAAGGGTAAATTTCGCACAAGCATTCAAACATTAGGAGGTTTTTCTTTACATAGAGAACACTTGAAATAGGCTACCAAGTAGTGTGATAGACAGTAAGGCTTTAAGGACTTTCAAAACGAGACTTGATATTTTTTTAGAAGAATTAGGTAGACATAACTGACAAGCTATGTTGGGTTAATTGATCTGTTCTTGTCTAGATTGTTCTAATGTTCTATTGTTACAGATCACAATGTCATCCGCAAACATCTTGTCCACCGGGACACCTGTCTAATCTTGTCTGTCAACCTGCCCATTACCATTGCAAATAAGAAAAGGCTCAGAGCAGATCCCTGATGTAATCCCTCCTGCACCTTAAATGCATCCGTCACTCCCACTGCAGTCCTCACCACTGTCACACTTCCGTTGTACATATCCTGTTTCACTTTTACATACTTTTCTGCCGCTCCAGACCTTCTCATACAATACCACAACTTCTCTGTAGACACCCTGTCATATTATTTCTTAAGTCCACAAAGACACACTGCAACACCTTCTGGCCTTCTATATATTTCTCTTTGCACACCCTCAGAGCAAACATCGCATCTGTAGTGCTTTTTCCAGGCACAGAACCATACTGCTGCTCACTAATCATCATTCTTCACCAAGCTTCCACTTTTCTTTCCCATATGGCTGATCAATTTTATACCCCTGTAGTTACTACAACTCTGCACATCATTCTTATTCTTAAATATTGGTACTACTACACTTCTTCTCCACTCCTCAGGCATCCTGCCACTTTCCTAGATTGCATTAAACAATCTGGTTAAAAACACTACATGTACTGCCATCTCTCCTAAACCGCTCCATGCTTCCACAGGTGTGTCATTTGGGCCAACAGCCTTCCCATTCTTCAGCCTCTTCAAAGCTGTCCTTACTTCCTCCTTGCTAATCCATTAAACTACCTGATTCACTATCTCCACATCATGCAACCTTCTATCTTTCTTATTTTCTTCATTCATCAGCTTCTCAAAGTACTCCTTCCATCTGCTCAGCATATTCTCTTCACTTGTGAGTATGTTTCCATTTTTATCCTTTATCACCCTAACCTGCTACACATCCTTCCCTGTTTGGTTTCTCTGTTTCGGTGCAGGTCCTTTTCTCCCTCCTTAGTGTCTAGCCTTTCATGCAACTTATCATACACATCTTTAACCTTTGGCACCCCTCTTTTCACCTTATGCCATATCTCCTTATGCCAAGCACAATTCTAGCTGTCTCCATTACCACTTCCACTGTAGTTGACCAGCTATCTTGTAACTTTTCACTTCGGCCTAGTGCCTGTCTTACCTTCACTCTGAACTCCACATTACAGTCTTCCTTTTTCAGCTTCCACCATTTGATCCTTGGCTCAGACCACCATCCTATGCTGCCTAACTCTGCTTTCTCCTCCCATAAGTCTCCAGTCTCCTTCATATTGACCCTGTATAGCATATAATCCACCTGTGTGCATCTTCACCCAATCTTGTACGTCACCCTGTGTTCCTCCCTCTTCTTAAAATATGTATTTATCACAGTCATGTACATCCTTTTCGCAAAATCCTCAGTCATCTGACATTCTGCATTTCTCTCTTTAACAAAATAATTACCAATTACTTCATCATCCCCTCTGTTCCCTTCACCAACTTGTCCTTTGAAATCTGCTCCAATCACCACTATCTCGCTGTTCTTTCAAGATAACCCTTACCCCATTTCTCTTCCCATGCACGCCATGGGAGAACAATTTGAATCCACCTGCAATATGCCTGGCCTTATTCCCTATACGTCTCATCTCTTTCACAAACAATATATCAACCTTCCTTCTCTCCATCATATCGGCTATATCTCTCCCTTTACCAGTCATACTGCCAACATTCAAAGTTCCTACCCTGACTTACACTTTCCTCCTCTCCTCCTGCCACTGGACACACTTCCCCCTCTTTTTCTCCTTCAGACAACAGTAGTCCAATTTCCGTCAGCACCCTGTTAGCTACCAGTATTGGTGTCAGCCAGTAGGAACCCAGTAGGAAATCAGTAGATCATGCTGGGAGATGTAGTCTGGCAGAACAGCCCTTCTGGGGTCTACAGGTGCCACAAGAGGGCACTCCAGGGAGATGTGCTCCATGTTTTGTTGGACTTCCATATGACCCAGAAATACTTCCAACAGGCAGCAGTCCTGACACTATAAGTACTCCCAGGTCCGCAATAAAAGGGACAGCACTCCCTTATCCAGACTAGTTGGAACTAGGAGGAAGGAAGGCAACACTCAACTGGAATAGGGCAGTGTAGTGGTGAAAGGAGAGGAATTGTGAAGAGATTGTGAGAGAGATTAGTGTGTTTTGGTTACTTCTTTGTGGTTAATAAACATCCATTTTATTTGAACCTGGTACTGCATTTGTGTGATCGTGTTGGGGTTTGGGGCTCGCTGGTGCCCCGGTTCTATCATAAAATTTACTCAAGTCAATTTTTTGATGAAGCAATTGAATTTTTTTTTTTAATTTTATTATTTTTATTGTAATCATTCCATACAAATAAATTAATTTTTACAAAAAAAAATAGGATGAAAACAACTTAACCCCCACCCCTAAGAAAGAGAGCATGGCCAACGGAGTAAAACTTAAAGCTTATAAACATACCTAAATTGATTAGTTTAAAAGGGCAATAGAGATGAATGGAGAAGAAAAAGAAATGGTAGAGATGAATGGAGAAGAAAAAGAAATGCGGAAAGAACTGCTTCCTCGGTGCTTTAAGATCTTATCTTAAAATATTATTGATTAGATCCTGCCAGGTTTTGAAAAAAGTCTGTACCGATCCTCTAACTGAGAATATGATTTTTTCCAATTTCAAATAGTATAAAACATCGCTTTCCCACTGACTTAAAAGAGGAGAGTTAGGATTCTTCCAGTTTAGCAAAATAAGTCTGCGTGCCAATAGTGTAGTGAATGCAATCACAGTTTGTTTGTCCTTCTCCAATTTAAGCCTATCTGGAAGAACACCAAACACAGCTGTTAATGGGTTAGGAGGGATTGTGACACCAATGCTCCCTGAAAGGCACTTAAAAATTCGCAGGTTGGATCTTGACCTGGGAACATTTTGGACAGTTTTAAGCGAGACAGATGTGCTCGATATATAATTTTGAGTTGAATAATTGTATGCTTTGCGCATATGGAGCTCGAGTGAATTCTCTGCATTGCTACCTTCCACTCCTTTTCTGATATATTGATTAAAAGATCTTTTTCCCATTGTCCTCTAGGATCTTTGAAAGGGAGGGACTGTAAAATAATTTTATATATTGCAGAGATGGTGTCTAAGTCCTCGAAATTGAGCAATATTTTTTACAGCCTGGAGGAGGGTGCAAGATGAGGAAAATCGGGCAGGTTCTGTTTAACAAAGTTCCTAATATGAAGATAGTAAAGAAATGTGTAGCTGGAAAGTTAAATTTGGATTTTAATTGTTCATAAGATGCAAAGATGTTGCCTATATAAAGAAGCAATCTAATCCCAAATCTTTTCCAGATATTAAAGACTGCATATGTTTGTGAGGGTTGAAAGAGGTGGTTCTCTTGCAGAGGTGCCACAGATAAAAGATTGCTTCCGTATTCTGAGTGAGTGAAGCACTAATGGATTATTAGTAAAATGGCGATAACTTACATTTGTTGGGGCACAGAGCAGGGGATATAAAGAAGTACTGCAGGATTTTACTTCTATTGCGGACCAAGCCTGTGTATGTTCATCTATTTGTGTCCAGGTTTTTATAGCTTGTATGTTTGCTGCCCAGTAATAAAACTGAAAGTTAGGTAGAGCCATGCCACCTTCTGCCTTAGGTCTTTGTAGGGTCACTCTTTGGATACGTGGATGTTTTGAGTTCCAAATAAATTAGGTTATTGTTGAATCTAATTGCTTAAAAAATGATTTATTAATGTATACTGGAATCTTTTGAAATAAAAAAAGAAGCTTAGAAAGAGTACTCATCTTAACAACGTTAATTCTTCCAGCTAGAGTGAGATGAAGGGTTGAACATCTATGCAAGTCTTGCTTAATTTTTTCCATGCAGATGGCAAAATTTTATTGATAAAGAACTTTGTGTTTACTTGTGATGTTAACCCCTAGGTATTTAAACTGATCTGCAATGATAAAAGGTAGGGTATCTAATCTAATATTAATTGCTTGAGAATTCACTGGAAAGAGTACACTTTTATTCAGATTAGTTCTGAGACCAGAGATCTTTTGAAATTCTGTGAGTGCTGTTAAGACTGCAGGCACAGAATTTTGTGGGTCTGATATATGCAGTACCATATTGTCTGCATGTAGAGAAATTTTCTGTTCCAGTCCTTCTCTGATAATCCCCTTTATCTGATAAGCATTTCGACAGTGAACCGCCAGTGGTTCAATCCATCCATTATCCAACCCGCTGAATCCGAACAGGGTCACGGGGGTCTGCTGGAGCCAATCCCAGCCAACACAGGGCACAAGGCAGGAACCAATCCTGGGCAGGGTGCCAACCCACCGCAGGACACACACAAACACACCCACACACCAAGCACACACAAGGGCCAATTTAGAATCGCCAATCCACCTAACCTGCATGTCTTTGGACTGTGGGAGGAAACCGGAGCGCCCGGAGGAAACCCACGCAGACACGGGGAGAACATGCAAACTCCACGCAGGGAGGACCCGGGAAGCGAACCCAGGTCTCCTAACTGTGAGGCACCAGTGGTTCAATGGCGATTGCAAATAACAATGGTGACAAGGGATATCCTTGTCTGGTACCACGCTCTAGTTTAAAGTAGTCTGAGCAAATGTTATTAATAC
The DNA here is from genome assembly GCA_026402145.1 of Polypterus bichir lapradei. NCBI lineage: Eukaryota > Metazoa > Chordata > Cladistia > Polypteriformes > Polypteridae > Polypterus > Polypterus bichir. The sequence goes on from JANRMT010062831.1 coordinate 23,256,991, forward strand.
AGACTGCAGCTTCTGGATTGGTATACAGTAGTTTGATCCATGCACAAATGTTCGGGCCAAACCCAAATTTCTCTAATGTAGTGAAAAGGTATTTCCATTCAATCATGTCAAATGCTTTTTCTGCGTCCAGTGATAATAATATTTCTGGGGTGTTTGACTTTACTGGTGAGTATATTACATTAAAAAGGCGTCAAAGATTGGAAAAATTGTAAAATTGTAAAATTTTATTGTCTCTAGCTTCTGTAAATGTTGCTAATAAAAGGCGAGCTAGCTGAGTGGAGAATTTCTTATAAAATTCTACAGGGTAGCCATCAGGGCCTGCTGCTTTCCTGCCTTGAATTGACTTTATAGCATTTAGTATTTCTGATAGCGCCAAAGGTTTATCGAGTTCCTCCGCACTAAAAGTGTCTATTTGTGGCATCTGTAATGTATTCAGAAATGCATTAGATTGTGTGTTGTCTTCTTTAAACTCAGTAGAATATAAGGATTTATAGTAGTCTCTAAATGTGTACATTATGTTTTCATGGTCAATGATTTAATCTCTGTTTGTGTTAGTGATTACTGGGATTGCATTGCGAACTTCTTGCTTATGGATTTGTTGAGCTAAAAGCTTATTAGCATTCTCTCCGTGTTTATAGTAGTGATGTCTTGATTTATAAATTAATTGTTCAGTTTCTTTAGTTGTCAGGAGGTTGAGTTCTGAATACAGAGCCTGCCTTTTCCTATGTAGAGTCTTGCTTGGACGCCTGGCATGTTCTTCATCTATTTGAGTAATTTAGCTTCTTAGCTCTGATACTTTCTTGGTTTCTAACTTATTCCTGTGGGAAAGATATGAAATAATCTGTCCTCTTAAGAAGGCCTTGAGAGTTTCCCAGAGTATTCCTGCAGACACCTCTGAGGATCTATTTGTCTCTAGGAAGAAACTGATTTGTTTGGATATGAATTCTGTACAGTTCTTGTCTGCTAATAGAAGCGGGTTAAGACGCCATCTGCGAGGTGAGAGTGTTGGGCATAATGACTTTAGCTCCAAGATCAGAGGTGCATGTTCGGAGATAACAATAGCGTCGTACTTGCAAAATTTAATCGTAGGCAAGAAATGATTATCTATAAAGAAATAATCAATTCTTGAGTAGCAATGATGTACTGGTAAATAGAACGAATATGTTCTTGTGTTTGGGTTTAGAAACCTCCAGGGGTCTGATAACTTGTGGTCAGTTACAAACTGTGTAATTGTCTTAGCTGTGTTGGATGTCATCCCCCCTGTGACAGGCGTCCTATCTAAGAGTGGGTTTAAAACACAATTAAAGTCCCCAGCCATTGTAATTTTATGAGTGTTCACATTGGGAATGGATGCAAATGCATTTTGCATGTATTCCTTATCATCGATATTAGGTGCTGTCACGCACGCGCGAGTAGGAGACCGCGGACGGATCCGAACACACCTGGAAAGACATTCGCCGGCAGGGAATGGCGGGGTACTAACTTTCTCCCTTTACTTTCTTGTAGGAAAAGAGACGCTCCGCCACCATAAGCCGGGTTTTGACCTTACTGCGGTTACTTCCGCCCTTCCTCCGCCATCTTGTCTGACGTCATCAATCCCATCCTCGCTCACGGCTCCTTCCCACCATTCCTCCATTTCCGGCTCCTCCCTTATAAAATGGCCGCTGACGCCATGTTTGGCGTCGCGCAAATGAACTGTATTGTTTATGTTTTGACCATTATTTTTTTTTCTTATATTGTGGAGCGTCTACAATATACAGGGCTGGAAAACCCCAAACCTTTATGCTGTTTATTGATTCATCTTTTACAGTGGCGTAGTTGGCAGGATACAAGTCTCGAAATGACAGAGAGACAGGACCTCAACACCGTGCTACAGGGCATGAACGCCCAACTCCACGCCCTGCAGCAAGCACAAGAAGCCACCAACCGGGAGCTGGAGGCCACGAAGCTCAAGTTGGCAGAAGCCGAAAGAGCTCGGACAAATCCACCCAAACCAAAACCACCCCCTTTGGTGCCTATGACCGAGGCTGACGATGTGGAATCGTACCTCGGGATCTTTGAACGGACGGCCACCCGGAACGAGTGGCAGCGGTCCGAGTGGGCGTCCATCTTGGCGCCCTACCTGAAGGGACCCGCGCAGCGGGCTTATTATGACCTCCCCGAGGAGGAGGCCGCGGACTACGACCTCCTCAAGGCAGAGATCCTGGCCCGCTACGGCATTACGCCGGGCCAGCAGGCAACAGAATGGAGGAGTTGGCAGTTCGACCCGGAAAAGCCTGCTCGTGCACAGGCCTTCGACTTCTGGGGCAAAATGGGGCGCTGGCTGCGGCCAGAAGGACCCCAGGCTAGGAAAGCAGTCGAGCAGGTGGCCTGTGAAGGTCAGGTGAACGCGATGCCTAGTTCCCTCGCCCAGCAGGTCCGGCGGCACCCCTATAAGGACATGCCAGGTCTCCTCGAAGTCCTCGAGCGTCAGCTCGCGGTCCTCCGAGTCGGGGGGTCAGAAAAGTCTGCCCGTGGAAACCGACAGGGACGGGCGGCCACCCCCGAGCCCCCTCGACGCGCTGCGGAAGCGCCGTCTAGGCCTAAAGAAAAGCCGCTCTCGCCGCGCTGTTACAAGTGCGGCGAGGTCGGCCATCTGCTGCCAACTTGTCCCCTGAACGTGGCTGCCGAACCCATGGACTGCACCTGGGCTACTACGGAGAAGTACTGTACTCCGTCGCATCCCTTGGCGAGTCCAAACACGGGAGTGGTATTATTAAATGGGCATGCGGTGGTGGCTTTGTTTGATTCCGGCAGCAACATAACCATTGTCGCTCGCCGTTATGTGTTACCGCAACAATGGCTGAAACGACACTTACAAGTCACTTATGTGCATGGGGGGACCAAGTCGTATCGTTCCACACAGTGTTACATTACCTGGAAGGGGGACCTAACTAAATTGATGGTCGCTGTGTTGCCCGAACCCCCCTATCCGGTAATCTTGGGACAAGACTGGTCGAAAACCAATTGCGGTAAGACACAGACCGCTCCCGGGGTCTCGTTGGATCTGGTTATGAGGGGGCAAGGCGTCCCTCCCGTGGTCTCCATGCCGTGCACTAGGGCAGACCGGCCTGGCGCTGGCTCCTCGGGAATTACTTCCTCGGCGACGGACCCTGACTCCGCCGGGGAGGGAACAAGCCAGGGAACTATCCCGGGAACCAGGCCACAAGACCCTCTCGATAGCCTGGATCACCAATTTAGATCCACGCCGGCCTCCTTTAAAAGGGAGCAGTGGAACGATGATTCCCTGCAGTTTGCCCGGAATGCGGTCGTTTGGCCTAACAGCTCACAAGCCGACGATTACACACCACGCGAGCCTTTCTTTGTTATGGAAAATGATCTGTTGTATCGGGTGGCGACCCATGAGGGCGAGGTGAGGAAGTTGCTGCTAGTTCCGTGTACCTTCCGGCGGGAGGTATGCGAATTGGCTCACGCTCACCTCCTTGGTGACCATCTCGGGACCGAAAAGACCTTGGAGAGGATCAAGCTCCGTTTTTACTGGCCTGGGATTAATGAGGAGGTCCGGTGCTTCTGTCAGTCCTGCCCGGAGTGTCAGACTCGCCAGATTCCCAGAAGGGACCGTGCTCCTCTTGTCCCTATACCCCTAATCGACATTCCCTTCGACCGTATAGGGGTCGACTTAGTAGGACCCTTGGAGCCCTCAAACCGTGGCTATAAATACATATTGGTTATGGTGGATTACGCCACCCGATACCCAGAGGCGGTTCCCTTGCGCTCCGCTAATACGAAAAACATCGCACGGGAACTAGTAAATTTATTTTCCAGAGTGGGTATACCCAAAGAAGTCCTCACGGACCAGGGAACGCCCTTTACCTCGGATACGTTCAGGGAGGTAGCCAAATTACTCCAAATAAAGCACCTGAAAACGTCAGTCTATCACCCTCAGACAGACGGGTTGGTAGAAAGATTTAACCAGACGCTCAAACAGATGCTCCACAAAGTAGTCAGCGCAGACGGTAGGGATTGGGATCAGCTCCTTCCACTCGTGCTTTTTGCCTACCGGGAGGTACCTCAGGCCTCCACGGGCTTCTCCCCTTTCGAGCTGTTGTATGGACGACAACCCCGAGGCATTTTGGATATACTAAAAGAGGGCTGGGAGGCTGAGGCCCTTCCCTCCTCTAACGTATTGGAGTACGTCGCGCAAATGCGTGACCGACTCACAAAGATCAGGCCCCTCCTAAAAGACCACGTGACTCGTGCGCAGGCAGCGCATGCCCGGTGCTACAACCGCAACTCTGTCCTTCGGGAGTTCCGCCCGGGGGACCGAGTTATGGTACTCGTTCCTACCTCCCACTCTAAGTTGCTCGCTCACTGGCAAGGGCCATACGAGGTTAAGGAGAGAAAGGGACTGGTGGACTATTTGGTGAAACAACCCAATCGTTGACCAACTGAGAGGATCTACCACGTGAACCTGTTGAAACCTTGGAAAGACCGGGAGGTGATTCCTGACTCCCACAGGTCCCTCTCCCTCTTTTCATGCATGACCGCCCTTAACCTCGGTATTGAGCTAAGTCCCAAACAGCGGCAAGAGTTAACGCATGTGATCTGAGCCATCCCCGAAGTAGTGAGCGAGTCACCCGGCCGGACCTCGCTGATTGCCCATGATATAGTCACAAACCCCGGAGTAATCGTCCGGGAGAGACCCTATAGACTCCCGGAGGCAAAACGTGCCGAAGTGGAATTAGAGGTGCAACGAATCAATCAATCAATCAATCAATCAATCAACATTTATTTATATAGCACGTTTTCATACAAAAAAATGTAGCTCAAAGTGCTTTACAAAATGAATAGAAAAATAAAAGACACAATAAAAAAATAAACATAAGTCAACATTAATTAACATAGAATAAGTAAGGTCCGATGGCCAGGGTGGACAGAAAAAACAAAAAAAAAACTCCAAAAGCTGGAGAAAAAAAAAAATAAAATCTGTAGGGGTTCCAGACCAAGAGACCGCCCAGTCCCCTCTGGGCAATACGAATGTTGGATATGGGCATAATTGAGGAAAGCCATAGCCCCTGGTCCAGCCCTATCGTCCTTGTTTCCAAGCCAGACGGCTCCTGGAGGTTTTGTAACGATTTCAGACGCCTGAACCAGGTGTCTAAGTTCGATGCCTACCCGATGCCTCGTATTGATGACCTCCTTGAGCGGCTGGGTACGGCCCAATACTTGACTACTCTGGATATGACAAAAGGGTATTGGCAAATTCCCTTAACGGAATCCGCAAAAGAGAAAACCGCCTTTAGCACCCATAGTGGACACTGGCAATATAAGGTCCTCCCATTCGGGCTGCACGGGGCACCCGCAACCTTTCAACGTCTGGTGGATAGAGTGCTGAAACCCCACCAGTCCTATAGTGCCGCCTACCTGGATGACGTTGTCATCTATTCCGGCACCTGGGAGGAACATCTATTGCAGGTCTCTGCTGTCCTCACGACACTAGCTAAAGCCGGTCTCCGCATAAACCCCCGAAAGTGTTTTTTTGGCTTAAAGGAGGCCAAGTATTTAGGCTACCTGGTGGGACGGGGACAGGTGAGGCCACAGTGTTCAAAAATAAAAGACATCTTGGAATGGCCCCGTCCGAATACCAAGAGGCAGGTGCAAGCTTTCTTGGGGTTAGCGGGGTATTACCGCTGGTTCGTGCCCCGTTTCTCCAAAAGGGCCGCGCCCTTGACTAATCTAACAAAGAAGGGTGCTCCCTTATACGTGGTGTGGAATGATAAGGCGGAGCACGCATTCAGTGACCTAAAGAAGGCCCTTACAACGGCACCTGTATTAAGGACGCCCGATTTTGGGCTCCCGTTTATTCTCCAGACCGACGCTTCGGACACAGGCCTGGGAGCCGTGTTGAGCCAAAGTGTCGATGGTGATGTACCTAAGCCGGAAACTGATGGACTGGGAGACCCGGTACGCGGCAGTGGAGAGGGAGGCTTTGGCCATTAAGTGGGCGGTGACCCATCTACGGTACTACCTGTTGGGTCGCGAATTCACTCTGGTGACTGATCACGCTGCACTTCAGTGGATGTCCCTACATAAAGAGTCGAATCCGCGAGTCACCAGGTGGTTTCTGGATTTGCAACCTTATAAGTTCACCGTCACTTATCACCGGGGCACCCTTCAGGCCAATGCCGATGCCCTCTCTCGTATCCACGACCTCTCGGTTAGGTCCGCCCGACCTGACGGTCCTGGGCTAAGGGGGGGGTATTGTCACGCACGCGCGAGTAGGAGAACGCGTGACGGATCCGAACACACCTGGAAAGACATTCGCCGGCAGGGAATGGCGGGGTACTAACTTTCTCCCTTTACTTTCTTGTAGGAAAAGAGACGCTCCGCCACCATAAGCCAGATTTTGACCGGTTACTTCCGCCCTTCCTCCGCCATCTTGTCTGACGTCATCAATCCCATCCTCCCTCACGGCTCCTTCCCAGCATTCCTCCATTTCCGGCTCCTCCCTTATAAAATGGCCGCTGACGCCATGTTTGGCGTCGCGCATATGAACTGTATTGTTTATGTTTTGACCATTATTTTTTTTTCTTATATTGTGGAGCGTCTACAATATACGGGGCTGGAAAACCCCAAACCTTTATGCTGTTTATTGATTCATCTTTTACAGTGCATAAACATTTATGAAAATCACTTTACAATTAAATAAGTTACCCATGACAATCACATATCTCCCTTCAGGATCAGATACTACATCTGATGCTACAAATGAGACTGTTCTATATATGAAAATTCCCACTCCTCAAGTTTTCTTTGTAAAGCTAGAATGGAACATTTGGCCAGTCCAGTCTTTTTGCAGCCGGAACTGATCCTTGCTTAGTAAGCGGGTCTCCTGCAAAAATACTATTTTAGCTTTTAAACCTGTTAGGTGAGAGAATACTTTCTTTCTCTTTAATTCGTGATTCAGGCCTTTAACATTCCAGCTCACAAAGTTAACTGTCCCATCATGGAGACATTGATTCTGAATTTTTGATGTCATTTTATAGTCTTAACTGGAAGTGAGACAGCTTTAACCTTAATTTCCAATTTCCCCACGAGCTATTGCCATTCTGCCTATTGTTACATTGATAGTTGTAATTATAAGGGTTAAAAGGATAGATTAGATATAGCCTGCTCTCTTTCTCTTCCTCCCTTATCCCCCCATTTTGCCTCCCCACGTGAGGCTGGACCCCACCTCACAGTGTCCCGGTCCTCTGACATACCTAGAGACAGAGCACGTCCAAAGCAAAACAAGCCCCCACGCAGCGGCGTTTTAGGATTAAAAAGTAGAGATATCTATTGCCAATATACTCTAAATAATATATGCCTAAATATAATCATTAATAAACTATAAGCATAAAATATAATCTTCAGCAATCTTAAAGTATTAAGATAATAAAAACCCAGGGAATGGTGTTAAAAAGTGGTCCAGAATAAGCATAGTAAATCCAAATGAAATAATACCAGTAACAATAAACCAAGGGAATGATATTAAACATTTTTTTCTCTTTTAGGGCAGTAAAAAAAAAAATTATTAATTTCTTCCACACACACGTCTATAACTGTAAGTAAAGCATAAACAGAAAGCATCCGAGTAATTAAAAGAATGTATAATTATAATATCTGCATTATTACAAATGGATCAGACAGCAGGTGATATCTACAGTACTTGCCATGCCATGACAGGATGTGACTCACTATTGTGTTTCAAAAAAGTGTCGGGATCAGCTTTCTCAATTCCTTTTCTGCTTCTTCCTTGCTGGCGAAGACATAGAATTGACCTTGCAATTCCACTTTCAGTTTGGCAAGATACAAGAGGCTGTATTTGATATCGGCTTGCCGTAACCGCTGTTTAATGTTGTAGAAGGCTGCACGTTTAGCAACTGTTGCAGGAGAGAAATCTGGGAAAATACGAATGTGTTTATTTTCAAATATAATCTCTTGCTTGTGTCTGAGAGGTGCCATCACATCTAGCTTAAATAATAATCTCTCGAAGCAGACAATAAAAGACCTAAGTCTAATGATATTAGATCCGCTTATGCGGTAAGCTGCTGCTATCTCGGTATCTGATTTAATTTCTTCTCCAGTTATTTTAGAGAAAATTTAAACTGCGAATTTCACTGTGTTTGGACTTTCATGATTCTCAGGTAGACCTTCGATTCTAATATTATTCCTTCTGCATCCATCTTCCAGAGCAGCAAGTCTGTCTCAGAGTTTCTTGCATTCAGAATTTGCAGCTGTAGCTTTTACATCGGTGTTAGATGCCAGTTGTTCCGCTGTTTCAATTCGGGCTGTGAATGTCTGCTTAACGTCATCCAACTGATCAGCAAGTTTCTTCAGGCTCGCGAGGAATGAATGAAAGCACGGATGGAAAGGCCATTTCTGGCTTCAAGTGATCTACTGGAATCAGCGAGCTCTTGTGACCTACATCACTTGCACCTTCGCTCCCATTTTCGCTCTCGAGTGGAGAATTTGCAGTGGAGCATGGTCCTGGGAAGTCTGTGCATTTGCCTGCCTGTTCCAGGTCAGTCTCTGAAAGGCCATACCTCGCACTTGGGCTTGATGTCTGTCTAGTCGTGGATGTAGCTTTAAGTTTCCTTTCCAGTTCTTTCTGACGCCCTTTCTTGTTACTCATGTTTATATATTGTAGTGGAAACCCCTCGGGTCGGTTAAATGCAGGATACCTCAAAATCATAAGAAATAAGTGAAAAAAATAAAGCCACTGCTAACGGAGCTGCGCTTCAGACGTCCATCTCCCGTAATGGACGAGACCATGCAATTTAAATTTTATGCTTTGATGTACAGCATTGTGATTTGTAGCAATTTTAAATTAATTTTGAATCATATTTTTAATATTATTGAATACTGTTGCTGTCTAATAATATAGAGCTCACCACCTCTAAACCCCTACACACTCCCTCTACTACATATCCAGTACATGTATCCCCAAAACACTGGGTGCATGGAACTAACCAGCCTTGGAACGGGTTGACATTTCATTTCACTTATATGGGATCTGTTTAATGCTAACAAAGAAGCAAACCTGCATGTCTTTGGAATGTGGGAGGAAAACTGGATTATACAGGGAGAACTATTCACAGACACAGGGAAAGCATGCAAATTCCACACAGAGAGTTACAAGGCTGTGATTATTTGTATGGAGCTATGACATAGCAGTGCTAACCACTATACTTACATGGATTTCTGGAAACAAACAGTGGTTTAAGAATTTCATAACTAGTGTTTGGTGTACTTCCAGATGGGCTTAAAGTGGAGAAAGACAAACAAACTGTAATTGCCTTTACTTCACTATTGACACATAGACTTATCTTGCTCAATTGTAAGAATCTTAACTCAGCTTTTTTAAGTCAGTGGGTAACTGATGTTATATACAGTACAGTGATCCCTCGCTATATCGCGCTTCGACTTTCGCGGCTTCACTCCATCGCGGATTTTAAATGTAAGCATATCTAAATATATATATCACGGATTTTTCACTGGTTCGCGGATTTCTGTGGACAATGGGTCTTTTAATTTATGGTACCTGCTTCCTCAGTTTGTTTGCCCAGTTGATTTCATACAAGGGATGCTATTGGTGGGTGGCTGAGAAGCTACCCAATCAGAGCACGAATTACATATTAAATAAAACTCCTCAGTGATATACGATATGCTTCCCGTGCGGTGCTTCGCAAACTTAAAAGCTCTAGCAGCACGTATTGATTTTTGATTGTTTACTTTCTCTGTCTCTCTAACTCTCTGACATTCTCTGCTCCTGATGAGGGGGTGTGAGCAGAGGAGCTGTTTGCACAGAGGCTGTTTGCTTAGAAGATACGGACGCTCCTGTAAAAAATGCTGAAAGACTACCTTCACATTGATCCCTTCATTGCGGCTGCTTTATCGCGGAGCTTCACATACATAAAAGCCCAACAGCCCTATTGATTTTTGATTGTTTACTTTACTGTCTGTCTCTGACATTCTCTGCTCCTGACGGCACTCCTTTGAAGAGGAAGATATGTTTACATTTTTTTTAATTTTGAGACGGAACTGCCATCTGTCTTGTCATGGAGCACAGTTTAAACTTTTGACTAAAGGGTGTTATTTCATGTCTAGAAGGCTCTAATAATGTTAAAACACGCATTTAGAAGGTCATAAACCAGGTTTTTTTCAATGCTCTAACTGCGAACATATTAGATTTATAAATAAAGAATCCTACTTCGTGGAAATTCATTTATCTGTCTGGAGCGGATTAACCGCGATAAACAAGGGTTTACTGTAAAACTGTGCGGAGAATATTTATAAACAGTGTGGGAGAGTTTCTAAGGACTTAAAATACATAAAAATAACCATACAAACATATGGTTTCTACTTTGCGGATTTTCACCTATCGCGGGGGGTTCTGGAACGCAATCCCCGCGATCGAGGAGGGATTACTGTATTATCTGAAATAATACACTTAGATGATCTGTACAAAACCTGGCAGGATCTAATCAAAAACATTTTAGAATAAGCATGTAAATTGAGGAAGCAGATTCTCTTCCCTTTTTTTACTCTATTTATTTATTTTTTTTTCCTTCTATTAAAGTCTTGCACTGTTGGCCTAGTTCTCTCTCTCATGGGTGGGGGTTGATTTGTTTCAAACCTAGTTTTGTAAAACTTGACTTGTTTGTATGGACTGTTATTTGATTTTAATAAATTCAATAAAATGATAAAAAAGAATTTCATAACAGATAGGTGTCATGATCTTATTATAACAGTTACAGTAGATACAATCACCATGTATGTCAGGATTCTCAGTGTTAAAAGTGAAGTTAATTATTCCTTTAAAGAATAAAAGGAATTAAGCAGGAAATACCAAATTAACAAACAAAAGTTTCCCATTGTTATACATTTAATCATCTGTTTGAGTCCTGATGACCCAATAATGAAACTTTATTTCACCTTGTGAGATTCTCATAAAATGTGTATTCTTAGGTCAGGCATGCAAGTAATATTTCACTGGAAGAAATGAGCTGACATACTTATGAATGTATTCATTCATATTAGTGACTATACAGCTCTTCCTCCACCTTCAAAAAATGTAATCTTCCCAACATTTCAAAAGTTAATCAATTCTAACATATCTAGATTCAACTTTTCCTGGTCAGGTTGTCTTGAGGATATGCAGGATAACCTTTGAACAATTGAATGCAGAGTTTTTTGTTATATTTTTGGAATACCATAAACTATTCTACAGTATGTTAAAAACTCTACTTTTTCCTTTAAATTAGTTAGATAGATAGATACTTTATTAATCCCAAGGGGAAATTCACATACTCCAGCAGCTTTGGTATATATATGGTATATATACAGCAGTTCTTGTTACTAAATTTGTATTAATCACTTTTAGAGGTATATAGTTATGTACGTGTATGTGCTTCCAATTGTGGCACCTTATCATTATCAGCCAATATACAGTATATCACAATCAGGAAATTAGACCCAGGATAAGACAGTGGTGATTTTGTAAAGGATAATTGAAACAAGATAAGGTAATTAGTGACGTGTGGATTTTGGTAATCCAATTGCCTTCTAACAGATGTTGTTTCACTGTGTGCTATTACCAAGAGTGCAAGATGAAGATGAAGACATGGAATATCATTCTGTCGGCTCTTGTCTTATCAAAATGTATGTTCTCTATTCTTCCATTTGCTTGGAGGGTGGTAACCATGTTATTTTCTTGTGCTCTCAAGATTTTACTTTTAAAGTTAAGTTGTTTATATTTTAGTATGTACGGATCCACTAAAATAGAAAGCCAAGGGTGACTCTTGTATTAAACCTATGACCATTAATCTGATTTGTTAATATTTTTAATAAAACAATTTTGTTTTCCTTCTTAAATATGCACACTCCTGGAACAGCATTATGTATACTGTACGCACAAGAGGTACGTGTTTTACCTGTTCCATACTTAATTGTTTGAAGAGGTGTATTTTTATTTTGATAATTGCAGATAAAAAGTTATACAACTCTTAATAATTTAGTATTTTTTACCTATTACTAGATATGGGGACCTTTTAGGTAAAATCACATAATGTTGACTTATGGTGTAACAATGGGAAAAATGAAATTGATCACCGACTAAGACACCATTATTTCAAAATAATCTTGACATTTTATTTTACTTTGAGTTTTTCTTTTCTTACAATATGATGTAGGATAGCATTTCAGACCAAGAAAAAGAGAAGGCCTGCAGGCATGAATGTCCAAATGGACCTGCCTTAAAATGGACGAGCAGCAGATGCATGCCAGGTGAGTGTTATAAAACAGGCTTGTCTTAAACACTGTCAGAAAGTCCTTATTTTTATTATTAATCAGTGCTTACTTAAAGACACATTTGAAATTGACAATAGGCAATGCTGCATTGTTGACAATAGGGCATATATGCCTTTGATTATATTTATTGTGTGTGTACAAATCTTTGTTGAACAACAATATTGTACACTGTAAATGTGTATTTTTTTCTGAAAAAAGGTGTTATGATTAATTTCAAATTGAAAAAGATGATTAGAAACCACAAGCTTCTCACCACTTTCTGTATAAAGAAGAGTTTTTTTTCTTATCTGGCAAATGCACTTTCTCATCATGGTTCTGGAGTATAAAATTTGCTATTTTATAAAGTATTACTTTTTTCTCTTAATAATGTAATACACTATTAAAGCCAGTAACAGAGAGGGCCTGACTACATTAAAATGCATTTGTAAGATAAAATGTGTCACAAGATTAGTAATATCTGCTATAGAATGACCTTTGCACATAATGTTTTATTATTTGAGACATGCAGCTCTATAATAGATAGCTCTAGACAAAATAAAAAACACAACATATTGATTACTTTTTTATAAAGGTTCCAAGCCATTTATCCTGCAAAGTACATTAAATATTCTTCTGTTGTATACTTTGTTTGAACCTTCAATATAGAACTTAAAATCTCTACTTGCATTTAAACACAAAATATATCTAGATCAATCAATAAGTCAGTAGGTGTTATTGTGAGACAAGCAATTTTTTTCAAGGTGTGTTTCTTGGTAAAATACAATTACCTACGTAAAATTACTAAAATAAGGTAAAATCAAAGACATTGTTTAATGTTTTTCCATTCTTTCTGGGCAAACTCTTAATAGAATCTACTTCAGCAAAACCTTGTACAGTGTAAAGAGAAGGTGTACCTAGCAACTCAGGTCATCTCTAATGCAAAGGTAATTTTATACCAGAGGCGACTCAGGTATCTCATATAATTGTTTCCACATTTTGCAGCTGACAAAAGTGCATTGCTGCTTCAGCTTTATACGGTACACATCAATCATAGTAAACATGCAAACCTGGTATTAACAGAAAACTTCAACTTGCGGAAACGTTTTTAATACATTTTTAAGTGTAGTACTAATTCACAGCCATTTTGAACTTAGAATATGGAACTGGTAGTCAAAGATCGCTTGTTATTGTTATCATCCTTACTATAATAACATTTAAACAGGATAAATTCTTATTAAAAATGAGTTTGTTCAATTAATACTCATTGAATAGTCATTTAATACATTTAATTGGTGGTTAAAGGTGCTGGCACACACCCTAAGGCGCTGGGCTTGGTTCATGGCCCAGTCAGTATTAGTGTGCACATTCTTTTTGTGTTGTAATGGGGTCTCAATGTGTAATTTATTTTCAAATAAAGAGATGTGTACCTGTCTGTTGTAGATTCAGGTTCATTTAAAAAAAGCTTAAGTAACACTGAAACATGTATTATGGTAAATGTGACTGATAGTATTGAACAGACCACCAAATGCAAATATATCAGAAAATAATTCAAATATACACAGACTACAAAATGCTCATTGTTACAGTCTGCTGCACATTGGCATTCTAATATAACCATTCATATTTTCTTCCTTGAAGCAAAACAAATCATTTTCAAGATCAATATGAAACTCATTGTTGTACTTTTTTCTGGGAGATGGGCAGCCTTTGTTCAGCATTTGGAAAATATATTTGGGACTTTAAGTAGTACTCAAAGGTGAACTGTTTATCTCCTCATAACAGAATGTTGTGAGGATTAGAACTGCTAAAACTCTTATGTCTTTGACCATTCATTAGAATTTGTAAAACTTAGGAAGGAAATCCTCATTTATCTTCTAACATGGGAAGGATATTTCAGGCTTTACAGATGAGATTTGTTGATGATGTTTTATAGTCAGTTTTATTGGTCAACAAAGCACTCTGGGTTTATTTAAAAACCATGTAGTTATAGAAGAGTGGCAGTCTTCATACTTTCCCTGTGTCCACATAGGTTTTCTGTTGGTTCACCAGTTAACTGGCCAGTGAATGAAGATGCTAGTGTCTGTTATGCTTTAGAATCTTATCCTGGATGGGTTCTTGCATTGTTTCCTGTGCTGCTGGGACAGGCTCCATGTCATTTGACATTGACAGTGAGTTGGAAAATGAATACATATTACCTGAGAATGGGGTTCTTACTTTAGTAATCCATTCATGAATTCCTTTTATAAACCTGCATATTTTAATGCAGCATCATTGAGGTCATACCCTTAACCAGAAGGTTGGGTGCAAGGCAATAGTTAGGTTTCAATTAGACACCAATCATTCTTAGAATTTTATAATTTTAAAGTTAACAATTTAAACTTGAAGAATTAACAATCAGTGATATTCCAGATAATTAAAATCTAAAGATATGGCCAGCATTTTAGCTTGTGTGAAATAATAACCATTGCAAATTGTAATAATGCAGATAGTCATAAATATTCAGTAAGTGCCACCTATATTGCTTTTAGTAAGCTGTTCTCTCTCAAGTGAACTTTGTTTTTTATTTGTAGAGAAGGTGATCTTTTAAAAAGTTCAGTCAGACTCTTACTTATTTATGAGCTTTTATTTCAGAATTAAACTTGTCTACAGTACAGCTTAAGTGTTTGCTAATTTAAAGTTTAAAGACTGCTTTTGGTTCTCACTTTTCTTTTGTTTCACTTATACTACATCTTGGTAACATTGGTCCATAGCATGTTTTTGATTGCTGGGAAAGTTTTTCAATCAGCATTTTATCCTTATTGAAAAGGTGTTGTATGAAGACAGCTTCATCAATCTTTGTTGTAGTTTGCATGGGCTAACAAATGCTTTGCCTGCCTTGCCAGTGGGAAAGCACCTAGAAGTTCTCTTCTCAGGCCCTCTTCATTATAGCAAATGTGTCTAATTGCTACAACATCTTTGATATTCCCTTTTGGAATAAGGCCACCATTCCATTCCATAACTGATGTTTCATGTACTTCGAATAAATGTTTTTGCTACTTTGGTGCTTCTGAGCTGTCAGAGAATCTCTTTAAGGCTCCATTTTTGATACATGTCCTAAGCAGTTCAAGCAAGAAGCAAAAAAGCACTCGAAACCATGTAAATGTTAGATTCTTTGCAAAATATTTCACTACTATTTACACTATTTTTTTGTAATCAATTAGTATAATCAATGATTAAATGCAAGATAGTAAAATCTTGTTAGGCATGTAGTTTCCACCAATACATATAGTATATTCACTTTATTTTATTACTTATGGAAATGTTCCAATGTGAAGGAAGCTAGAACTAATTGAAAACCTAAAAATAAAGTTAAAGTGCAACTAATGGAAACCAAATAGCCACCTAGTCCCCCCCTTAGTATAGTTTTTGTACAGTAAGATAAGTAAATGATCAATTTCCATCAGTCTTGAGATCCTTTTCCAAAACCAGGAGGGAGATCTTGTGAAAGCTGCAAGAACAAGTGCCACCATAGGACAAATAGACAAGAAGGAGAAGGAGAAATACTCTGATCGGACCAGAATCTTTGGGAAAACTATTGTAATATTTATAAACAAATTCACTGGCAGCTCCCACTGGGGTATGTGTTGGTAAAATATATAAATGGTAATGGAAAAACCCTGGCAAATAGTTACTAAACACAGTAGTTCTATTTATTCTTTGGGGAATTTTATTATTAGTTCTACATTTAATTCTGATCCAATGTAGCATAGAGTAGTAGTTTAGAGCTGTTCCTTGTTCTGTTTGTGGTCATTATAGACATTAAGTGTTTAGTAATTACTTCATTGTGGTTGCTTCATGAATTCAGCATACTGGGATAGAATTTGTGCATTCTTCCTGTGTTTTCTTCATTTTTTCTCCAGCTACTCCAGTTTTCTTGCTTCTCTCCTTCCTTCACTTTTTTGCTTTACAAACCCTTTATGACCTGAACCTCTTGCACGCCTTTGCTTCATCCGGACCTGTCTATAGCCAGTCTTGTTCTTTTCTTTGCACACCATCTAGCATTCTTTTCCTTAGGTGTTTTGTCTCATTTTACAAGGCATCATTTGATGAACCTTCTTTACCTTCCTTTTTTCCTCCATTAATTCTAAGTGTACCAGCCATCTGATCATTCTTTTCTCTATATCCTCCATGACTGTCATTGCTGTCCATCTCTTTACTTTTCTCAGTAGCCCAGATATCTTTCTCAGTGTTTTTGGCTCAAGGCTTGGCCAAGGCTGGTATGTGGGTCAAGGCTGGTAAATGTCCTCAGTGAGCTGGAGGCAGCTGATCTCAAAAGCTTATTAAAAGTCAGGAATAGCAATCTGTCATTTGAGCAGCTCTGCCAGCAAGCCCTGCTTCCTACATTAATGTTCATAACCCTTAGGCAGTGCATCATATAAAGCATCAGAGGAAAGGGGGCTCCAGTACCTTAAGACCAGAACCTATTAGCTAAGAGGGAAAACTCCAAAAGTAAACTAGAGGTCCTCCAAACTAGTAGGGGTTGACAGTGGGTCTAACACCCCCAGGATATAAGAACTCTACCCATTAAGAGAGCTGAAGTAATCAATTATTTTTTTCTCACACATTCTAAAAATGTGTGTTAGATTGATTGGTGATTCCATATTGGCCTTGTGTAAGTGAGAGAATAAACGTGAGTGGATCCTGCAGTGGACTGGTATCCAGTCCTGTGTTGGTTCCTTCCTTGCACCCTATACCTCTGTGATAGATGCTGTTTCCCTGCAACCCTGCATTAAATTAAGCCTATCTTAGAATGTTGTTATACAATATATACTGTATATCTAGATTGGAAATAGCAGATTTAGGGAATTGTTGAATGATTATCCATGATAACATCCTATTTCTTTGTGGATTCAGCCAAGATGATTCATGCTTTGTTATCTTAGGAGTTGTTAATATTAAGTTACTATTTACAGAATTTTTTCACCATCTAAAATTACATTTCTTTTCTTCAGAGACAGTGATGTGGGCCTGTTGTCACCAGTGATAGATCTGTTGTTAGATTCTGCTGAAATCATTTGTTCTGCACTGTGCTGCCTTTCAGTGTGTCCAAACTGGTGTAGGGCAGATGTAGGACAGTTTGAATCTAGTACTGGACTTTTTAATGAAATTATAGTCTTAACCAGTATTTAAAAAGAGTAGATACAGTGTGTCAGAATATTAAAAAACAGCCTGACAGAGACTTCAGAGTTTGTTGAAGTAAATGCTGAAATCAAGGTAAATTATGTTAGACTTATTTTCACCTTTAATAAGATCTTGAAACCAGCAGTATTAAGCTAAAGTAATTTTACTTTTAGGAGAAATAATTTTAAAAATGTACTTATCTTTTTGTTTGCTTTTGGTGTGTGTAATTTAGTTTTTAAAATTTACTTTTTAACTATACTGTAATTGTATATTCCACATCAGGTTTATAATTATTGAAATCAGTTGAATGACATTTAGTAATTATGTATAAAATAGGCATATGTAACTACTGCAAGAATTATTTCACAGCTAGTCAGTTGAATTTATCTTAAAAATATATAATATTCAAAGACCTGTTATATCTAAGTTATGGTCATACTGGGCAAGAGCCAAACCCAGCAGCACTACGTGCAAGATAGGAAAACAACTCTGGACACAGCAGTAGTCTGTCATAAAGCCGATTCATATACTGCCACACTAACACAGGTTCATTTTGGGTTCACCATTTAATGAAATATGAAAAACAATGTGAGTACCCAAAGTAATCCACCACAACCACAAGGAAAACATGCAAAGCTGTTAGACTAAATTTAGAAATGTATTTTGTACGAATAGTACAATATTTAGTAGCTCTATGACAAATCTATAATCTTAAGTTGTCTACTTTATTGTTGAAAAAAAAAGATTTATTACTACTAATGTTAAGTGAATTTGCTGAACAGTTCCAGTTTCTAATTGGTTAGGTTTGCAATCATTCTAAGTAAAATTCAAGAGTTGACTATTTATATAGATTTAAAATACCATTATGTAAGTGTAAAGATTTTTTTTTTTACTTTTTCCTTTATAAATTCAAATACTAAAATATTCTAATTTATAAAACATATTATACATACTCCACATACCAAAGCGTAATGTTCTTGCCTCACAGATCAAGGAGACATGGCAATGTTTGTGTGAATTTATGTTATTTCTGGGTGTTTATTGGGTTTCTCCCCACTTTCCAAAAATAGCTGTAAGTCATCTTGGTGTGTATAAATGTCGTATGTGATGGACTGCTGCATTGCCCAGAACTGTTTCTTGTTTTGCACCTGGTGCTGACGGAATTTGGACCAGCTCCCTACAACAATAAAGTGAAATACTGTAGATGGCTATTGGGATTGAAAGGATCAATAGTTACTCATATGCAAAGAAATGACTGTTTCTGAAATTGTTTGGTGGCTATAAAAGGAAAATTTTTCCACTAAAAACGTCAACATAGAGCAATTGTTAAAAAAGAATTTACTTTTTAATTAAAAAACCTTTCGTAATGGGTACATTTTAAAAAAAAATACAGTATTGGCATTTTACTGTAGGAAACTGTTCATCCTGCTATATGTTAAAGATAGATTTCTGAAGTCTTAAGAATCAGGCCTTGTGCATTTAACTTTAGTAATGGCTTGCTTTTTTTTCTAGAATGTCCATATCACAGGCCACTTGGATTTGAATCTGGAGCAGTAACTGCAGACCAGATCAGTTGCTCAAATGAAGATCAGTATGTGGGCTGGTATTCATCTTGGACCTCTAATAAGGCAAGGCTGAATGGACAAGGATTTGGGTAAGCCTAGACTGATGTGCCTAATGTGCAATATGACCTACTAATTTTCTCTAAAAATCCCCCTAACTGGCAACAATTAAAATAACTGAGTTATTGTCACCTTGTGATAACCAGTTATCAATATAATAATAGAGGGGTTCATTTCTGCCTTTGCTCATTGCCATTGGAAATATAACAAGCTAAATTTATATTTAAGGATATCTAAAATTAGTTTAAAGAAATCTTGATGTATCTTCTCTGTTTTAAGATACATGCAGATTATTTTAAAATGTCTCACTGTAATGTAGATATCTCAGTGTAATTTTGAAATATCTGAACATAATTTTCTGTTCCTTTCAGAAAAATTCAAATGTATTTCCCTTATCTTATCAATGGCACTTCTTGTCCTAATGTATTTTTGGGCACCTGAAATAAATTTGAAATTTATTAACATACCCTTGAGATATAATACATTCATTTTGAGATATACCTAAAAGGAGGCTACAAGTGCCATTCAGAAAATACAGTATTTTCAAAAATATGATACTGAATTTAAAATAGGTGCATATTTTTTGGTAGCATACATTTACAGTATATTTAAATATGAAATTAATTTGTAATACTGAAGTTTAGAAAAAAATCATATTTCTTGGATGTGGTCC
This sequence comes from Polypterus bichir lapradei, assembly GCA_026402145.1. NCBI lineage: Eukaryota > Metazoa > Chordata > Cladistia > Polypteriformes > Polypteridae > Polypterus > Polypterus bichir. Next base: position 23,276,776 of record JANRMT010062831.1, read on the forward strand.
TCAGCTAACTGTGCAATAATAATAACAATAATAACAATATTGAAATAAAGTTACTTTCTGGTATTTTTCATCTTATTTGTAATTCTGAATTCAATTCAATTTATTTTTGTGTAATTATTTTTTCTGAGTACTGGCCAATAGTGCTTACAGAAGTTTACTATAATGCTTTAAACCAAACATCATTTATACACATTAACTCTAAAAGATTAGTTTAAACACAATGTAGAACAGAGCACTTCAAATTGATTAGCATAAAGTGATAACAGTACACAGTAAGTCAATTAACATAATAACTAATGCATTATGTCCATTTGACAACAGAGAAGAGGAAAACACAAATTCCAGTCAACGGTTTTTCTAGGGCAATAGACCTCTGTGAGTTCATGGTGGATTTTTAACAGACACAGTCACAGGTTAGTTAAAGTCACAGCTCTGGTGACCTAGGCAATTTGGCTGCCCAACGATTAAGAATATATTCTACACAGTCTAATAAGAAGATTAAATTATTACATTTTTGGATCACAAGTCTCTTGCTATTTCTGTATTGCTTCCAGTTTTTTGCAGGAGTAGAAGGAAGGTAATGTGGCATTACCACCCAGTGCCATAGCAGGATACCAAGAAGATAAACAGAATAGAGAAAAGTTAGTAATAGTTTGTAATGAATGCCGTATGAAAAGCTAATAATATTTTATGCTGTGTTTATGTGGTCTCACAGTTTTCAAAGCTCCAATTTGTGAGTTTTTATCTTTCCAATTCAGTGCATTCACATGAGTTCTGGTTCAAGTTTTTTTTTAGAAACACCATGTTGTTGTTATGTTTGTTATTTGATCTGCAAAAAAAAAGCAATTAAAGGTATAAATAAAGTCATAGGTCTTCAGGCTCGATTTAAATGATGAGATTGATGGAGCATCTCTTACATAAACAGATAGATTATTCTACACCTCTTTAATTTTTAAGTTTAATGAAAATTGCTCCAGCCTATCAGAAGTGATGCTGGACCATACATACACACATACATTGACTTTTATATATATAGATTTGCTTATTAAGCATGACTAATGTTTGGAGTTTTAAATTCGCCATCTACTAATTTCTTAAACTGTTTATGCGTTTTTCCCAGAGAAAACAAAAATCAAAATATTCAACTAGAGTTAGCATTTACAATACTGTATCTTTTCATGTCAAAAGTCACAGTATTTTTGTCACATTTGGTAAATGTCATTTTAAACAGAACAATCTCTTTAATTACAATAAGGAGTATAATTTTTCTCAATTTCTGTTCTTTGATTGGATTTGCAGGTGTGCATGGCTGTCCAAATTTCAGGACACTAGTCAATGGCTACAGATTGACTTGAAAGATGTCAAGGTAATCTCTGGAATACTCACCCAAGGCCGTTGTGATGCTGATGAGTGGATGACCAAATATAGTGTTCAGTATCGCTCTGATGAGAATCTAAACTGGGTGTACTACAAAGACCAAACTGGCAACAACAGGGTAAGTAATCTGACCTAAAATGACAATAGCGGCATGAGTAACATGACATCAGTTTATACAAATTTAGGAGATTGTACATTGCAATTTCACCATCAGAGTCCCTTCTTTTAATACTTTCTGGAAATTTTGTGAATTTAATTTAGAAAAGGTAAAAGGATGCCCATCTGGAGTTTGCACTTGGTTTTGTGTCTGCATATGTTTCCAGTTTTTACCAGAAATTCCAGTTTTCATAAATAACAAAGGACTTGCAAGTTAGGGGGTATCTTTTATTTGGCATTTTGTCCAGTACTTCAGGATATGCTCTGACCCTTAACTGTTATGTTATCTCTAATGGGAAAGGTAATTGCATCATAGCAAAAAAATATCTCTTTACTTGAACTTTTGAGATCATAGGTTTCACTTTTCAAATGAAAATTTAGTTATTAAAATATTCACCCTAAACATTTTTTACTTAATTGTATTTATCTTTATTAATTAAATGAATAATTTAAGCATAAGTACAATGGGAACTGCCTATATACTGCAGCATGTGTGCATAAATTATTTTGATGAATTAACATAAAACTACATCAAAATCGAATTATCCACAAATGGCAAACATAAACAGGCATCTTGTCCAATTATGTGCATATTTTATTTGGCACTGTTGGCTGTACAAGTTCAGGCAGACTTATAATGCATGACATTAAATGAATTGGACTGTTTTTTTTTTTAAACGCGTCCTGTCAGTTCTTCCTTCATAACTGTCCTACAGCTTGTCATTTGATTGCTTGGACTCAACTTGCTTCATTATTTCTATTCCAAGTAATCATGAAATAACTGGCAGTATATTTGTTTTCTCCATTAAACATCATCATACTGCTACATTTCCCATGGAATTTAACAAGGTGTAATGGTAACGTGGAAAAAGTTAAAGAGAGTACACAGTTTCATCATACTGGTCAGATTAAACATAAAGGATAAGTTTAATATTTTTCAAGTTGAATTTCTTCACATTCATGTTATACATTACAGATTGAGTATCCCTAATCTGAAATTCCAAAATCTGAAATGCTACAAAAATCAAAAACTTTAAGAGTGCCAACATGATGCTACTTACTTGTATGTTGCCTCTAATTTTTTTTACTGTTGGACAGATGTGGGCAATGTATATGCAGATTCAAAATGGATTTATTTATTCTGAGGCCGGGTCTGGTCTCCTGTGATGCATTGGATACCACAAAGGTACAACGCATGATCGACAACCATGTGGGTGTAAAATGATTGTCTTCTGTGAAGTAGCATGAAGCACCATCACTCCATCAACTATCAGGAAGAGGGTGTGCAATAGTTTCAATGTGCTGCACAGTGCCAGTAAAAAGAAAAGAAAAGTACAGGATGCAACAAGTGGAAACTTGCACACAGGGGTTCTATTAATAAAAATTTTCCTGGATCCAACCATGAAAATATGCATATGCAAAAAAAAATGATAAAGCCTGGCATATGCACATTTCTATACAATGTATCACCATAAATCACAATCATTTTGTAAATGTGCGTACGCGAACCTGCTTCAAAACTCATAATGTTATTGCAGATGACTTGTGAGTTAATGGAATGTAACTGATTACAGTTAACAATAGCTGCTTCATTTTTACTAGGTGCCCTTATTGGTATATGAGAGTGCAGTAAATTTCTCTGATTATTTTAGGAAAACAGACACTGCTGCAAATTACCATTTTATGTTGGCAAAAACATGATATGTTTTAAGTACATCCACACATACAAAAACTGAATGTAGCATCATGTTGGTCGGATTAATAGCTTCCAGCACAGCAGGCATGATGTAGAGAAGGTTGGCTGAAATATTCCAGCCTATTGGCCAGTTCCATGAAAGTGGCAACAGGTAGCCTATATAAACTGATAACAAAATAAAAAGTTCATCAGTGCAGATACACAGCATTTGCCCTATTAAAAGAGAACTACAGTAGAGTCTGTACATCATATTCATAACTTGTGACATTTAATATTATTGTAAGTGATATGAATTATTATACCATATGCACAAGTTGTTATTTTGCTGGTTTGGCTGCATTTCCCAACTTGATTACATGTGTCCCCAAGATATTTTACTATGTATATGCAAATATACCAAGTAGACCAAGTAATCCAAAATACCTTTGGTCCGAAACATTTTGGATTAGGGATACTCAACCTGTAATTTGACACATAAAACTGTATTCTAAACTGAAGGATTTTAAAAATACCTTATCTGTTTTTGCAGTTTACAATGGGGCTTAAGGGTATACAGGGTCCATAAGTGATAGGAAAAGCCCTAAAACATACCAAATATATCCACTTTGAAGTAGCAAAGGGTTTGATTAAGAAAACACGCCTTTCATGTTTATAAGACATCCTTGTGCGTGATAATAGGAAACTAGAAATAACAATTTTATCACAGATTTTTGGTCCTGTTTTTCGTAAGGTAAGAATACATTTCCTGTTGGCCTGACAGCTCAGAATTATGACAACCCACCTCTACCTTTATATTATACTTAATTGCCTTTGCTTCTGCAATTCTGCTTCATCAGCGGTTATGTTCTGACTTGGCTTGTAATAACAGACAGATGTGCACTTAAATAATATAATTATTTTTTCCTAAATGGAGCTGATTTTTCATCCATGATTCATGCCAAGAGGCAGCATAGTGAAAGATCACATAAGACTTTCATTGTACTTTTTACAGATAATAATAAATCTGAAGTGAACTGATGACGCTACATTGTATTTTTAATAAAAGCCTTAGATTTCTGAAAGAGTCAAGCCCTCCTTTCTCTGAAAAAAGTAAGAGTGTGCGATAGATTGAAGTGCCATAAACCAACTATTGACATTTTTAATGCAAGAGGAGCAGCTCCTGCTGGGGACATGGTGATAAAAAAATTGAGAACAATGTGTTCGACTGGTGGCAGTAATGTTATGCCACATTTTAAGTTTACATGAGAAAACTCATTGACACTCACACATGCCAATTGATCTATAAAGGCATTGGGAAACAAGCAAAAGTCATGCAGGCCTATTGTTTTACAGCTAGAATAACACACTATCACTGTTGCCCAGGTTAAAATATAAGTACTAAACTTCTTAAACTTTTAGTAACTTGTTAATAAATTAACCTTAGCCTGTGTGTGTTCACTCTGAGATGGACTGATACCTTGGCCAGGGATCATTCATGTCTTGTTCCTGCTCCATGATTCTGCCCTCTATAAATGGTTTAAGAAGATGGATGGATGTAAGCCAGTAACAAGAGCTTGAAGTAGCTTAACGGTGCGTACAGGCATCTTGCGCTCCCATCTGATCCAATCTCTTCTGTAATATCATTTACTAATGCCAAAGAGCTCTAGTTTTGAAAGGGGACACCCTTCTCAATATTATATACTACTGTCAACATGCTCTGATCTCTGTGGGGGCTAAAAGTAAAGTTAATAATATACCAAGACACCAGCAACACAAAGTACAGCTAGAAGTTTGGTTTCACTTTAAGCACTGTCTATAATGTCACTTCAGTTCTTATTATATGTATGGGCTCGCTCAATATTCTCTTTCACTGAAACACATGCATTCATTATCAGTCCAGCAACAGCATATACAGTATTTACAAAATAATGAAATAAGCTTCCGTATAATATAAAAATATAAAGGATTGTAACTTCAATTACTTTCCAAGGTGAATCCACACCTTTTGGACTGAAATGTCATTGCAGTGGAGGACACAATAAAGCAAGTGAATTGCTTAAAACAATGTTTTTCTCTTTTCCTTTTTTAAATGATAGAGATATGCTGTTTTTCAATATGTAATCTCAAGATGCAGATCAATACATGACAACATGTTTGGCTTGACAAATTGACTTATTCTGTAAGTTTTAAAGCTTTTTCTGTCACCTATGGACCTGTGTATCCTTCATCCCTATTGTACGCTGCAAGAACAAATAAAGTATTTTAAAACTTTTTTTTAAAACTGCTTTACTTTACAACACAGTTTTATGTGGCAAACTAATAAATAAAATGATTGTGAGGAAATAAGTTTGACTTGAAAAATGCCAAACTTATCCATTTTTAAAACAAATAATAGCTGCTTTTTCTAATCTTGCTTTTGGTAGCTGTACAGTGGCATGCAAAAGTATTAAATCACCATGCAAGTCATCATGTTTTTCTGCATCACAAAAGATTTGTACACATATTTATCTATTCAGTATTTTTAATGTGAAATAATGTATGATGTAACAATACATTTCCAAAGTGCAATAAACCATTTTCTATAGATATTTAACTGAAGAAGAAATATATTAAGAAAATGTGACTGTTAGCTTATTGTACTTTACATAGAACAAGTATTTTGTATCTGAATAGTATCTTTATATATAAAAAGCTACTGTGGCTGTCTGTTTGTCTGTCCAGGATTTTAAATCACCTGCAGCTCGCAAACCGTTTGACCTATTGACCTGAAATTTGGCATACATATACTATGTGACCGCTACTGTCTGCTTTCGGGGTGATGATTGACCTTCAAGGTTATTCTTCTTTTTATTTAAATTTTATTTTATTGTATAATCAACTCTTGGCAGCAAGAGTTGGCCGTTCTCATCCATACCACCTTCGCTGTCACTTCTTCTACCTCTTCATATCTTAAATCATTCTTGAGGCAGATTGAAGACTTAAGTGCCAGCTTAAGTGAAAAATTAAAGAAAACATACTAAGTAATTGCAACACAAACACTGACTTAATCAGTTTTAAAGTGAAAAGATACCGACGAAAGAAGAGAAGAAGCGGGCCGCTAGAGTGGAAAAAGAATAGCTGCTCAGGAAACAGCAAACGCATCAACCTCTGAGCAAGCGAATGCTAAACGTGCAGTGAAAGAGTATGAAAACTATGAATGCTCAAGTTAAGTGTATTCACTGCACGTTATCATGCAGTGCGCCGTTACTGGTTGAATATAATTTGGCCTGCATTTGTACCTGTTTTTAAAAATGCATATGTTTTGTCAGCAGTGCGCTCAAATGTAAAATCAACATCTGCTTACTCATACAAAAAAAAAATACACATGAGTATTTACAATTCATCAATGTGGTCACAGTACATTTCTGACCACCTCCGACTGGGGTTTCTATGATGTGGCCATAATCCGATCACATGTGCTTTTATATCTGGCTTTTAGTCTGGCCGAATGCTTTCCAGTCATCATTGGATCTAAAACAATGTATATTTTACAACAGGTATAAAGGAGCCCTTTGCTGCAACACAACTAACTAACTCGGATGCATTTATTGGTTAAAACAAATGTGAAAACAAACTTTTGCAGATCGTTTGAAATTCCTTCATTCATTGCATTGAAAAGGGAAAATGTTTCACAGCTTTGAATCTGTATAACTATCCATGTATGAAGGATATTAGGTTAATGGGTTCATTAAAACACATAAGACAACAATTATTGAAAAACACGACTAAAACGGAAAGTTCTGTGCAACTGATTTCTGAGGAGAAAAATAAGGTTGCCATTGAAAAAAGCTTGAATCAGATATTGGCCACAACTTGGCAGAAGGCTTATGGGAAACTCTGTGGCCAAGCTGAAGATTATTACATGTGCTGATAAGGTCCAACTTTGGCCTCGGTGCGAAGTTCTGTTTGTATGAAGCAGATCATTCTGAGCATGCTATTCTGAGCAGGCCTTGTGGTGAACACATTATTTTGTGGGAATTCTCCTGTAAGTGGAAGATTTGTGAAACTAGAATGTGAAAGTAATACAGAGAAGTAGAAAGAAGTTGTGGAGGAAAACCCACCACAGCCATCAAGAGATATGTGCCTTTGTAGGAGATTGAACTTCTGACAGAGCAGTGACTCAAAATGTGCAGCCAAAGCAAAATTGCAGTGGTGTAAAAATAAAGTGGTTCTGTAAGGGGCCAGTCCAATCGATAATTTATGGCAGCAGTTGAAATCTGTTCTTCAGCAATGGCATTTCTTTGAAAAAACAAATTTCTTTGTTCAGCTAGGTAAAACAGTTGTTGGTGCTTCTACCAAATTGACAGAAAAGGTAAATTCTTAATTAATACTAGGCTGACCCGCCTTTTAAGGCGACCGACTTTTAAGTTGACCACTTCTTAAGGCAATTCAATATGTAGATTAATTTGATATTTTATACAAACTCATTAATTTGGTTATATTGCATTTGAGCGGTATTACTTTAATACTCGTAGTTTCTGTTATTTTTGTGATGAAATTTAAACTTTTTTTCTATATTGAGGTCGTCCTTTTGAACCCCCCTGATATTTACTACGCGGTGAGGCATTTGTACTCCATCAACATTAATTATTTCCAGAGACATAATTTTGTCTATTTTTCCAGCAAAGCAAGGGAACGATGGGGACGGAAGGACAATCCCGACCGCTTTTATATAGTAAGAAAGAAGAAGAAGAAGATATCGCACAGTCTGGAGTAGAAAATCATCTTTTACCTAGAAAAACGAAACTACAAATCCCATCGTGCATTGCAAAATGGACGGGGCGTGTGTGAAACTCCGCTCCTGCGTAGCACTCACGGGACGGAAGGACAATCCCAATGGCTTTTATATAGAAGGATATTATTTTCTATTTTATAGTTTTGAATAATTTAGAATGATCTGTGGAATTTCATATTAAGTTTGACATTAGTCATCTTTTGTGTTGGCCATCAGCAAATAAATCTCAGCTAAAAGCAAAAAGATTATGTACTGTAAGACAAGAAAATCAGAAAAAATATAAGGACTGAATAATTTCTTACCACCACAGTTTTGCTAGTTTCATAACTCTTATGATTTAAGAGATTAGTAATTTAAGCAATTAATTAATTGTAAATTAAGTAATTTAAGTCTTTCTACAGGCACAGTAAATAATTTCCATTAAAAATACATTTCTTTCAGCTAAATGAATTAGAATTAGAGCTAGAACTTTATTTGTCCCTCTGGGAAATTTTTTAATTGTGTCTTTTAAAAGAACTGGGTACATTTTCTGTTTATGTTTGGGCCATATCTTAGTACAGAATAAATGTAGCTGGTATATTTAAAAATGTTTTTGCATTAATTAAGAATTTTTGTCTGAACAGGTGTTTTATGGAAACTCAGATAGATCATCATCAGTGCAGAACCTGCTTCGTCCACCCATCATTGCCAGGTACATCCGGCTCCTGCCACTGGGTTGGCACACACGTATTGCTGTACGCATGGAATTGCTGGAGTGCATAAGCAAATGCCCCTGAGCCAGTGGCTTTAGGCCTCATTCAACTGGACATTTTCCCTTGTGTAACAAACAGTGACTTCCTTATAAGAAAATAAAATCTTTGAAACAGTTTTACTTACTCATTAGATAAGAGGTACAGACTTGGTCCAGGTTTCCAAAGAGACTTTGAACTTATTTTCTGAGTTAGAAACATATATTACTACAAATGTAGTTGTTGCTGTATGTTCTGTTTGTGTAATGGTATACAGTGAGATTTAAAATTGTGATGAACTCACATCTGCTCCTCCAGTATGTATGAAAAGCAAATTCAAAGTTGGGGGATGGCTGTTTAGACTGCAGGACTTTATACACACTAGAGGTTGGTGTTCCTCCATATATGCTGACAAAATGGATAGTGTACAATAATATACTGTATAGCAAAGTATGACAGCTGCTTTTCTATTAGCAAAACTAAATGAAATTGTTTCTGTTTGTTCAACTGCAGCCTCTTTCCAGATTGGCCATCTGTCTATCACATTAATTTCTTTTGCTTGGAAATCCATCAAAGACATTAGAAAAAAACTTTTTGAGCAGAAAGTCAGTCAGTCATTATCCAACCCACTATACCCTAACACAGGGTCATGGGGGTCAGCTGGAGCCAATCCCAGCCAGCACAGGGCACAAGGCAGGAACAAACCCCGGGCAGGGCGCCAGCCCACCTCAGGGCAGAGCAGAAAGTGGGAATTTTTAAGTTCTGTATCACATTTTAATGAAGTCTTCCCATTTTTATGTGTCATTGTTATCACCCTTTTTAACCTTTTCAGAAAACCTTTCTAATAAAGTAAATAAATACATCAGTCTGCACATCAGGAGGCTTAATCGGTCAAAGGTTTGGAAATTACTGTGTAGAGCAGAACTCATTGAAAATATCCACGATTTAGCCTAAGGCGCATTATCTCAAATTGAATGGTTTAGAATGTTTTTCAACATTAACATTTGTCTTATTAAATTAACTAAAATAGGAGTTCTCACTGAACTCTGTCACTGAGTGACCATTTACTACCACTTTTGTTGGTCACATTCAAGACCTTATCCAATACTTCTCCAAGGCCAGGGCACATGTTGAAAAATCCCCAGTAATGCCATAATGCAAAATATTGGTCTGTTTAAAAAAACAGCTTTGATTACTTTATTATATGTACTGTAGCTCCTTTCATAGTGAATGCAATGTAAGCAGCATTACAGTAGTGTAAGTGATCACATCATATAGGCAAAAGAAGGAAACTCAAAGCATTAAGTATGCAATAAATTGATCTGCAGCAAATACTGTCAGAGCATGGAAGAGTGCTAAATAACATTAGTTACAAAAGCAAATGTGTCTGTTTATGAAGTATAGAGGCAGAAATGCTCCTGTCTTTAAATTAAACATCTTGCTTAATTTTCTTTGAGTATGTGCATGTAGAACTGTGCCAGAAGGTTCCCTTTTCTAACCTGTTTATCAAAGGTTTACAGTACATGTGTGCCTTGAATTGTCACAGTGGTCTGTATTTATAAGTCATCTTTCTAATTAAGATTTTTTTCTGTTATTTCTGTCTAAATAGTCATTAGAAAATATCAAGCCTATCCAGTATAGAAGAAGCAAATGCACCTGCCTGTTGCAGAATGTAGTCAATGAGGACTAGTGAGTAAGAATATGAACTGTAGACAACAAGGTATTTAATTCACTTTCCACCACTGATTCAGTGTATGACCATGAGCAGTTCAGTTAACCTGCTTGAGCTCAAATTGTAGCAATATTGAAATTATATTCAATTTGTTTGCTGAAATTATATTCAATTTGTTTGCTGAAATTATATTCAATTTGTTTGTTGCTTTGAATAAGATTGCAGATAAAATAAATACATTTATCCACTTTTAAACCTGCTCAATCCAATTCAGCATCTTGGGGAGTTGAAGTCTATCCCAGAAGGACTAAATAAAAGGCAGAATGCCAGCCTGAATGAGGGATTAATTCTTAATAAATCAAACTAAAATTCACAAGGTGCATTCAGAATCACAATTTAACCTCACATTTGGACTATGGGAAAAAAAATCAAATTGCTTAAAAAGGAATTCTTTGATAAACAAGCTTGTAAGGCATTTTGAGAACAAGGTTTTTTATGTGTGTTGGTGTAGAGGTAGCAGGTTAATACTGCTCTAGGTGTCATCAAAGTTCAAATCCTGGCTACATAATTACCTGTGTTGAATGCATTTTTCACCCATATCTACATAGGACTTTTCACTTGGTACTCTGGTTTAGTCCCATATCTCAGACTACTATAACATATCCCTGGGTTGAGAGTGGATTAGTGAATGTGATGGTTTGCTGTGGGTTCCTGCTGGGATAGGCTCTAGCACATTGTGGATCAAACAGGTTGAGAGGCAGGAATATTCCTTTTTTTTCCTTTGAAAATGACAGCTCAGGGGTGGTGGGATACCTGGGTGTATGTACTTATTCATCAAGATAGAGTGCTGTCTTAAATGTGTCACTCTTGGCTGAAGAATACGATGCTTCTCTTCACTCTTTTTATGAAATCATTGCCCTGCATGCTGCTTTCCTGAGGTTTCCCTCAAGTTGCCTATTGCTAAACACATTTGCATTATGACCTGAAACTCATGAGGTCTGTGCTCTTTTTAACTGAAAATCATTGTGCATTATATGAGGCTGGTGCTTTGGGCTGCTGGGTCAATTCTTGGACTTGTTATCTTGTTTAACAGTTATTTTCATGGATGCGTTTCTAGAACTTCACTTTGTCTTGTCATGTCAATAGTGGAACACAAAAAGCATAAATAACATACAGTCAGGTCCATAAGTATTTGGACAGTGACACAATTTTCATCATTTTGGCTATGTACACCATATGAATATGAAACAATATGAAAACAAACAATATGAAACAAACCAATCAAGATGTGATTGAAGTATAGACTTTCAGCTTTATTTCAAGAGGTTTAATAAAAATATTGTATGAGCTGTTTAGAAAAGACAGTCATTTGTATAAATGGTTCACCTATTTTCAGGGGCTCAAAAGTATTTGGACAAACTAACATAATTGTAATGACCATTTTCAGTATTTAGTTGAAAATCCTTTACAGACAATGACTGCCTGAAGTCTGGAACCCATGGCCTTCTCCAAGGGCTGGGTTCCCACCACACTGATGCTTTGTCAGGCCTTTACTGCAGCTGTCTTCAGTTGCTGCTTGTTTGTTGGACTTTCTGCCAACAGTTTTGTCTTCAGAAACTGAAATGCATGTCCAATTGGCTTGAGGTCAGTTGTTTGACTTGGCCAATTATAAAATATTCCACTTCTTTGCCTTGAAAAACACTTGGTTAGCTTTTGCAGTATTTTTTGTCTCATTGTCCATCTTTACTGTGAAGCCTCATCCTACCAGTTTTGCAGCATTTGTCTGAATCTGAGCAAATAGTATAGCTCTATACACTTAAGAAATCATCCTGCTACTTCTGCCAGCAGTCATATAATCAATAAACACCAGTGATCGACTTCCATTTGCAGCCATGCATGATAATGCCATAAAACCACCTCCATCATGTTTCATAGACGATATGGTATTCATTTGATCATGAGCCATTTCTTCTGTTCTCCATACTCTTCTCTTTCCAATATTCTGGTATATATTATCTTCTGGTAAAGTCTAATCTGCCCTTCCTATTCTTGAGGTTTACCAGTGGTTTGCACTTTGTGGTAAGCACACTGATTTTACTATCACAAAGTCTTCTCTTGATTGTAGACTTTGGCAATGATAGGTTTACCTCCTAGAGAGTGTTCTTGGTTTGGCTAAATATTGTGAAGGGGTTCTTCTTCACCAAGGACAGAATTCTGCAGTCATCCAGCATTCAGCAGTCTTCTGTGGATTTCCAGACCTTCTGGCGTTGCTGAATTCACCTGTGTGTTCCTTCTTTTTAAGAATGTGGCAAATGTTTTCTGATATCTCTCTGATGGGTCAGTTTTGTTTTTTTGGCTTCATGATGGACTGCATTTACTTGCATGGACAGCTCTTTGGACCTCATATTGAGAGTTCACAGTGTCAGCTTACAAATGCAAATTCTACACTTGGAATCAATTCCAAACCTTTTACCTGTTTAATAGTTATTAAAATAATGGAGGGAACTGCTCCAACCTGGCTATGGAACAGTTTTGTCAGTCAAATGTCCAAATACTTTTGAGCCACTGAAAATATGGCAACCATGTCTGTACTTTAATCAAATCTTGATTGTTTTGTTTCAAACCCATTCTGGATGCTTACAGAGCCAAAATTATAAAAATTGTGTTGCTGTCCAAGTAATTATGGACCTGACTGTATATAGTAGATTTGCTTAAGTGTCCAGCTAGTATGTGAAATTGTGTTGCTATGTTTTGTGATCTCATCTGCTTTGTAAAGGAGGTTCACTGTAAAAGGCACTGTATAAAATAAAGATTGATTGAGAGTTTGGCCCACTGTATCTGCTTGGTTTTCAGAGGACCACTCACTGATCAGAGCTGTGAAAGCAGCAGGAAGTGAAGAGACTCTGCATTGAAGAAATATCTTCTCGTTATAACTACATTGTGGGAACATCACACAGATTTATGAAGTATAAAGTCTGAACTTGCATTCCAGTCACCTTTATAATGGATGAAACATCCACTTTTAACCCGGTCTGGCATATGAAAGCAGTTAGGCGGTCCCTACTTTTTCCACACCAGTCCATTGGCTGAAGTCTACACATGTCACATTTACAATGACTTTATTATGACAAAGTTTATCTCCCTTAAGAAATGCTGTGTAGATGTCTACTAAACTGTAAAAATAAACTACCGCCAAGTTATAGGGCCTCTATAAACATGGAACTATTGTTTTTCAAATCATCTGCCATTTTAGTGGCCTCAGTAACACAGCCTGTTTTTGGGAGCACCCCACACACCAGACTTCAACAAGGCCAGCTTTTATTTGTACATGATAGTCTAAAAATAAGTAAGGTAAATGGCTGGTTGACCAGGGTTCAACGTCTGACCATGTGACTGTCTGTGTGATTTTGCATATTCTTCCTGGGTTATTTTATTTCTTCTGAGTATTCTATTTACATCCCAAGAATATGAACGTTAGCTTGATTGTCAACCCTATGATGGTCTGTTGTGCATGAGTGTGCCTGGTTGAGGCACAGCAGTCCAATCGTGGAAAAACTAGATTTAGAAAATTGAATTGATGAATTAGCTGTATAGGATGATTAAAATTTTGTCAACTGTTATCACTCTGGGGAATGCCTCAGGTGCTTCCTTAATCCATTTTTTCATTTATTGTATCCTTCTGTGGTGGTCTTTGGCACATTCAGAGTAAGATGATTGGGGAGAATTCTTGGACTTTTTCTTGCCACATTGTTTATTTTTATAGTAAAAAGTAAACCTAGAAACACAGCACAAAAGACAAGAAAACATGAAGCTGGTAGTGGAACCCAAGGGCTGTGATCTGGATTTGTTTAGGCCTTTACTCTCTGAAATATAATTAAGGTTTTATTTTATGAAATTTGGAAAGATGATGAATCTCTGCCAATACTATATCTACAATGTGTTCTTTCTGTAGATGTCCTTTTTTTGTCTCTTTATTCACAATCTGCACTGACTCAGTGGTTTTATGCAGTATATGATGCATGGTGTGCTTAAAAAAAGCATCTTCATGTTGCTCTCCTTTTTGGTGACTCATTGGCATGACTATCACTGGTCATAACATCTGCTTTTTTAGCAGTATTTCACCCTTTAACCTCTACTTCAAGAGGCTGTCTTAAGAAAACACAAGTTTTCAGTGTAGCTTCTGCGTCACTTTCTCTTTGTTTTAAACTTTAGTGTTCAACTTATCCCTTTGTTCAGTTTTTCTGTGCTGCCAACTGTTGACTTAGATGTGTTGCATTCTCCTTCTCTAAGTTTTTCAAAATCTTACAGGTTTATTAGCAGGAGTACTGCCTGTGGTGTATATAAATTGCAGGTGCAGTCACTAAATAAATTCTCCATGATTGGGTAATTTTAGATCTGAGCCCCATATTTTAAAAATTAAACCCACTGTGGGGAGCAACTTTGCTTATCTGTGCCAAGGTATAAAAGCACCTCCTGGTGTACTTCCCTAAAGCTCAGATGTGGTCAGATTTCTGAGCGAAGCAAAGCATACGGGCTTCCAGTATATAAGTGAGGAATCGGAGCAAAATTTGATTTAACAGTGTGGCTTGGCATACTAGACAAACACATCCAGCCTTATTTATTATATAAGCCATTTTTAACGTGTACAGAGGACAGTGTCATTCTGATTTGCTTGTACTAATCAACATGCATTATGTCGCCACACTCTGACAACCAGATTAGTGATTGTAAGCAGCTTGCCTCCGAATTTCTGTCTTTCTTACTTGAAATATCTCTGACCACTGTCATTAACAGCACTGGGAACCAAGGATCTTAATAAAACAGAAATAGGGTAATCTTAATCTGTTGTTTGCTGTGTTACCTGCCCTCTAGTGTCCTGGCAGAATATTGTAGGCCTCATGATCCTTTTTTTTCCAGGGTTGTTTGTGGAGTATTTTTCCTTTTCTGGCTCACCCTACAATGACTGTGCATACTGTCCGTAGATGTCATTGTTTGTCCACAATCAGAGGAACTCTCCAATTGATAGTACAAATCTTGTGTTGACACTTGGTGGGTCCTTCTTCTGTCCAGCACCACTCATACATGCCACCTATGACTTGGGAACCCAAAACACTGCAAAAAATGCTTTTGCAAAAACTAGACAAAAAACTTTAAATGGGAGTTGTTTTGCTTTTATTTAGCAAAAAATAAGCCAATGGGGTAAGCAAAGTTTACTTGACAAGATTTCTTAAAGTATGCTAAATAATTTTAAATACACGTTTTTTGATAAGTCAACAATTCTTACAATAAGGAAAACAAGATTTAATGTCATGATATAAATGCTTTTCACTCGCTTCGATTTCATTTTTTGCTGTGTACACATTATAAATACAGAAACATGTTTGGACTGTCCAAAAGTGGCAAAATCACAAACAAAGGAAGAAAATATAAGCAGGACATAAAATGTAAGGCTGTCAAACTGCTAAAGAGATTTCCGGTGACTGCATTTTAATTACCTTTGTAAAGCAATACAGAAACATAGTTTATCAATTGGGAGGCAAGCACAAGTGCAAGATGAGACTCAAGACTCTTATTCTCTTCCAGCATTTATGTGCAAAAATATTTAAAAAGCATATTTGAGTCTCTTTATTAAAGAACATTCTAACATGCTGACGTGTAGTATACCAAGTGGTCATGGGTGGCTCAGTTTGAAGAAGGGCCATTTAGACCTTCAAACAAGGTGATGGCTATAACAAGTCCTATGTTTTACAGCTCTGGGACACCACACTCCAGGATCGACCATCTCAAAAAGATTGAAGCAGTGGGGACAAGTAGGGAGTCAGGGTGCAGTGAATTCTCAGAACATAATCTTTGGGCATCCCACTGTCTAGTGAAATAGGCTTCATCCTGATAATAGACTGGCCAGAAACTCAAAATGAGTGTGATCAAGCAGGACACCTAAAACCAAAAGATCAGTAATGAAGACATTCAGTCATGAGGCTGCTTACTTCACACAGTTTATATCCTTAGTTAACAAATAAAGTCTGCAGGAGCTCCATTGAGTTAGCCTTATGTAGGACCTTGTCTGTTTTTATTTACTGGCTCCTTTTTCGAGGTGTGGCAGTAGTAGTCATGTTCTTTATGGATACTATTCTACATCAGGGCTTTAAAGAATGGATAGAGTAAAATGCTGAAAATGTTTATCTGAACAATGGCTGAAACGATAAAGCTAAAGTATCATGAAATTCATAAGCCAAGAAATGCTGCAAATGGTTGGACACAAATTTGACTTTTTGTAGCCACAACACTAACTGTTCATTTTTCTGAAGAAGATTTATAAACCCAGTAAAGCAGTAGCATCAACCACTGTGCCACAGTCCATAGTATTTAGTTGTTAAATTGACACTTGCAAAGTTTAGATCTATAAGAAATAAAGCTAGCTACCTCAGGGCTCCAAAATCCTGGGTTCAAATACTACATATGGTTTCTCACTGTGTTTGCAGAGTTTGTTTGTAGGGTGTGCATGTTTTCTCCATGTCTTTTTTTTCCTCCTTGTTATCCAGTGTAATTGGCGGCCGGGTCCCATGCCTGGCCGGGATGCCCCTGTTGCATATGTTCCAGGGGAGCAGCCATGGGCTCCTCAGTATACACCCCCCCCCCCCCCCCCCCAAAATGGACACTTGGTGGCAGCCTCCCAGGGTGACGTTGGTGCCTCAGTTCCCCACAGGACTCCATGGGAGATGGAGTTCTCCACAACCCTGTGTGGATCTGGTGTGGACGCCAGGGGGTGGTGCATGGATCCTGGAGCCTTGCTTGACCCCTCTACAGCCCCGCCCGGAAGTGCAATTAGTAACAGGTGATCAAGAGCCAGAATTGGGAGGAAGAGGACGAGGTTGCCTGGGAGGAGTGGTGGTGCCAAGGTGGAGGACTGTGTGTTTTGTTTAAGTGCTTGAGACTGTGTATTGCCTGTGGGGTTCATGGGGAAGACGTGCACCACAGGTGATGAAAAGTAAAAGTCTTTGTGCTTTTACACGTGCCTCTGGGTCAGTCAGTGCCAGGTCGGGTGCAATATAGCACCTTATACCACACCTGGCTTTCCCACAAATATTCTAAACTAGCCCTCTAGGAACGTGTATGACGAGGGGTGGGCTGGTGTCCTGCCCAGGGATGGTTCTTGCTCTTGTGCTGCGGCAGGCAATTAGATAACCGGGTTTAAAAATGTATGGTTGGCTGCAAGGTAAGTAATGAAATGAAATGAATGAGGCTGCCATAAATTGGTTCATAACATTTATCATGGATCCATTGCCTCCCGTGATCAAACAGGACCAACTTTAAAATGAGATAAAAGGGCATCGTCTCATATGCTTTAAAGAAACATTTGGCATTATTGAAGTCAAGAATTTTTTTCTATATGCAGAAAATACATTCATTTGGCACAGGAGTACATTTTTTTACAGTAAGGCTGTAGTTATACATTTTAAAAAATGTCTTCCCCAGTGGCTTATAGTTGCTGACAGTGGGTGTAACAAAGGAAAAGTGAAACAAAAATAATGAAAACTACCAAATATATCCAATTTAAAGCTGAGAATGTCCTTGCATCTTGAGTCACATCTTGAGAATGCCCACATACTGTATACTGTATTTGTAAAAATGTGCAACCATATCTTTTTCGTAGAAATATATTTTTGTGGGTGGCATGAAACAAGAAAGCCAGGGTTCAAATCCTGGGTGCTCCCTGCATGGAGTTTGCAAGTTCTCCCCATGTCCATATGATGGGTTTCATCTGGGTGCTCCAGTTTTCTCCCGTAGTCCAAAGATATGCAGGTTAGGCATACTGGCAATGCTGTGTGTGCACCCTGTGATGGACTGGCACCTCTCCAGGGGTTGTTTCTGACATGCACCCAGTGCTTGTTTGGATAGGTTCCATCTTCCCCACAACCCTGCTCTGGATTAAATAGATTTTGGAATGTTATTTAAGAGTTCAGATGCAAAAACTAAAACTGTTAAGTTTAACTTTTGTAATGCAAATATTGAGCAAATGCAGCAAAGTCTAAGGAGGATAGACAGGGATAAGCTTTTAAGTATGGAGACAGTCGAGGAGCAGTGGAACAGGTTAAAAAATGTTTTATATATAATATAGGACTGTTACACACCTACATTTGGAATTAATAGGAAATTAAAAAAAAAACTGCAATGGGTTAATAAAGAGTTAAAAAAGTAACTGCAAAGGAAAAAAGACCCGTGTAAGATGCATAAGACTAATAACACCAATGTAAATCATAGGGCGTATGAGAACACGAGGGCAACCACTACGAAGGATATTTGGGATTCTTCAGACAGTTAGAGAGGAATACACAGTAGCAGACAAGGCAAAAGATGACCCAAAGAGATTCTTTCAGTATTTTAGTACTAAAAGAACAATCAAGGAGGAGGTGAAGTGCATCAGGAATAGTAAAGGGGAATTAAAAGATACAGTGAAATAGCAGACACTCTAAACTTGCATTTTTCTGAGGTCTTCACAAGTGAGCAAGTGGATAACCTCCCAGAGGTAAACATGATTACTAAGGAGTTACTGAGGGATTTGGAAATTGTAGAGGGAGAAGTGCTGCTCAGATTAAATTGACTGAAATCAAACAAATCACCAGGACCAGAAAATATTTACCCTCAAGTTCTTAAGGAGGCTAGTGAGTACATATGTAAAACCTTGACACATATTTATAGAAGTATAGTCATTGTGCACTTGGGAGATTCTGAAAGACTGGAAAATGGCAAATATCATCCAATTATATAAAAAGGGTGACAGGGCAGATCCAAGCAACTACTGGTGAGTAATCTTAACATGCATCACAGGAAAATTAATGGAAAGAATTATTACGGATAAGTTTGAGCAGCACATCACAAGTACAGTTTTTCAGAACAGTCAGCATGGGTTCAGAAGAGGGAGGTCGTGTTTTACTAACATGCTGGAAATCTATGAGGAGGCAACAAAAGGATACGATCAAAGTGGAACATATGATATAATTTATCCGGACTTTCAGAAAGCATTTGATAAGGTGCCACATGAGAGGTTAGGCATCAAACTAAAAGAAGTAGGAGTTCAGGGTGATGTTATAAGATGGATGCACAATTGGCTCAGACACAGGAGGCAGAGGGTGATGGTGCGAGGAACCTCATCAGAACTGGCTGATGTTAAGAGTGGTGTTCCACAGGGGTCAGTGCTGGGGCTGCTGCTATTTTTATTATATATAAATGATTTAGACAGGAATATAAGGAACAAGCTGGTTAAGTTTGCAGATGATACCAAGGTAGGTGGATTAGCAGATAATTTGGAATCTGTTATATCATTACAGAAGGACTTGGATAGCATACAGAATTGGGCAGATTTGTGGCAGATGAAATTTAATGTCAGTAAATGTAAAGTATTACACATAGGAAGTAAAAATATTAGGTTTGAATACACAATGGGAGGTCGGAAAATCAAGAGTACACCTTATGAGAAGGATTTAGGAGTCGTAGTGAACTTTGCACTATCAACTTCCCAACAGTGTTCAGAAGCCATTAAGAAGGCTAACAGAATGTTAGATTATACAGTATATAGCGCAATGTGTAGAGTTCACGTCCAAGGAGGTTATGCTAAAGCTGTATAAAGCACTGGTGAGGCCTCATCTGGAATATTGTGTGCAGTTTTAGTCTCCAGGTTAGAAAAAGGACATATCAGCACTAGAAAAGGTCCAGAGAAGATCAACTAGACTGAATTATGAAGAAATTATGAAAAAAAAGGATTAAAAGAGCTGAGCCTTGAAGATGACATGATTGAAGTGTTTAAAATTATGATGGGAATTAGTCCTGTGGATCAAGACTTATATTTTAAAATGAGTTCATCAAGAACACGGGGACACAGTTGGAAACTTGTTAAGGGTAAATTTCGCACAAACATTAGGAAGTTTTTCTTTACACAAAGAACGATAGACACTTGGAATAATCTACCAAGTAGTGTGGTAGACAATAAGACATCAGGGACCATTAAAGTAAGACTTGATGTTATTAGAAGAATTAAGTGGATAGGACTGGCAAACTTTGTTGAGCTGAATGGCCTGTTCTACAATGGTCTAGATTGTTATAATGATCTAATTTTGTGTTAAATAACTACAGCCACATGCTATATTTTGGATTAATAGTAACATTCATCCTTACTTTGTAGTGTTCCTTCATAGCACTGATTACAATACTTACATGAAAATAAAACCCACATTAGTCTCTGTGAGATAAGAAAACAGATCAGGAAAGACTGTGCCAAAAATCTGTGATAAATATTATTTTCAACTTCATAAATTCAACTCTGAAATGTGGCATGTGTGTTTTCTGAAACTGGAATGTTTGTCTCCTCAAAGAAATGTTTCATGGTTCTAGTTCACGTTTCTTCTGGTGCAACTTTGGCTGCAATTGTAATCTTTTAAGGGATGCTAATGTTTTGGTTTTGTTAGTAAGTGCGGTTTCATTTAACAACGTAATCTTATAGAGGAAAAGAAATGTATGCCACAATTGTGAAAAAAATAACTGACTTCAGATATGTCAACCTTATCATTTAAGGACTTTACATTCTGAAATCTATTGGATCTTTTGGGTTTCTCACTCTCAGCTCTGGACTCCATGAAATGAACAATTTACTAAGAAACGTTTTAATCTCTCTGAACTGGTTTCCAGTTTTCCTGGTGGTGGCCCATTGCTTCTTCTGTTTTTTCCTCTTTCATGTTGCTGTATTACCAGCAGTGAGTAACTGCAGACAGCTTTTCAGCCACAGCACATTTTTATAATCAATCTCTTCCTGAGAAAAATTAGACATTGGACTGCAATGCCTACATATAAAATTCAAATATAATTGTATGTTCATCTATTTATTCATCCATCCATCCACTCTCTACCTTACCAATTCATAAGTAAAACTGCCAGAGCCAATAGAAGCAGCATTGCATGGCACACTCCCCTTTACTGGGCCAACTACAAGTCACCAGTTGACCTAACACACACACACAAATCTCTGAGATGTGGTACAAAGCAGAAACCAACCCTGAACAGGCTGTGCAACTGCACATTGAAAATAACAAAAACCAAACTGTTACAGTCTGTTTTTGCACTTCTCACTAAAGAAATATGATAGAACTGCTTGAATGTAAACAGAAAATTCCTTCAAAGTCCCGACATTACAAAAGTGCTTTGAGAGGCTGTTCATTGACTTGCAGAGTCCAATCTCCTTAAAAATGACACCGGGAAAAAAACATTTCAACAGCCACACGTATTTATGACTACTTTAGGACTACTTACAGTAAAACAAAAACCCATAATAAATACAAAAAGCTCAAAACAAAACAATCTACAATAAAAAGAACCCTTTAGTTGTATTTCAAATCATTTGCATACTCTTGTTCCTCTAGAAATGTTTGAAAATATTCCTAAAGATATAAGCATGCATCAGTACTATTATAAGAAACAGAACAAGTCCAGAAATGAGAAAAGACATTAACCCTGCAAAATGTAACAAACGGTGAACAGTTTACAGATTTGAAATACACACAACACAAAGTACACATTTGTTATATATTGATATCTAGGCAGTGGCTATATTTTTATTTTTGTTAATTTTAGATATCTCAATTTATATTGTTTATACAGATCTATAAGCGTGGAATACAAAGATAAATAAGTTTACTATTTAGACTCTACTAGAACTGTTTATAAAGTGCATTTTCAAGGTAAAATACTAAACAGTTTTATTAAGATACACTTATCTTAAAAAAGATAATAAAAATATATAAAACCAGAGACTAAAAATCAAAGCACTTGGTTAGTTGTTGCTTTTTGTCACAGACTATTAGAGAAAGGTGGAAGAGCTTGGCAGCAGTGCTTGAATTTCATGGGATTCTCCCAGTCTTTCTAATTCTAAATGTATATTAGAGCTACAAACATTAAATACTGAATGAAAGGTGCATGTTTGTGTATATATATATATATATATATATATATATATATATATATATATGCAAACAGTATATAGAGTACTGTATTTATTGACACATATACATGTTTTTGCAAAATGTGTGTTAATATTAGTATGTTAAAAAAGAAAATGTTCAGCAATAATACAAACGAATGTATCATACGAAGCATTTGTACACCGTGTATGATGCAAATCATCTTATCCAAAGACCTGACTGATTGTAACTCACTTTTCAATAATATCGATTTAGCAATAGTAACACATCAAACAACAATTTTTTGCAGTTATTGCAAGTTACAAGTTTTTCCCATATATCCTTCTGAATTCAGGCTCCTGACAAATTCTATATAATGTATCAGTATTCACTGATTAGCTTGTTCATTCCTTAAGGTTATTAAAAGTACTATCAACATGGAACATTATTATCTATATTTTGTTTAAAATTGTCCCTACAGTTTTATCTCGCATTTTATATCCTCACACCAGAAGCCACACTGAATGTTTTCTCAGGGAGCAGACAGTTTGTTTTGTCTTCAGTCTTTTGAGCTGTGAAAAATGAATCATTTCTCAGTATCTGAAAACATACATTCCATTACATAATGAAAGATTATACACTTCATCATTTTGATTTTGGTGAAAGTTTCATATAGTTAGCCTTCCTTTGTTTAATCATATGCCTCATTCACGTACCAGACCTACTCTTAGAATTGACTAGAACTCCCAGGTTCACATCTTAGGGCAACTCATGTTTCAATGTTGAGAGCATTTAATCCTATGTAAAGGAGAGTGGTGGACATGGAATTGGCATAACGGATCCATGACCAACTATGTAGGTTTCTTTCCTTCTCCACTGAGAAAAATATACCTGAGACACAAAGATATGTAAGAAACATAAAACCAATTGAAGATGAATTGTAGAATGGCCAAGTCCCGGATAAAGCAAAAAGAATCTGAAGGTGTAAGCGGCCACGTCTGAGTGCTCTTGAAACTTTCCAAAGCCCTTTTCCACTGAATTCATGCGCTGCCTGATCTATTTAAACATCTCCACCTGGGCTTAGCAACCTCTTTATGCAGCTCAGAGAGAGTGTATCTCCCAAAGTCCAAAGTTCATTCACTCCTTATTGAATAAACTGTGCCTGTCTGGGAAAAGCCTCAAGCTACTCTGTGTGTCTTAACGAAGATTGTTATGATATTATGCTTGTTGGACTTGCCATTTCTATGTTTGTCGTAGACCTTGATATGGCAAGTTTCTAGGTTGCTTTTCTAGGAATATCTTTTTGACCTTAGTTCACACATGTACTCAATGTAGAAGAACACAGGAAAGATTTTTGTTTATCCTGCATGAGGGAAAATGGCTGTAGTCACCTCATCAAATATACAATATGAGAAACTCAGAGGACATATGTAGAAGAGTTCAGGGTACCAGGTTGGATCACCCCAATTAATAACAAAAATCATCCTAATTAGGCTCAAGGCTAAAAAAAACAATGTTGTGGCACTTAATGGAAGTAATGCTGGAGAAAGCTCTGTCTCCTTCGCTATTGGGTCCAAGAATTACAACCTCCTGCTGTAGTTTGCCTGTTTAAATATGTCTGAGGCCAGAAGGGGCTGGACTAGGCATCATCTCTCAGGGCTTGCCTGTCAAGGAAACAAGAGATACGGTTAGCGACAGCGCCCCCTCTTGCTGTGGAGTGGTATTGCTGAGCTTACCAGAGCCTTCTGGGTGGACCCTATACACATATGCTGGACAACAAGCATACAGTTTTAAAAGCTATGCTTCATCAATCCAATGTCGAATTCAAAGCAGAGAGACAAGTGCTTCTCACAACATAGTTACTTACAAGAAAAGTGTATGTTTTTAAACAATCCCTTTCATCTTCATACTTTTAACTTTGCTTAACTTGCTACAGTTATGACTCTTTTCAGGTAAGGATGCAGAAATTAATAATCATCTGGGTAACGTGGTCAGGCAATAATAGAAAACATAGTGAGCTGGTAAGCATAACACATGCCAACTTTCTCATCCCAAGCGAGAGATGTATTAAAGCATTTTAGATAAGAGTTATAATTTATCATAAATGTTCTGCAGATTTTTTTTAAGATAGTTTCAATTTAAATCTTAAAAATTAAAAAAAAAATAAAAAGTCAACTTAATAGAAACAGTCAAAGAATGTAATGTAAACCTGAGGGCATTAGCACTGAAGAAAAAATTCACTTTGATTCCCAGTAGTGTTTTCCACATGAAAGTCAAGTTTCTTGCATTGAGACACCCTTCTTCAATTCAGTAAGGTGATACAACAGGAAAACACAATTCTGGACATTTTGCATTATTATTGTAAGCTACAGTAAACAAAAGGAGATTTGAAAGTGCTTATATAGCAGCTTGCAATAGTGACATGTATATTATATATATCTATATATTAAAAAAATCCTGGAATGGAAAAGCAAGGCGACGATACGTGATCTTCTCGGAAGTTCTTGAAAGACATTTTAAAGACCCGCGAAGCAAAAAAGACTGGCCACGGAGCATCTCGCGGGGACCGTAAACATGAGACTTGGAGCCAAGAGATTGTCCCAGGGCAGTCTTGCGGGGACGTGGAACATAAGATTCTTGTAAGACACGCCCTTCTTGTCAAATAAGAGAACGGACAGCCAGCAAAATATTCAGTCATGTAAAGTCATGTGGCACACACAGATCCTGTGCTCTCAGCAAAGAAGAAAGAGCAGCGCGGAGAAAAGAGACCGAAGGCGCGATATATATGCAGAGAAAGGTACAGAATATGAAATCTGTAAGAGTCGAAAGTATTGTAGCGTCCCAGCCAAGCTGAAGCCTTTTTTGTTTTAAGTGACTGTTAGGTCCGCTCGAGGGAGGGCAGAGTACAGCACGGCAGACTGATAGCTGGGTGCAGATTGATGCGGTAAGGGGGAGGCGACACCCATGGGAGGAGGGGTTGGAGAGGGTGCTAGAAAGTTGTGTTTGGGGTTACGCATTCGACGATTATTAAAGTAGAACTTTTGTGAACTTTATTACGTCAGTCACTACAGTGTCAAAAAAAAAGCACAGGTCGCATTGACGCAAACAAAACGAAATTAGTTTAAGTCAGAGAATTTCAAAAACGGGGTTTAACTCACACGCATTTATTGGTTGCTTCGCAAAAAAAATTATTAACTGTTGATGATGTAGATCGTTTTGTCTGTGCTGAAACTCCAAACATAGAAACCTATCCTAAATTATGGTACAAAGTCATTAAACACAAGTCTCACAGACCTCATTTAAAAGATTCAGCATATTAGGACACGAATGATTCCAAATATTGTTTTTACAGAAGTTATGAAATAAAAGTGAAACTAATGAAATAGCAACAATTCAAAGAAAAAAAATCTTACAAGTGTATATACGGAAAACCAAACACGGGGTTGGCGAGCAAAGCGAGCGGGGGGCGAAGCCGCCTATAT
>JANRMT010062831.1:23302987-23323948 GCA_026402145.1 Polypterus bichir lapradei
TACTTTAATATATAGAACATGTACTCTGTATTGAATGATGTATGATGATGTTTTGGCCATTTTAAAGGATTAAATGACGGGCATTTTATTTTTTTGTATTGCTATCCATGTATGTATTGTTCAAACCAATTTTTCTAGTACAGCCATAATGAGTTGTTGTATTTGGTGCAAGGCAAGAACCAACCTTGACTGTGCCACCAGTCCATCGAAGAGCAGCTCACTCTCAATGAGCCAATTTAGAGGCACCAATCAACCCAACATGTTTTTGGGAGGTTGAAATAAACAAGTTAATGGAGGAAAAACCCACACAGATGTAGGCATATCATAAACAGTGTGGCTAACTGATGTGCTGGCAGGTCATTTCAGTAGTGCACATAGTTCTCTTTATATTTTATTAATTGCTTATTTGTGAATGGGATCAACTACTATAGATTGTTTAGATAGATCACATCCATATGAAGGTGGTACAGTGGCACAGTGGTTTGTGTGGATTCAGCATTCTGCTTACAAATCCCATGGAAAGCTGCTGCCTGTGTGGACTTTAGTGTAACTTTTCTCCCCTGGATAGTTATGCCCACCCAATGCTACAACAATAGACTCTAGCCCCCCATAATCCTGAATTAGATTAAAAGGAGTTGAGAATGCCATGCTTCATCCAATATGACAAAAATCAGCAAAGAAGCAGTTCTTGCACATTCCCTTTGTGAATTTAACTCCAGTCTTTAAGTCACTCGTAACCTCATTCACAATTTACTTTTTATAGAAACCCATAGAATGAACAGTTTTAAAAGTAAAGTAGTAATTAATTTTGAGCTCAGCTGCAGTGTTACAGAGTTCCTCATTCCTAGAGAACACAACCTTGTCAAATGTGAGGTCATTGGGGTGCTGCTGTACATTTCAGCAGCATCAGGCAGAAGGCTAAAAAGGGCCAAAATTCCCAGTCTTTTTGGGATATGGGAGGGAAAAAATAAACGGGCAATTTGTGGTTGCAGAATTTGATCCTTTGAATCTGCATCCAAGGGGGAGCAGCATCTACCACTACACCACCATTTATACTGAACTAATGGATCCTAAAACTGCATGTAAATGAAAAAAACAACTAGAAAAAGATGTCCAAGTTAAGCTTGTATTACAAATGTACAGGATGAGGGTCCATGACTAGCATCATACTGACAAGGGAAATCTACAGCACACTCTACTTGTGCAGGAACATGTTGGCTGTTGAAGAAAATTATTATAAACCATAAGGAACAGTAAATAAAAAAGAAATCCCTGTTATTTTCAGTTCCAGTTGGTATACGAGCTGAAAGGAATACTCAAAACAGAAAGTAACTTGTTAGAAGTGGCTTTTTTTTTTGCAAAATAAAGGAATCTATGATGTTTGCAAAGGTGCCAAAATAATGAATTTTCATACTATGAGAACTGAAAGAGGCATAGAGATATTACTTGATTTATTATTATCTTATGATAACAAACATTCTCTGAACAGTTCCAGTTATCTTTCCAAATCTTACCCATCAACAAGAGTGAATAAAATCTTTTCACGCATTGTTTTTCACATTATTCCATTTCATTCCAAATAAGATTTCAGTTTTGTTTTTTTTTTTTTGCTTAGAAAAGCAAAATAAGGAAATAACACAAAATGAATATTCTTTGCAAATATGTTCAAAAAAGTTCTAAAATAATAATAAAAGAAACTGGAGTACATGTCCATCACTCCTGTATCGCTGATAAGCTCAACCTGGAACAAGCATACACTTTATTGTGCTCTGGACTCACATGGCTTCTTTTTAAGACACAAATGTGATTCTCTGCCCTCAAACCACATCCATGCTTTACTGTAAGAAAAAAAAGGGAAAAAGAGCAGCTGAACAAAGCAAGTCTGAACACGACCTTTAATGTGTGTCACAAACAGGTCACTTCATTAGCAGATGGGCCCACAACACTGGACACTGAGTTCTCGGACGGTTCTTCTTGTGTCACCCGTTTCTAGTCCCACTTTGATTTGGCAACTGCACTGTTAGACACTGCGCTTGTTTAGTGGTTAGCCCTACAGCTCCACAGCTCTGGGTTCAAAGCCAGACCTGCGCAATTATCTTTGTGGAGTTTGCACATGTAACAGCATGGGTTTTCCTTCCGTCAAACTTGCGGTCGATAGGCGAATCTTTACTGGCCATGCACGAGTGAGTGTGAGTGTGGCCTGAGACGGACGGGTGCCCCATCCAGGATTGGTTCTGCTTGATGTGTTTAAATAGGCTTTAACCCCAATGATCTGAAACATGATTATGAAGCAGTATGGAAGGATTTAATAGGCACTTATTTATGGACCATTACCCCATATAAATCTCTGTACTGTATATATATATATATATATATATATATATATTTTATATATGAATAGGGAGAGCAAGAGAGTATGCAGAATAATGTGCTACCAGGTCACACAAACAGATGGCCACAGTTTTAATATTCATCTATGATTTTTGCCTTTGCACACCCAGCCATGCAACAATGGATTGCATATTAGAACTTGTAAAACATATTCAAGGGGGGTCCGCTGACCTCGGTCTCACATTCCAAAGATGTGCACGTTTCTCTGACTGATGACTGGAATTAGCCCCCCTAAGTGCCGGGTTAAGATGAATGGGTGTCTGATTGGTCCTGGTCCTGGAATACAGTAGACACGGGCTCCCTATGTGATCTTGAAATGAAAAAAGTTGGTTTGGGGAAAGGATAGATGAATGGATATTTTATTAAAAATTGGGTTTCTGTAATATAAAAATATTTTTTGTCTATAAAGAACATACACTGGTTACACACACCCCAAATCTACATTAGTGTAGTTGTATTAGGACACCACACTAAGTTAGTGTAAAATGTATAGTAATCATTGGATATTTCTGAACTGTTTGAAAGTTTTGCTAATTTTTTAACCTCTTGAAGCACAGTCCACAGAGTAGGACAGAAAAGCAAAGTACTTTCCTGCTTTATCTGCCATGCTTAATTCTTTTTTGCGTCATCCGCCTCAGACATCATTTACATGACTGCACAAGTGTGTAACAATGCAGTTGCTGAAATAAATTTTACTGTATTTTCAGATCCCAAAGAGGAATCTAAGCAGCAGGTAGTCCTGAAGGTCACTTTATCAACTATTTAATAACACAATGCATGCTGATTGGTGGGTTTGTGTGTCTGTTAAGGTTAAATAGAGAGGTGCTTGGCTTGTTTTTTTTTTTCTATGTGAAGTACAGTAACACCAAATGATGAAAATCAGTAGCCATGTTGTTAACCACTTCTAGGCAGTGTTCAGGATGAAGAATGTCCCGTCAGTGCCAGCTTTTATGTCTTATACTGATATACCATATAAACGTGAAAACAACAATCGACCTGACAAGGCGTCACACCGCATAAACTGGACTGAATTGTGCATATTTAAAGCTGGGTCATTTTATGAATTCTCTTTTTATAATCTGTCTTCCTGAGAACCTCACCATCCATAAAACCACCTAATAAAATGTGCTTATTTTATACTGTCAGTGCCTAGCTCCCCATTCAGAGCCACAAAACTCCCCATCTGCCAGTCTGGACAGAAAACAGGTCCCTTAAGCCACAAATGTTAAGACACTGTGTTCAAGTTAGAAAATACCATCAGAAAAAGGTGGAGTGAAATAAAAAAAACAAAGCATGGCGTAATATCATCACACCAAATCTGAGTTTTTAAGTCCCAGGGAAATATTTAAAGACATTCAGAATAAAAGAGCTCTGATGAAATATATAATTGTTATACAGGAAAGAGATTTGTTTTTCGTATTTTGTATAGAAACAAAAGCTGCAGCACTTTTTTCACTTTTTTAAATTGCCATTTTAACAGTGACATAATAACCATATAACAAGAAAGTAATAATCAGAACATCATAAATAATATTACAAATTCTATCAAATATGGAAGCTTAAAAAATTAAGACATACATTTAGAACGTGAGCCTTTGGGGAAAAGGGAACACCTGCTTCACAAACCTGACTTAATTTTTTTTTTCTTTTATTTTATTTTAATGTTTCTACTAGGCAGCAGACGTGACAGTGTAATTTTGGAAATTTTCCATTAGAAGGGAAGGAGCAGTAATGGTGAAAACTACAGGGCTGTTTCCTTCAGATCATTGAGATTTGGCATCCGGGAACGAGATGATCGGCTAAAGCCGTGCCCATTCTGGCTGCCTTTTGGAGGCATTTGGTCAGAATACGGGGTCCCATCACCTCCGGTGCGGTTTAAAGGGGGCACATGCCAGCTGGATTCCATCTGTCCCGGGAGCTGGAAGCCCTGCCTGCTCTTGGATTGTGAAGGAACCCCACTGCTGCCACCACCACCTGGATGCCCACGTCCTTCTCCAAACCCTGATTTTGATGGCTGGTTAGGCAGCGGCTGGAAGCGCAGTTCTGATGTGGTAGGGTGGTTAGAGGATGAAGATAGGTGAAGAAGTTTCCTTAAGGATTTTAATGGCTGGCTCTGCAGGAAAAAAAAGTGAAGAATCCAAAAGAAGTGTTATTAATATCACTATAGATGGCCAATAGTAATAACAAAACAACTACCTGGTATAGTCTGTGTTGTGAGTAATACCTTACTTGGCCTATATTGTAGCATTTAATGTATTGAAAATAATATTTTGTTTATTATTTTGTCCCCAGTGGGATTTTCCCTATGGCTGTAGAAATGTTTTTGATGATGGCTATGCTGGGTGTTGCCACATCACCAACGATGCTGTCACTGAATTTTGGCTCCATCAAGCCACAGCTAGAAAAGACGGTGGTGTGCAGCCTCTTGTATCCTAAGTGTTGGATAACAAACAAACAAAACCTCTGATATTCCAGACTGGCTTAAGGAAACCATGGACAAGTGTTGCTGACTTTGTTATCTTGCTCATTTTGACTTTTCTCTGCCCTTTATGTTTTGACGCATGATGTTTGCTTCCTAGTTTTGACCCATGAAATGCTTCTGACTATGAGTTTCATGTTGTCATTTACTAGTAGTCATACTCATTACTTCTAAAAATGCAAAATTACTGCAGTTTGATGGGTGGGCTATAAAACAATTTTCTAATAAAAGGCGTGAGTGTTAGCACAGGATACATAAGGTGGACGAGGGAGGATAAGACAGTGACTCGTCCTTCACGAGTGACCTTTCTACAAGAGTTCAGATTGAAGGAGGTGACAACACTGGTCTGCGGTGGGCTGGCGCCCTGCCCGGGGTTTGTTTCCTGCCTTGTGCCCTGTATTGGCTGGGATTGGCTCCAGCAGACTCTCATGTTCCCTGTAGTTAGGATATAGCGGGTTGGATAATGGATGGACAACACTGGGAGAATCACACCTTTTATGAAATGTATATAAGAGAAACAAAGTATCAGGATTGATGAATAATTGGCAGATTCAGAAATGTGTCTGATTTCTGTTCAAAATACAATGCATGACACTGGGAATGAAAGGGGGAAAAGTACATCTTTAAAAATAGTCCAAGCCAATATTAATAAATCAATAAGT
This sequence comes from Polypterus bichir lapradei, assembly GCA_026402145.1. Lineage (NCBI taxonomy): Eukaryota > Metazoa > Chordata > Cladistia > Polypteriformes > Polypteridae > Polypterus > Polypterus bichir. Next base: position 23,308,520 of record JANRMT010062831.1, read on the forward strand.
AAAGAAGACCACTTAACATTGTTTTATTGTCCTAATAGTTATCTAACTTTAACATTCTTGTTTCTTTTGTTTTCCATGTTTTGTGTTTCTTCAGATGTTCTAAAATGTTCTTTATAGTGGACATTCACACAGATGTGGATGGCAGTGACTGAGATGAAACACTATTGTTATTGGCCTTGCTGGTTTATTTTTTATTCCACACCTTGTAACCCAAGGATGTTTATTGAAAGGTTAAGTGTAAATGGGTGACAAAGCTTGCCTTTCATTTAAATCCATGTATGAAGTGGAGGAAAGGACAATGTTCTCTAAGCTTTGAACAATTTTTTAACTTCGTGTAGTCAGGAGGGTATTGTATTTGTGGCCGGGGGCTTCAATTTTATTTAACATTCAGAGCCATATCCAGGATCAATGAAGATACTGCCATCTATCATGGAGTTGGTTTTATGGAGAATTGTACACTATGTTATCATACAGTATGCACTTAGTGAAAAGTGTCCAGTGGTTTCATGGCAATAGCCAGGCTAGAAAAAACAAACAATCTTAACCATTGTCATAATTCAATACTGGGATGCTATTTTCATCAGTGGGCTTATTTTATTGCAGTAAAGCTTTTAGGAGGAATGTTTTAAAATTACTGTATAGGGTAACTAAACTTCAGGCTGTTAAAAGATGGTGCCTTTAGTAAATAAATGTATTTCCTTCCTTGAGGATCTAAATGCATTTCCCACTACCAATCCAAATTAAAAAAAAAAAAAATGGTTGGAAACCTGGGGTAAAATAAACCGCATCTGAATATCAGTGCACTTTCAGACTTCCAAGGAGTGCAACTAAAGCTCTCCAAAAATATTAGAATGCTTTCAGTTTTCCAGTGGTGACCACCCTCTTCCTCAAGGTTTCTGAACTGATTATGACATTGGCAGTGCTTCTGTGATGAACATTATACACTGTGTGTAGGGGGAGGACGAAGAAGCCAAAATAGCAGAGAGTAGCGTCAGTTCCTTTTTTCTACTTCAACTGCTGATTGGGGTCAACGCAAATGAAGAAAAATCTATTTTGTTTTTCATTATGGCAGTGGAGGGATGTCTCTAATATTCAAAGAAAGTGACTGTGTGAACATTATTATGAATAGGGGCCATTAAAATGTTAGGATATGCTGATTTAAAGAGTAGATTACACTGCAGGCACTCTGAGAAGAAACATTAATTACCACATCACCAATGACTTTGAAGGATGAGCAGGTGATTGGCACTTTAGTAAGATCAGGAATTTTGTCCCTGATGATGCTCCTCTACTTTTTTAAGCTGGAGAAAAAATGGTGTCAATCAGAAATGACTTGCTGTTTGTGAAATAAGAATGTTGAGGTGTTAATACTCCATTAGGAAGTAAAGGGTCTTTATGAACAAATTGTTTCAGTTTAGTGTTTGGAACTCTGTAGTATAGTAAATTAACTAATTTCTGAACTTGGAAACCTTATAAATACTAAGTTGGAATTCCTGCATTTTTCAAAGCTTTTGGGTTTACATATGTTGGTGATTTTTCAAGACAGCATTGGGGATAAAGAACTTCCTTTAAATTGCAATAGACCTTCTGTCATTGGACCTTCTTTGGCATCACAACTGGCAACCAGTCAGATCACTTTGTTCAGATCATGTACTGCTGTTTGTCCAACTGAGAACTGGTAAGAACCGTCTACTATCATGTGAAAAACCTACCACATACTTGAACGAGTAGCTTACGGTAACATTTTCGGAGCTTGATAGCTGCCTCTAAGGTTTTGAATTTTTGGGCTATTTTTTGATTGCTGTAGATCAGGAAAATCTTTGGGCAGATCACTGCCTCTGTAAAGTACTAAGAACTTTTGGACCTAAATAATCTTTTAGGTGTTATATAAAATGAATACTCGTGAATGTATTCAATTTGCTAAAAGCTTATGAAAATCTCTCTTTTTCTGGCATCCAGGGATTCATCCATGACTTTTATTTGGTGTTTGGTGTTTGTTTCAAGACAATCCATTGGAGAAGAAGAACTTCCTCTCTTTGAGAATGTAATCTGACAACATTAAAATACCATCTACCATTATCCATAGAAGCAACATTAAAAATTAGTATTATTTTCTCTTGTTAAAAGTCACAAAATGATAGAAATTAAAAGAACTTTACATAATGTTTTTGTAAATATGGTGTTATACAGTATCATTTAGGCTTTATGGGTGCCTATTTCAGACCCAGAAAGACATTCTAGACATCCACTGCAAAGACAGTCTAAAAATTTACATAACAGGGTTGAACACTTGTACTGCTTTGCCACGTGGCCTCTAATTCAGTACTTTGCCCCCACAGGGTGCATTATTTTTCAGTATTATCCTTCTTGTTTTTTTTTTTTTCAAGTTTCTCTCTTTTGCTGCAGATGGCAAAATATTTGAATATCTTAATTTTCTTTTAAGGTGATTTGTAATTTGTCTTTTGGAGTAGTGATTTATCATAATATTCTGAGGAAAGGTTTAATCTCAATTTTTTGCCAGGTAAGGTAATGGAAAGTATGGGAAGAAGTATGGGACATATCTGTGATGCAGAAGCAATATATCAATGCATACAGAGCCCCTTCATGGTTTTCTGGACAGTTAGTTGAGTTCAGGGAAGAGCTGAGGTGTACTCTTGTAAATGCCACTTATTCAGTTTACCTGAGAATGTGCTTCAGTCATATTCTCGGGAAGCCATTCCCTTTCTCTGTCCCTTTCTCTGTCTCGTTCCCTGTCTCGTTCTCGGTCTCGATCCCGCTCCCGTTCCCGTTCCCGGTCTCTGTCCCGTTCTCTTTCTCGGTCTCGGTCCCGGTCCCGATCTCTGTCTCTATCTCGATCTCTGTTCCTGTGTCTGCTGCCCTGGTGATTTGAAGATCGGATTGCCTTTTGTACTGGCAGAGGGTCTTGAGCATCAGTGCCTGGTACCTGAACAGGAACAGGAGGAATATTTGAGTATAGTGATGATGGCCAGCACAAAAAGCAAAACAAACTGTTTTCAATGCACCTTATTCCAAATCATATTTAGCCAATTCCTAGAACAGCCCAAACTGAGTGCGGAGAAGGAAAAGTGAAAAGTACATGGCTCTCAATAAAGTATGAAAACCCATGGCCTTAATAAACATACTGAGAAATTTAAACAATTCACTTTAAATAATAGATGGTATTTTTATTTTTTGGAAGACCACCTGTATTAAGACATTTTCTCAGGATTTTATCATTTCACTAAGCCATTAGTATACTTTTAGTATTTTTGCCAAAACAGCAACCTATTTCTAATATGTTTGTCACTACTCAGACCTTTATTGGCAAAATCCAAAGATATTAGCATCCTTGTGGCAGGACATGAACCAAGATTTGGGAGGGTTTCTCACATAAACCAGTAGCTGAAGCAGTACCACCAAGGAGCTGTGTTGTACTGCAGGGTAATAAAAGAAGTCTACTGTCTCCTTTCCCGGATCAGATGGGCTTCTAAACATGATTTGGCAATACAAGCGTAGGAAAGTGCACCTCGGATTTGCAAGCTTGGGTCATGTGATTAAGATACCATGCACGACCGATAAACATCTGCATCCCCATAACCTTTTACATGCGGTTAACTGAGTGGCTGAAAAAGAAAAAAAATGTTATGAAGTATACGGAACGCATTGATAAGTTGTTATTTCACATTCCATGTTGGTTGAAAAGTTGCATTTGTAGACCAAGAGCCAGTTCCATAAAAAGTATTGTACATCACACATATTTACAAGCTGAAGCATTGTGGGCTTGGGGGGGGGGGGGGTCACATTGTAGACACTTAATCTATAAAGTGGGGACTACGAAGAATCCAATTATATCTGCACAAACCAACCCTACGATTCATGACAGCCTTTCCAGATAGTGTCTAAAATCAGGCATGTCAGAGCCTGGTCACAGCCGCAAAATCCAAAACTATTTACAATGTGTGAATGGATGCTTTTTTTCCTTCAGTCAATACAGCATCATTTTTCTTATCCTCACAAGTTTGATATGGCTAATGAAATACATGTGCTGTACATGTCACTACAAGATTAATTTCATATATTTCATTCTTACAATTGCAATATTGTCTCCAAAAATACAACAAAAATATCTTCATGCATTATGATCTAAACCTTCCAAACCTGCGATGCAACACTGTATCTTCTGATCTGATGCAACATCCTCGGGATGCCCAGATACTTTAGGGCAGATCAGGCAACCACTTTAAGAGAGCATTAATCACAACAAGGTTTTGCATGAGCTTACATAAAGCAGTAACATATTTTTCAAACTTGCAGAAAATGCTGTAGGGGTAATTTCAATCACACACTGCCAAATATTCACAGTACTGATGGAGGTGACCTTAGTCTGCCAAGGTCTACTCTGTATCCTGTATGTGGCCTAAAATGGTCTGTACAAATCACTGAGTGACAAATGTTTGTCTAAAATCAATAGTACAGTCACAAAAACAAAGTCCTGGGGTGTGAACACAGCTGAGCTGGCGAAGAAGGTTCAGCAGAGACTTTATTTCCTGAGAGTCCTCAGGAAAAATAACATCCCCCAAAATTGCTGGTGTCCTTCCATTGCTGCTCTATTGAGAGTATCCTGTGCTACTGCCTCTGTGTGTGGTTTTCCAGCTGCACAACAACGCAGAGAATCTAAACAAATAAAGGTTCTTTCTGCAGCCTTCATGTGAATGGATCTTTGGGGAACGGAAAATGGTTCTCCTATGGCATCATTCTGAAGAATTACTTTGGCACATTTATTTTTAAGGGTGTGTGTATATTTACATATGCATATATCTATCTGTCTATATCTATATATCCATATAAATCTCTAGATATACCTATATCTTTCTCTCTTATATATAAATAAATAAATATATATATATATATACAGGTAAAATTCTGTTACAAGGAATATCTTTACAACAAAATTTTCATACAACGAAGTATTTTTATGGTCCCGACAGCTTCCCCATATGACACGAGTCTATAGAAATTTTGTTACTACGAAGTACATTCAGCAGATACTTTCATTAAAATGAAGTACCCAAAAGACCTTGAAATGCCCGAATGAATCATCCACAGAGCAGTTAGTTCTGTGGTCGCAAGTCGGTTGTGCACAATGATCCCCAAACAGAAACACTGTAAATTTTTTTTTTCTTTCTTCAAACTTTTCTCATACTGTTTGTTTTTTTTTGGCTGTTTTTATTTTCGGTGGTTTTGAGTGATAACTTTTGCTTATCCATTGGAATTTAACTCATTGTCACCCTCCTAGAGAAACTGCAGACATGAAAAAACGATAACAGTTCATATTAGAAAAAAAAACTTTATATTTTTCCAGCTCTTGATTGCAGCAAAAAGAAAAAAGATGTTGCCAGTGAATTGGGAATTTTGGCATTGACACTGTCAACTTTCTTGAAAGACCAAGCAAAAAAAGAAGAAAAATCTCAGGTTGCAAACATATGTGAACTGCTGCATTCGAAAAAGCAGTTTTTATGTGGTTCAGTGATGCTCGTTCAAGAAACATTCCTATTAATGCGGCACTCATTCATGAAAATGTGAGGTTTCTAAACTCTCTTGGGACCTCCTCCAACTGGACAACACGCCGAAGAGCGTCCCAAAGTGTGATCACCATGGCTGTGGAAGACTGTTTATCTGTTGCCGGGGCAACAGCAGGCTTACAGCTCTGCTGTGTCTCTTCACCGAAGCAAACAGAAAAGATCTTGATGGGTGATGCAAGGAACATTGTAAATGCAGATAATAGGATTACTTGGCCACTAACCTGGTCACAACCCTGCCTGACTGATGTGTCTGTGTATGGGAGAGTGGCAGATCCCGCTACAATAAATAACTGTGCCATTCCTGTTTCAAGCTGAATAAAGCTGTTTTTGCTAAAGTACTGAGACTCAGCCTCGTGTTTTGGGGTGTAAGACAGGGACATAGCGTGCCCATAGTCTTTTAGGATTCACTTCTGTGGTGCTTCACTGCAGCGCTGTGAGCCTGCTGTTGCCCTGCCCCGGCAACGGACAAACAACCTTCCACAGACACGGCAATTGCGCTTTGCGATGCACTTCAGTGTGATGTTCCCATTGGGTGGGGGGGATCCCAAAAGAGTTCAGAAACCTCACAATATGAAGAAGAAGAAAAGGATGATTCGGCCTCTGATTGATAACTGTGCTGCACACAACATGCTTCTACATTTAGATAATGTTCGCGTTGAATTCCTCCCACCTAATTGCACAGCAGTGCTTCAGCCATTGGGTTTGGGCATCATTCACACCCTGAAAGTGTATTATGGCAAGGAAATGCTGAGAAAAATTCTCTTCAGCATAACATGTAGACAGGAGAAGATTAAAATTAATGCGAAAGAAGCTATTGAAATGATTGCAAACGCCTGGATGCAAGTTAAAGAAAGCACTATAGTAACAAATACAGAATCTCATTACAACGAAATTTTCATTACAACGAAATCATTTTTAGGTCCCTGGCAGTTCGGTGTAATGGAATTTTACCTGTATATCTGTATCTTTCTATCTGTCTATATATATAATTATATCTATACAATATATTGCCTTATTAGAAAGTTAATTTAAGTAATGAAGAATTATGTGGCAAGACATAAATACTGAAAATGTTCTAAATATATAGATTTACTATGGCATAAAAGTCTTCAACGTTCTTGAACCAAAAAACACAACCCACAGAATTCTAGGCGGCATGTACTGCACACCTTTGAGTCTGATGAACTTGAAGCTCTGTAATTAAATTGCTGTTCAGGAATGAAAATCATTGATAACCACGGGTTTTGTCAATTACAATACATTTTACTTCATGCAAGTTAAGAAAGCACTTTCCAAAGACACTTTACTTATTGTACCTTTTGATATTATGGAAAAGCCAAATGTGAAATAGCACAGTTTACATGACACACCATTGCTGGACTTCCTAACCACAGTGCAGCGTTTTACTTTGTGGAGTTTTATTTTTGATTGGATTAAAGATAATAAGCTTTGACTTTATGAGATGTAATGCTCTGGGAAATATAAATTCTACATTTATAGAAACTGTTAATTAATTAAATCCTAACTTAATTCATGCATGCAATATAATTGTTATGACTGGGTGGCCAGACATGGTTGCAATCACATCATCAGATTTGCTGATGAACCAACAAGAACTTGGAGACTGTAAACAGAAATTATGTGATACACAGTAAATCTGACAGAACTAATCCAACAACCTCTATATATCACGAAAAAAGAACTCATTGCACATTTTAGGAGATGCAGCAGGAGCCATATTTTAGTCAGCAGCATTGGAGCAATAGTGAAAAATGTAAACCGCCTCAAATTCTTTGGGTTACAGATGGCAAACACTTGATAGTGATACTGAAATTATACTGAAGAAGGTAATAAAACAACACTATTAACTTCTAAGGCAATGGAGAAAATTCAGGATAATAAACCATACAGTTATAAATGTTTATTTATCTGACATACTTGTGGCGTCCTCCTGTTGTACAATTATATAACCACTCATGACACAGAGGTGGCTCAGAACGTAATGAGATTTGCTTAAAATGGCATGTGAGGTTACTTTAAAGTTAGTTACACTTATTTATAACACATGCTGCTGTAATAAAAGCTAGGCCATACTGCAGGATTCCAGAAACACTTTTCTCACCTCTAAAGCTGTGAAGTTGGTTGACCTAGATACAGCACAAGCAATACATCTTACTGCCTCTTATGATCCTTCTCATCAATAGAAGACTGGACCCTGCCAGATCTTAGCTGCTACAAGTGGAGGTATGCAGTGAAACTCACAGACCTCCCATGGGGCTGCATTGAGAACTGACAGCAGAAAGTAGTGCCAAGCCTGCCCTTCAAAGCATAGTGTAGTTTATACCAGACTTTTTTATTTCAGTTTTGTGGTTTTCACTTTAAGTACATCATTCTGTAGTTCCTTTCAGATTCCACACTTTTTTTCAACAACCGACAAACACAAACATACAGCAGAAGACGGTGGGGGGGAGGGGATATGATCTGAATTGAGATGTAGCCTTATATGCCTAACTAACTTTAACTCACTCATTGAAAAATTCAGTCTTACTGCTTACTTTCCACTATGGTGCCCAAGTATGTGATTCACTGTTTAATTGCAGGGATTTTGCTTGTTCAACTTCATTATAAATTTGAGAATCTGAACACAGTGTTTATTAGATCCCGGCTTTGCTCAAAACTAAAGCAATTTATTCTCTTAGCTGGTCTGAGCAGGACGGTCCTTTTGTCAAGAGACACATAGGATTTCCCCTTTCTGGAAAGCTTTAAGAGTTACTGGGTCACTTTTTATTGTGGCTGGACTACAAAGTCCTCCAAGGATGGTCACAGTGGTGTTAGACTATAACGCCCCATGACATATTTTTAACATGGCTTAACATTTTATTAATCTTTTAAGAAATCCATTAACTGACCCATTTATGCATTGAGATTATTTTAAAAGCTAAATCCTAAATGTGAACGTATGAGAAAAAATACAAATGCAGCCTGCACTCAATTAGTACTAAACAATTTAGGTTGTGATTCTGTACATAATAGCAAAACGTCATTTGTAAAATGTACGAATTCTGAAAAACTGGAACTAAAAATATGTCCTAATTGAACTGATAGCCAACACATTTCAAGAATAAATATAGAAGGTCTTAACCTTTAAATCAGATTATTGCTTAAAAGATTACATATTGGTTAGAATAAGGTGCCCTATGTGTTGGAAGACACAATGGCACAGTGCTCGTAATTTCCTAAATAGCTGTGTAAATCAATGAGTGTTGGTGTCTGCAAGGGAATCACTTCTAAAGACTGGCATCCTGTCCAGGTTTGGCTCCTGCCTTTCGCCTGATGACACCAAATTCAGTTGGTATAGAAGGCGTATGGATGGGTGGATGGTAACTGGTTGGTAGAACAGTGAATGTGGAAATACACATGTAGCGGTTGAAACTTTGGTTTAAAAGCATCTGGATGTGAACACTGGGCCATCTGACAACCAACTCCACAATATTTGTGTTCCTAATGTACCCCGAGGAGATAAAATGTAGTGTTGCTTTATATTAAGCATTTTGTACCGCTTGCAGGAATGCAAACAGAGAAAATCAAGAGATTTTCACCAGATTTAAGTACTTAAGATTTATTGGATTTGATTGTTAGTTGTCTTTAATCTTGAAGATTGCCATAATAAGGTCTCAATAAAAACAAAAATGCTGTAACTAAAATATGTCCTTAAATAAGAAGAACACCAAGATCAATTACGATGGGACGTTCAAAGCGGCATTCAAGGCAGACATCAAGCCATAGACTGCAAGCAGAAAAATAAAGCCTCAGACCTAGTTAGGGACACTCTGTGAATGGGATCAGGAGGACACAGTGACAGCCTGAGGTTTTTTTTCTTACTTATTCCTGTCTGTTTATCTCCATATCAAATAATGGCTTTACTATTTTAAAAACAGTCAAGGCAGACTATCTTTAAAATGTGTTTAAACTTGAGATGCCCTTCTTTATCTCTCACTGTGCTGTGACCTGGTGTTTTTTTCCCTTTGTTTTCTATGCATAAAATGAAAGGGTTTAATGTCATCAGCATGGCTAAGGCAGTCAGTAATTTTATTCTTTTGCCATTATTCACGTAAATAGAAATACTGTATTATTGTTTACTGTATTTGAATGGTTCATGGACCCGGCATCTTGGGTTCAATCCCCATTCTCAGTTGTTAACAATGTGGATTCTGCAGGCTCACCCTGTGTTTTTGTAGGTTTCCCTCCAGATACTCTGCCTTTTCATGAACATCTCCAAAGATGTGCGGGTCAGTTTGATTGGTTACTTGGTTTCAAACTGCCAAGAGTGTGATGTTGGTATGTGTGTTGGTCCTGCGATGGACTGGCATCCCGTCCAGTTTCCTGATTTGTGCCCAGCGCTTCTGGGCTCCTGAATTGGATTAAGCAGGTTTAAAAGTGTTAGGTTATTTCATGTCATATTCATTTGAACCTCTGATGCACTGCAGTATTTCATCATCTTTATTACTACCACTTGCCTGTGTTCTGATGTGGTGAGCTGACCTGTCATCTTGCTGGCTTAGCACAGTTGGTGCTTGCAGTGAAAAGCGATATATTAAATAATCACTGGCTATGTGGCCGACATATCAGTTTCTCTGCATAAGCAAAAGAAATTGTTTCCCTTTATGGTAAACTTCTTGTCTATGTCTCTGGTCAGCTTCATTGTGTTGTTTTTAAAATCTAGATTCCAAAGATCTCCTTGTAGTAATTATTTCTAAACAGTTACTCAGGAATTTGAGATATTAAAAGCATCAAGAAAGTATATAAAACATATATTTAGGGGACTGTGGTGGGCTGGCACACTGCTCGGGATTTGTTTCCTGCCTTGCGCCCTGTGTTGGCTGGGATTGGCTCCAGCAGACCCCCGAGACCCTGTAGTTAGGATATAGCGGGTTGGATAATGGATGAATGGATATATTTAGGGGACACCGACTATCTACAGCAAACCAGGAAAAGCCATACTTACATTAAATATACAATACCTTGAAACAGCATTCAGCCCCCAAAACTATTTTCACATTTTAGTATCTCAGATTCTAAACTTATTAAGCTTATTAAAGTAAGAATTTATAGCTGATCTCCAAGACAGTGTACATCTTTCCAAATTCAAAGAAATTAACTCAAAATCTGCTAAAATGGCAACAATCAGAACAAGTACGCATCCCTTTGTGAACGTTAGGCTTAGGTGCAGTGTATTACTTTACCATCTCGCCCAATTTCCTGATGGCCTCCACCTCTGTAGCAAATGGGTGGATCACCTGTTCTCGCTAACTGGTTTTCGACAAATGCGCGCCGACAAAATCGCCACGACAAAATCGCAAGAGTTGCCAAGAGAGTGGGACGCGTACGTGCGCATTATGTACACATTATTTGCTAGGTTATAACTGTATTCAAAGATGCTAATTGCACTGAGTTTCGTTCCTCCGGAAGATGTTGGGTCCGCTTTCGATGAACTGAGCGAGAGTAGACCCGACAATCTCCAGAATGTTTATGATTCAGTCGAGGGTTGGCATAACGCATCGTATACAAAGCGGAATTACCAGCAGTCAGGCAGCCAGCAAGTCTAAATACGCTCAACTATCAAGACGTCTTGCTGCAATTCTTCCTACATATGCAGGGCGTGATCTTAAGGACTATCTGCGTGCCGTGTCTCATAATATTGACTTCTAAAATAAACATTATTAATCATATTTAATGAAACTTTCGCGATTTTGTCAGCGTGATTTTGTCTGCGCGATTTTGACGCCGCGTTTTAATGGGCGCTATTTTGTTGCCACTCATATGTCTATCACGCAAATGTCGGGTCACTCTGCCATTCTATCTGTAAAATGTGTTGGTGGCAGCATTGTATTGTGGGTATGTTTTTCAGCAGTAGGGGCTGACAATGTGGCCAGCATTACAAGGAAGAGGAATGCTGGAAGGAAACCTGTTCCCCTTGGGAAGAAAGCTTAAACCGAGTAGGAAGTTTGCCTTTCAACAGAACAATGACCAAAAACACAAAGAGTAGCTTAAAATGAAGAAAACTGATGTCCTTGAGTGGTTGTGGCAGAGTAATGACCTTAACCCCATAGAAGATTTGTGGCAAGAACTCAGAATTGCTGTCCACTGCCACTCCTAAATAACCTGGCAGAGCAAATCTTGAGCAAAATTTATTAGGACTTATCCAAAAAGACTACTTGATGAAACAGCTGTGGAAAAAATGGTTGAAGACTTTTTCAAAGTATTGTATGTTGTCTTAATTTAAAATATTGTGGCATAAATATCAGTCATAGTTGACAAGATTAAAACAAACAGACTTATCAGCTGTACCTGAAGACCTACTCCAAGAGTAGCAGGCGACATGTTTTATGGAACTGGTCATGGCTGTTCAAAGCAACTAATTATGTTTGTGTCAAAGTAATAAAACTGTTAACATGCATTATCAGTCAAAACAGAGTAGTAATGGAGAGTGTTAGGGTTCAGTATTGAAATGAAATACCATGGGTGAAGTGACTACAGGTAGAGCTTTCAAAGAGGAGCTATGTTTTATATTATTCTTTGAATTAAAAAGAGGAAATAGGCATTTCTTGATGCTTGGATTCTTTCCATCGCTGCTTTCCGTCTGCAATATAAGATGCAAAACACACTAGTGGCATACAAAAACAGATCTTAACAAAGGTTTTTCATTACTGAAAAAGCATACATATGGCAAAACAACATCAAAACAACATGAATGCAGAATACAATGGTATTACAACAATGGTCACTGTGACAAAACATAATGAATCCTTTTGAAAGTACAATAGCACTGAGTTTTATAAATGTTAGGTACTGATTACAAATACGTGCATTAGATACTTGGCTAAAGTATTGCATACATTTGCAGTGAAAACTATACAATATAAAAACATTCTGACTAGATCATCTAAATAAATGATTTGATCATTATAATACATTAAGTAGTTCAGCTTGCACAAAATGCCACTACAAAGTGACATCAGTCTCCTGGGGCCTTTAATCACTGTGTTTTGTTTGCAGGTTCTTTTTTGCTTTGAAGCAAATTCAAATTCAGTCTTCTATTACTTTTACAAGGCTGGAACACCAGAGAGAGTTGAACACGTGACAAGACAAACATCACCATCTGTACACTGTGAGGATAGAGTGGCATCTTTACAATTTGCAAGAAGACATAAATAAACACTGAGGACCAACAGGCTCTGAACAGTGACACACACTCAAATTTTTCTTGCTTCTTCATAGGTGGTCACTTGAAATGAAAATTCGTTTATTATTATTTATGTCACCTATTATTTATTGTTTGCATCACCTTAACTTGCCCACCAACCAATTAGTATGTATAGGATGGCACTTTGACCCTTAATGTCACCGAGTCCAATTCCTGCAGGGGATTTAAATGTTTTACTGCGCATAGAATAACATACACAAAATAAAATAAGCAATTTAAAACACACACACACACAATTTCTGAATCTTAGGATAGTGACCTTTCACCTAACATTTATGCTTCAAACCTTATGATCCAACCTGTGATACTTCGACACCAAGGAACAATGATATAATCTAACACATACCCTGTCAATTATCTCCTTATATTTAATAATCATTCTTTTCAAAGTACTTGTAAATATTCTCAGATGTCAGAGGCAAAGCTGGCTAACATAGTGCAAGCCCATTGAGGTGGGGTGGCAATGATTTGTGGGCATGCTCACTGTGCAAGGCCCTAATGCTGCTGAGGATCTCAGGGGAGGTGAAGAGGAAGGCCTTACAATCGTCTATGGACTCTGCAGAGGGAGCCATTAGTTTCCTGTCATTTAAGAGGGCAGATCTGTGGTGAGTTGCCGATGGGTTGCGTGGTTGGAAGGCCTGAAACACCAGTGATGAGCCCAGGTCACATCACTGATGATGTGTCCCAACGCAACTATAAGATGTATCTCACAACTTCCTACATGAACTGTCGGGTCACATTGTACTTTACTGCCCCCTCTTTAGCTTTACTTAGTAACTTCAAATCCACGTTCCTGTATCTACTTGCTACTACTTGTAGTCGTTATTGGTGAAACTGTCTCATTTGTCCTAATGCTGTACTGTTATTATGGCTATTTCGTTGTTTGTTTATGTATTTTATTCTTAGGTTTCAGTTTGGCAGGCTATTGTAATCTTGTTTCCTTTGTAAAGCAACTTGTAATGGAACATACTATTAAGAGCATGACAGCATTTACATTAACTGTTTAAGGAAGACCACCATTCTGCCTCAGTCATTTAAACTGACAGATACCCCACTCTCAACCTTCTGTTTGGTTCAAGCATCATCTGCACAGGTCCTCAGACACATTTTACAATTTGACACTTCAGTACACTCAGATGTCTTTGTGTTATTTATTGTATTTGGCCGGCTCTCCCTTAATCCTTAACCCTCTCAAGTTTTAATCAGCATCTGGGGTTTTGGAACAAAAGGAAAATTTCGACGAGAACAGGCCACTTTGCTTAGCAAACTTTGTTAGTACTATTCATCTAATTTCTCCATATTAACATCAAGTCGAGTTTTGAAGGTCCCTAAAGACTTACTCTCTACTGTACTACTTGGTAACTTATTCCATGTATCTACCATTCTCGGTGTGAAGAAGAAGTTTCTAATATTTGTGTGAAATTTACCCAAAACAAGTTTACCCCTGTCTCCCTGTGTTCTTTATAAACTTGTTTTAAAATAACAGCCTAGATCCACTGTACTAATTCCTGTGGTGTAGCTACTGGCAATGCGTGTTTTAGCAGACCATCTTTAGTTTTTCAACCATTGCTGAGTATACCAATGTGAAGTTCAATCTGCCCTTTGATTGCTGCAGCTACATTCTCATATGCACTCTCAACACATCCTGTTCAGTGGCCCAGGCATCCCGATTTCTCTGTCATCGAAGGCCTGTAAGTTTTACTCCATGACATTTTTCTCCTATACCAAAAGCATTCATACTTTGCTCTACTAACCTATTGGGTTCATGCTCTTTCTCTCAAAAGGGCTGTTGCATCTCCCCTATTTGTAGGTCTCGCCTATTGTAACAACAACTACTGTTGAACTCAAAGCCTACATGTTTTACATACACTGACTTTTAGCCATGTAACTAGCTGTTTGGAGGAGGAGACTACTTAAACTTTAAACTACTTAAACTTACAAAATACTTAAACAGATGGGGGGCACTTGTTGATTCCAATAAATTTTGGTTCTTAAATCTAAAATTTGAATGTGTCACCCATAAGAACCAATTATAAACTTTTGGTACAGTCAAACTGTTTGATTTATGGAACATCAGGTAATGTTTAAAGATAACATTCATATCCATCCAAGTTGATTTTTTTTAAAATTAGGAATTCTGATAATTTGCATTCATACCTTAAATTTAAATGCCCTGAGAACATACAAACATTTAAAATATTTTGGTCAGGACAAGCCTCTTACTTAGAATGCAAGAATAAACATAATTTATAAAACTTAATTTAATATAAACTTTAAGAATACCGTTTGAGACTTCTTCTTTTTCTTTTTTATTGCTTTGAAGAATCCCTGTTTCTCTTTCTCTTTTAATGGCTCTGGAGGGCTGACACTTACAGTCTCTGAGTTTTTCCTGAAAATAAACATGGACATTATGTAGAACATCACAAGATCAAAAGCTCAGTAACAAATATGTTTATACTGATGTACCTATCTGTCTATAGTAATTTCATATGTATCTATCTATCTATGATCAGATACTCCTTATCTTTATCCATCTATCTATCTATCTATCTATCTATCTATCTATCTATCTATCTATCTATC
>JANRMT010062831.1:23323958-23348289 GCA_026402145.1 Polypterus bichir lapradei
ATCTATCTATCTATCTATCTATCTATCTATCTATCTATCTATCTATCGTGGTGGATGGCTGGGTCCCATGCCCAGCCCGGACGCCCCTTCACTATATATTCAGGGGGAGCAGTCCTGGACGGTGCAATACCCCCTGGGTTGGAGCGGTGCCTCAGCCTCCCGCAGGATTCCATGGGAGATGGAGTTCTCCACAGCCCTGTTGGGATCTGGGGTGGCCACCAGAGGGTGCTGCATGGGCTCCTGAGCCCAACTGGACGAATCTTCAGCCCCACCCGGGAGTGCAACCGGAAACAGGTGATCAAGCACCTGGGGCATTTCCGGGTGGGCCATAAAAGGAGCCAGCAACCATCACTCAGCGACCATAGTCGGGAGGAGGAGGACAAAGCTTGAAGGAGTGGTGGTAGAAGAGAGGGGTGTGGTGATTTACGTTTGTGTGTTGTTTGGGACTGTGTTGTGCCTGTGGGGATTACGAGGAAGACGTGCCCCACAGGTGAAGAGAAATAAAAAGTCTTTTGATTTTATACATGCCTTCCGTGACCAATCTGTGTTGGTTTGGGTGCTTATATAGCGCCTTGTTACACTATCTATCTATCTATCTATCTATCTATCTATCTATCTATCTAAAAAAAATCTTGGACAGAAGATACCTTCAGTCTGCCATTGCTCTCATTTGTTAAACATGTCAAGCTGTAGGTGTTGCAGTGCACCTGTGGCCACCACAGAAGCCTAATTTTATCTTTTAACTAGCCATCCTTCGCGGCTTTGCATGCGTACGAGTGAAACAGGACAGTGAGGAGGGCCCGGCCTAGCTCTCTACTCCTGACATCACTCTTACCCTTCCCCTCGGCCCACAGCCTCTGTCTCGGATTAGTGTGAATATATCGCTCCTGCAAGCGAACTATGATTCTTAGCACAATGAGAGAAGTCGCAAAATCAACAAGAATGTTCAAGCAAATTATAGAAAAAAAAAAAGATCTAAATCCGTTAAGCAGTTATTTCTTTCGCTAACTATGCGGAGTTAAGGTTATGCCCCAAGGCAGACGAGTGAGTGAGGAGGGCACCGGGCACCCCCCCCCCCACCTCCCGATGAGTCTCTCTTGGATTTGCGCTAATAAATCGGTACCGCAAGTGAACTATGATACTTAGTGCAATGAGAAATTTGCAAAATCAACGGAATGTTCAAGCAAATTATACAAAAAAACCCGATCTAAATCTGCAAAGTAGTTCTCTCGTGAAAAGCGGACACACATATAAATGGGTCTAAAAAAATTTTTAAACCCATTTCTTAGCGAGCACCTATGGGCCAAGGGTAACCTACATTCCAAATTTCAAGTCCCAAGTCCTCATGGTTCGGGAGATTTCGCGATGAGTGAGTCAGTGGTATTTGGCTTTTATATACAGTATATATAGATTGGGATCAAGCACCAGGACTACAACTTCCACACAATCATTTCTTAACATGATTAAGTGTAGACAGAAAATACTCTAAATTTATTTAATATTGCATGTACAATTGCAATTTTAAATGAAATTGACAGTCTAAAAGCATTGTCTTAACATAACTCACCTGATGGAAGCGTTTTTCATTTTTGCAGCCTGCTAATTGCAAAACAGCTACATATCATGTGTGACAATTAAGGATGGCCTAAAATACAAGCTTAAGAAAAACAGTGGGAGTTCAACTTACTTTCTATGCAAAGTTATGTCCCCTTGCAAGTTGATGATGATGATGACATATTTTATTAATCCAGAGGGGAAATTGTCTTTTTGCATGACCTTTAGGGGTCAGAGTGCATAGTCAGTGCCTCCAAAGCATTTTTAGGGTTAAGAGACTTAGTTAAGGGCCCAAAGGAGTAGGATCTAGTCCTCCTTATATCTAAAGTATTTCTTCTTCTACTGATGTGAACAGTGTATTGGCTAAAATGGCAACTCTTACCTAAACAAATCCAATTTATTGAAAAAAATGTTTGGAAATGTTTGAGACAGAAAATTTTGTTGAATTGGTTAAAAGGCATTAGCGATGCCACTGAAGATACCTTGATGTATTTGCATTGAACTGTTCAAATCAGTGCTTAATCACAATCACCACAGTTTATGAATAAAGTTTATGTTTCTTGAAAACCTGAATGAATATGTGCAACTGTATAACCCAAGCATGACAAGAGGTAACTGAAGTAGTTGCACAGATTCATTCAGGGTTTTCAAGAAACATAAACTTTATTCATAAACAGCATAATAAAGCATAAAGAATAAAGCAGAGGATGTCTGGGGGAGAAGAGAGACAAGGCAATAAGACAAAAGGACAGTTGCTGTACAGGCTTTTAAATGTTCAAAGCGCTGTGTGAAAAGCAGATCACACGGCACAGCAGCAGCTAATCAAGCAAAGAGGAGGTAAAAAATGTTATTAATTTTAATAATTATGAGGGGGTTTCGGAGAAGTGACCACGTCTTCTAGGGGTGCATTCACCCCCACGCTTCACTATATATATTATATATATATATATATATATATATATATATATAGGGGTGGCCAACTCTGATCTGGGAGAGCCGCAGTGGCTGCAGGTTTTTGTCCCCACCCAGGTTCTTAATTAGAATTCAATCCTCACAAATAACCGATTTTATTTAATTTCATGGTTTGTTTGCTTTTTAAGTCTACCATGTCAGTTTATTCTTAAATCATATTCTTTTTTCCCTTCTAATGACATGTATCATCCAAGTGATTTGAAGCCTAAAATGGATGAGTAATTTTCAGTTCTTAACTTTCTCTTCAGTTTCCTTTTGAGTACTTAATTGAACGAAATAGCAAATGATGAATACACACGAGTGGAAACAGAGACAAGCAAGATGTAGAACTGCTGATTCCATTGTCATTTGCATCTTATTGCTAATAAGGAGCAGTTAAAACAATGAACACAGACTTTTAAGACTAAAATAAGCAATAAAGGGTTCAAATTCTTAACCACTGAGACAACTAAAATGTAGCATAAAAATGTTACTTGAGCAATAAGTGCTCAGCAATGAATGATTTCTCATGAAGCAATTGGGTTGGAACAAAAAACCAACTCCACTGCGGCCCTCCAGAATGGACGTTGCTCATCCCTGATTTAAAGGGTCTGAGTCTTAAATAGAAAATTAATTAATTTGATTTGATTTGTTTTCTAATGATGCTGTTGGTTTTAAAAAGGAGGATTCTTCTATCAGGACATGATTAACGGACCAGTGCTGCATGTGTCCCATGGTAGTTGTTTCCAGAATATACAGATTCACATCTGGTAACAGAATATTTAACGGTCATATCTTTTTTATTAAAATTTTGATGTTCTCCACTGCAAAAAAAATTTGCATCAGTGACTGCAAGAAATGCTGATAATTGTTGATATTTCTGAAACACTAAATCAGCTTACCAAGGATCAAAAGAAGATTGTCTCTTTGGGTGGTTTGACATTGAATTAGTATCTCCTGGAACAGCAGACACACGGCTTTGTACTGCGCTGTCATGGAATGTTGCTTCTGGTCGGGGTGATGGAACTAGGGTAGAGAAACAACAATCATTTTTTAATATGCCAGTTTTCAAAATGAGAAATATCTTAATGTTCTTCTGAAATGTAAGCTTTTACTTTGTTATAAACTAAAAATGCACATTTGTTTCATTTTTACATAAAGTTTTTAACATTTACAACAATCAGAAAACAATGAAAAAGAACAAACAGTGAATTCTAAAAAGATGATAAAATTAAGCACATATTTATTTGATATATACATTTTTAAAAGGCCAGGAAGTAATCTATACATACAGTACAGAAGGTGTACTTTCTATTTAGTGCAAAACTGGTAGCAACTCACAAACATATTTTTTATTCTTTCTGTGCTGGTGAGGGTCATTGTGGAATCACAAGAGTTACAAAAAATCAAATATTCTATGTCCGATTTTATTTAACGAACAATCATAGCGGTTTGCACAGCACTCTCATCTAAGCAATGTGCAGAAGCAATTAAAAAGGCAAACAAAATGTTAGGTTCTATCATTAAAACTACTGAGGGCTGTTATAATCAGACTATGTACTGCACTAATGAGACCACATCTGGAGTACTGTGTGCAGTTCTGGTCAACAGGCAGTAGGAAAGACATAGCAGCACTTGAAGTTGTGCAGAGGAGAGCAACCAAGTGCATACCAGAACTTAAGGACATGTAGTACTCTGACAGACTCCAAGAATTATGACTGTTTAGTTTCAAGCAGAGGACGCTGCGTGGGGACCTAATGCAGGCATTTAAAATTCACAAAGGCAATGCTACAATAGATATATCTGAATTCTTTCAACTAGATGGTGAACGTACGTACTCGGGGATACCAGTGGAAATTAAAGAGAAATTAATTTAGTACTGAAGTGAGAAAGCACTTCATTATGCAAAGAATTGTGGGAATCTGGAACAAAGTAGCAAGACATGCCGTTGAAGCAGAAACCTTGACAACCTTTAAGAAGTATCTAAATCAGATGTCTTAGCTATTACATACTGTAGACAAACAAGCTTGATGCATTGAATAGTCTCCTCTCATTTGTCAACACTATGTTCTCATGTAGATTTTTCAATATTTGTCCTCTTTACATTTATTATTATTTAACAGTCCTGATGATCTTTGCCCTCAAATGGGATATAATAAGCCATATGAGTAATTAAAATATGATCTCTGTATGATAGACCAGAGCACTATGGCTTAGTTTAACTTAAATATTTATTCTCTCCTACAAACCCTTTTCTAAATTAAAAAAAAAAAAACTAATTCTTTGTAGTTTACTACAGATTCTTGTTACTCTGCTATTAGATAATATAAGAGGTGTTAAATAGGTTATATTCAAGCTCTGAAGTGGCCAATCACTAAAATGTATTTATAAGATACATAAAAAGCATATGTATAGTTTTTTCAAAATACCTCTATAAAAACTTCCAACCCTTCTTGGGATAGAGTCAGTATATATTATTCTGTTTTCCTTTGATGATGCTCCATCGTCAGGGTGAGATTCATGGTAAACTCCGACCTGAAATGAATTGAATCATGACACCCTATGGCTCAGTATTACATAACATCTGACATAGCAAAGCATCTCCATATATTTAAATGCTCTCTGCATACATACATTCAGAAAACAGTTTTCTTTCACAATCTTCCTGTTAAGAGCAGAATAATTATCCTGGTACAATTACGCTAGTAATATGACATCAAGCGTATACTTCTGTTTCCCAAATGACTGCTAAATTAAAGCCACAAATAAACATATTACATAGTAGCTGCTTGTCAACTCACTCTCCTTCAAGGAAGGCAGCAATTAATCTTACCTTTGCAGTATTATTGCTAATTAATATGTATCAATCATGTCTGTCTAGATAAATGCCCATGGCAAAATCAAAAGTGGTACCAATTAGTTGCTTAAGCACTCCTAGATTACGAAGTGTTCCAATATGTGATGGAGGAAGCCTAAACTAGCTACAAATTGAAAATTCTGTGGAATAAGGATTTGCATTTTGTATTGTTGATTAAGACAGACTTTTATGGATCCATTATCTTAAGTTATTTACAAGCAGAGAGACAACTAGAAAAAACTGAAAAGAACAGCAGTAGCAGTTTTATCACATAATACATACCGGCACGTCTGATTTTTGCCGTTGTGAATGGAATGACGTTGTGTTATCCCTGGTAGAATCCTTAATGGGTGGTCGTGAGTGGTTCACTTCGGTTTGAGACTGGTCACTCTGTTGGCAGAACAGTTGTAGCAACATGTACATTTTTTTTAAGAAAAAAAGAAGTATGGTGTTTAAAATTTCAGTTGCAAAAGAATTCATCTGCTGTTAAACAACTAAAGAGTTTCATTTAAAAAGGGAAACAGACAACAACCCTAAAACTAGCAGTCTCCTCTGAAAGATTTTTATGGTCAAGTTTCACTCCAATCAACTCATTACTTTATAGTTATTAGTTTCTTAGGGGTGCACCTTAGATCTTAGATCAATGTCAATGTCAATGTCACTTTATTTATATAGCATATTTAAAACAACATAGTAATGCCGCGGCCAAAGTGCTTTACAATAATAGAATAAAAGAAAAAACAATAAACAATAAAACATAAATAGTAATAAAATATATAAACATAAAATAAGATAGATAATAAATAGGAATGATGTTATATGATCACAAAGAGGAAAACCATCAGTATTACTGAAGGTCACTGAATGCAAGTGAAAAGAAGTGAGCTTTTAATCTTGTTTTGAACTGTTCAATTGTAGACGACTCCTTAATATGATGAGGTAGAGAGTTCCACAGGCGAGGGGCAGCAGCTGCAAAGGCCCTGTCCCCCTTGGTTTTACATTTGGTACGAGGGACAACAAGAGACAACTGACCAGAAGATCTAAGCACTCTAGATTGCTGGTGTAAAACACACAATTCAGATAAATAGGCAGGAGCGAGTCCATGTAATGATTTAAAAACTAGCAGCAAGATTTTAAAATCAATTCGAAAACTGACAGGCAGCCAGTGTAACGAAGCTAAAATAGGAGAAACAGAGTCATACTTCCTTGCCCCAACCAGAAGGCGAGCAGCAGCATTTTGGACCAGCTGTAACCTGTGTATCAGAGATTTGTTAATCCCAGAATACAGCGAATTGCAATAATCGAGGCGAGAAAAAATAAAAGCATGAGTAGCTTTCTCAAGATCTTTAGAAGATAAAACAGGCTTTATCTTACCTAATAGACGAAGTTGGAAAAAGCAACTCTTGACAACAGAATTTACTTGTTTCTCAAAAGAGATCAGACCTTAGATAGACAAGAAGGTCTGAAATACAACATCGTTGCTCATTCCTTAACAAATTTAGTAAAAGTATTGATTTCGGCATACATGAGGACATTCATTCCCTCCCATTTTTCTTTATAATTTCTAAATACATGGAGATTTTGTTCCCTTAACAATTCCAATAGAAGAATTCCAAAAACTATGAAAATGTCGTCAAGTTTGAACAGCAACTGCAGGGCCCTCTTTTTCAGCTTAGTCTAAGTACAAGTGGCAGCATTCAAAAATAAACCACATTATACCAAATCCAGTAAGATATTACTTCTAGAATAAAATAATCTATCCCTAACATCTAAACTGACAAAAATACAATACTAAATACCGATAATACTTTTCTGGATGCATCTATCACACACACACAAATCTGTATTCTAATTCAAATGCCTGTATATTTTGCATGCTTACTGCAATACAGAGATGAATGCAGTTAGAGACTATCAGAATAGTAATGAGCACCAGACAGGGGTCTGTCCTACGTGGGACACCAATCCACCATGCACAACACTCACGTGCATCCACTCCAGGCACCTTTAGAGGTGCCAACTAATACAGTATGCACTTCTGTTCAATTTGGGAGGCCCCCAGACAGAAATAGCATTTAGACCCGAGGGAATATGCCCACTCAACCAGAGTATTTCTATGCTGAAATCAGAATCCAGGCTTCCGGATCTCCAAGGCAGTATGCTAGCTACAGCAGTGACCTTCTATTTCAGTTTCCAAAATATTTATCAATGATATCAGATGCATCCATACTTACATTCTCACTCCTACCTGGCTAGTAACTCACCTTTTCTAAACCTGCTTAGTGTTACTTTATAAGGTTGGACGAGGATAAGCCAAACTGGAGTGAACACACATTGCATAACTGGGTTGTCAAATGCAGTCTGTTCATGTGCCACATTCCTTGTTGACTTCTGTGAACTTCAGCTACTGTTCTGTTTATTAATGTTGAGCTACTTGATCATTTATAAAGTATATACATGATGAATCATAAGAAAGCCAGACACAGAGCATGTAAGTATTATTATTACAAATGAGTTGTTGCTTAGACCAAACAGATAAAATAATCACCAGCTGACTAATACAGCCAGTTTTAAAATGGAGCAGTGTAAATTTATTATTCCCTAGAAGCTGTAGACATCAGAGGTAACTTGCAAATTTGGATCTTAAATTAGTTAACCAGCAGGAGGCAGAGAGTACAGATAAGAGGTGAATGCTCTATGTGGAGTGAGGTCATCAGTAGAGTCCCTCAGGAGTCCATTACATTTTCTAATTTATATTAATGACATTTGGTTTGTAAACTTGTGAAATTTTCAGATGCTGCTGAAACTGGACAAATGGCTGAGACTGAGGAGGCACCAAAAACAATTCAGTAAAGCTTGGACAGAACTGGGTGAAACTTTGGATAATGCAGTCTAACGCAGAAAAGTTCGAAGTGCTACACGTGGGCAAAAAGAATGTCAATTGCACATACAAGTTGGGAGACAATGTCCTATAGGAAGAAACCTTTTAAAACAATTGAGGTGTATATGTTGATACAAGCCTCGCAGTTAGGAGACCTTGGTTCGCTTCCCGGGTCCTCCCTGAGTGGAGTTTTCATGTTCTCCCCGTCTCTGCGTGAGTTCCTCCAGGTGCTCCGGTTTCCTCCCACAGTCCAAAGACATGCAGGTTAGGTGGATTGGTGATCCTAAATTGTCCCTAGTGTGTGCTTGGTGTGTGGGTGTGTGTGTGTGCCCTGCAGTGGGCTGGCGCCCTGCCCGGGGTTTGTTTCCTGCCTTGCACCCTGTGTTGGCTGGGATTGGGTCCAGCAGACCCCCGTGACCCTGTAGTTAGGATATAGCGGATTGGATAAGGGATGGATGGATGTTGATACAACATTTTCATTGTCTAAGCCAGGGATGGGCAATGTCAGTCCTGAAGGGCTACAATAGCTGCAGGTTTTTGTTCCAACCCAGTTTCTTAATGAGAAAAAAATTATTACTGATGAAGCACTTAGTGCCCAAGTGACATTTTGATGCTTCAATTTAGTGGTCTTGCTCGTTAAGGGTCCCCAACCTTAATTGCTTATGTCACTCTTAAAAAGCTGCATTCACTGTTTTAATGTCTCCTTATTAGCAATAAGATATAAATAACAAAGCAGCCAGCAGTTCTGCATCTAACTTGTTTCCATTTACATCTGTGTGTATTCATCATGCACTGTTTGATTTAATAAAACACTTAACAGAAAAATGTGACAGACTGAAATTTATTTGTTTAAGGCTTCAAATCATTTGGATGATATCTTTGGAAAGGAAAAAATCTATGAATCAAGAACCTTGCATTGCAGACCAATAAGCCATAAAATTAAATAAGGTCTGAAATTGGCAATGATTGGTTTCTAATTAAGCAATTGGGTTGGAATGAAAACCTGTAGCCACTGCGGCTCTCCAGGACTGACATTGCCAACCCCTGGTCTAAGCAATGTCTAGAAGCAATTAAAAGGGCAGATAAATGTACCATAAAAATTGTTGAATATAATTCAAGAGACATTGATCACTATATATAATGCACTACTGAGACCATAATATAAATCAATGGACTTTATGCTCAGACTATATAAGCCATGCAAGACCACATCTGAGAACTGTGTGTAGTTCTGGTCGCCACACTACAAGAAAGACACAGCAGCACTTGACTCTGAGCAGAGAAGAGCAACCAAGAGCAGCCCAGAGACTTCAGAGAATTAAAGCTGTTTGATCTCAAGTAGAGGAGACTGCGTGGGGACCTAATGCAGGTCTTCAAATTCTTTCAAGTTAACAGCGAAATACATACTTGAGGACACCAATAGAAAATAGAAAGGAAGAAGATTTAGGACTGAAGGCAGGAAGCACTCCTTTATGTAAAGTGCTGTCAGAATCTATAACAAACTACCAAGGCATGTAGTAAGAGCAGAAAACATGAGAGCCTTTAAGAAAAATCTGGATGCGATATTGGAACGGATTATCTAGCTTGATGTACTGAATGGTCTCCTCTTGTTTGTCAAATTTCTGATGTTCTTATATGCTGACTGTAAATAAAACAGATAATCCTGGCTAGATTTTATTTACTTATCAATGTTAATAAGTAACATCAGTCTTTTATGACAAATATTGTATTTCCAGGGAGTTGGATTTAAAAAAAAAAGGAATGACTTGCTTAAACACGCCCTCTCCTCATTAATGTCTTCCATGTTTTGACTTTATGTGGCAGTCAATATACCAGTCAAGCAAATGAAGAGAGGACAACAAAGTTAATCTGTCAGAAGAATGAAGATGAAATCAATAATTGTTTACAACAGGAACAAGTACGTGTAAGGTTCTTGAGTCTGTATGGTGGGGTTAACCCATCTTAATAAAATGTGTGAAACTGAACATTTGTGGGCAGCAACCCATGCTGGAGGGTCTGTGTGGCACTGGCATTTGTTTTTTTTTACATTTCTATAACATGCAAGGAAAAATAGGCCGGTGTTATGGTTTTAGATGCAGTATAACAAAATCTGAAATATAGAACTAAAAAGTGTGAGAATAATCATTTTACATTTCTGTGTACACACCATCACGGCATAATCATTCTATAAGATGTTTCCAGAACTGTTAGTATGGGTTTCCTGTTCTAGGAAAGACTAAGAGACATGGCTTAGTGTCAGCATTAGGATTTTAGAAATACAAGGAACAGCTTTACTATGCTAGAGGAAAGCACTCATGTAAGGGCATAACCAGGGTACAGTGGTGCAAGAAATGCCTGTGCCCATACTGCTGACTGCCAACTAACAGAAGAAGAGAGGGCTAATCCTGAGTGTCTATCAAGCAATGCAAAAATTCTAAAGTCATTCAGGATGCAATTTGTGACCTGAGGAATCATCATAAATTTAAAAGGGAAGAGAGGATTTCCTAGTAGGTGATAGTAGATAGAACTGGAGGCGATTTTGTGGCAAACAAATGACATCTAAATATATAGTATACAGTCCTGTGTAATCAATTGGAGGTGTTTTGTACTGAATACCGGGAATATATCTTTAGAGAAAGTACCCTTAAGGTGTCAGAATTTCAACTTTGAGGTTTCAGTGTATTTATACATTTCATGTTTTCCTGAATGTGATCTGAATACGTTCCTAGTGATGCATGTTAAATTTTGCTGTTGTCAAAACTCTCTTTAAGAAGAGCGATCTTGACTTCTCAGTTTAAGACCATTTGAGACATTTTTTCTAGAAAATGTGATTTGGAACAGTTAAGTGATTACTTGAATGAATAAGCAGTTGTAGAAAAGTATCAGTCAGCTTTTAAAGCTAATCATAATGGTGACCAGGCAAACCGTGTGGAGTGGTGATTAAGGCCTTGGACATCAAACCTTGAGGTTGTAGGTTCAAGTCCTGCTACTGACACTTGGTGACCATGAGCACGTTACTTGACCTGCCTGCGCTCCATTTGGAAAACCAAAAGAAATGTAACCAACTGTTTCATAAATGTTGTAAAAGTGTCAGGCAAATAAGAAAATGAAACTACTTTAGTTGTAGTTGTACAGTAAATGATGTAGACCTAATGCTGAGATAAGTGGCATCTTAATATTGGCTGAAGTGCTGTTTGGGACACCAGAGTATTCTTATTCACCTCGTAAAACTGTGCATTAGCCTTTCTGGACCTGCTTTAAGCTGGTCTCTGTCATATATAAAAGGGAGAAATTCTTTAAAAGATTAGACACTTGTCATTCAGAAATACGTAATATATAGTATGGTGTGCCAAAATGATTATAATAAAACCTTTGTTAAATAACCAAGTTGTCAAAGTGCTTTACAAAGACCAATAGTTAATCCATTACTATTATCATTGTACTGTATAAGAAATAGGGAATGACTCACAACTATACATGTCAGTGGCCCCCAATGACCCAATCCTCACTAGCACCATAATGTTAGACAGCAGTAATTTACTTAAGCTGGACAAGGAAAAAAACGAAATGCCACTAACTGGCAGAGTGAAAAAAATAATGAGAAAACTTAAAACAAAGAATCTGTGTACCATCATTGATTCTGAACTAAACTTCAAATCCCACATGACTCAAGTTACAAAGACTTTATTTAATTAAGCTTTGCAAGGGTTCAAACATTTCTGTCATTGTAGAATGCTAAGAATTTTGTTTGCCAGGTTTTGCTTTTAGCTATCTACATTACTGTACTTCACTTCTAACCAGATTGCCAAAGAAAACATTAATAGGCTAGCGCTTGTTCAAAAGGAAGTAGCAAGTGTTCTAACCAAAAAGCAAACACACCACACAAGCACTGCATTCAGGCTCCCAGGGTGCTCTGGGTCTCATTTTAAAATAGTCTTAATTACAGTACATAAAGTACAAGACATCTAACAACTTTTTGCCTGCCATGTGTTTAAGACTGCTTTTCTCTATCCTGCATATCTCAAATGGTTCTCCCCAATCTTGAAATACAGGTCTCCTCAACATACCTAAAACAAGATATAAAAGGACTGGCGAGGTGGCTTGCCTGTTTAAAAGCGCAAATACTGTAATTGGAAGGTTTTACCAATACAGACATGTCTAGCAAGCCCCCTAAAACAGTGTTTTAATTTTTTTTTGATCATTTCAATAGTATCATCAGCTCATTTAAAAAAACTAAACTTTAATTCTTTAAATGTTTTTAACTTTTGTGGTAACATTATACACCATGGCACAGTGGTAGCGCTACTACGACGCAGTAAGGAGACCAGGGTTTGAGTCCTGGGTCCTCCTGTTTAGTTTGCATGTTCTCCCCAAGTCTGCGGGGGTTTACTCTGGGTGCTTTGGTTTCCTCCCACAGTCCAATGACTTGCAGGCTGGTAAAGCTAAACTGGCCTGTGTGTGCATGTGTGCGTTTGCCCTGTGATGGACTGGCGCTCTGTTCACAGTTTGTTCCTGCCTTGTGCCCTATGCTGGCTGGGATGGGCTTCAGAATCGCCCTGCCCAAGAAGCTGTTTAGGACTAAGCAGGTTAGAAAATGACAGACTTCTACAGTAACATGGGATCATCTGTTCTCTAGGATTTCATGAACGATAGTGATTTAGATATTATAAATATGGAATGCCCTGGAGGGGCTGTACTGCCATCTGACCTCAGTTGACAGAACTTTGTATTCTTGGACTGCTGACAACTCTGGATTTAGCTTCCTGGATTTTTTGCTTTCCTCTGCCTCTGTTGTTTTGTCATCAGTAAAAAAGCTGAAATTTGTCAGGATTGTACATCTAGGGCAGTAGGCATCCAGTAAGAAAGGGCAGTTAAGTAATATCAATAATTAGTAGTTAACAATCCCTATAATAGAAAAAAGAAATACTTCAAAATCTAAAAAAAAATATTTGACTGAAATTTGATGACATTATAGAAAAAAGAAAACTAACTGACTTTTGTTTATTTATTTGTTGTGAGCTGAGAAGGAATTGCACAGAGAAATGGGGCTGCTGGTTTATGCAAATGAAGGACGCTACCTGAAGCAGAGTGGAAGAACAAAAGTTCAGCAAAGCTCAAAGAAGATGTGCTTACCAAGTTGTGTTCTTTGGTACACGTAGTACTCCCTATTATGTTGGCTTCTACTGACTCCTTGCAACGCAGTATAAGCAAATACAAATTCACGGGGCTGTTCCCCTTGGATTGTCACTTATTTATAATTACTTTGAAAAATGGTGGGGGAATGGATGGCCTTTGGTGGTGAAATACATGCACAGTTGTGGAGAGCTGTGGTGGTCAGGCTGCGATGTGCTGCTATGCTATGGTCCTCAGAGTACAAACTAGGAAGTGGTGGTACAACATATGGGCCTACTTCAACCCTTGGGTGCAACATAAGTCAGGAGTGACGGCATGCCCTGGTCAGTTTAGGTACATGCAAAGCTCACTAAAGGGGTTTCTCACAGACAGAGCATACAAGAGGTGGACACTGTACACAGATCACAGTAATATTTCTTTTGCCCTGTTCTTTTCTGTACAATGCTTTTAATGTTCAGTTCATTGCACTTGCCATGTAAATGTGCAGCATGTAAAGGTCAATGTTATAAGTCTAATAAGTTCAAGTAAAGTGTGATTCAGTGTATATTGCTATCGATCTAAATCTTCCAAAACTTCAGAACGGTGCAACAGTACAGATCAAAGTGTATCAAGTGTGTTCTGATTGAAGCTATAATTGTTATAGGATACGCCAAAGGGTGAAATTATATTAATACCCAAAATTCTCACTGTTCCAACTAATTACAAAAATACATAGGCAAGAATTGATCTATGGCAGAGATGTTTTACTCATGGCCAGTTTTTTGTAGCATGTTCACGGTTAAGGAGCTTACACTGGACTAATAATTATCCCAGATAGATAGATAGATGTCACATGCAGAAATGTACTCAGTTATTTACATAGTACAGTACGTCTGATACATCCTCAGTATAAAAAAGGCCCACTGTCTTGGAAAATGTCCTGAGAGAGGCCGGGTACCTGTATACAATTACTTCTCATTTTTTCTGTTCAGGCTTGTGAGGTGCCAGTGGCTAACTCAACAATAGGTGAGGTACCATTGTGTTGCTAACCACCTGTAAAGATTCTTACTGGGATTATATACAGATGCAAAATATGGAGTTACCTTTGGACTTTGAAATGAAAACATGAGAAACATTCAAAAAGAAAGACACTGAAAAAAGAGAAGCCATGAAGCCATGTAGAATCAAATGTGTACGAAGTGTTAAGAATCTGCAATACAACTAGTTGAGACATCTATGTTAGACTGAAAAGAAACTATTTAACAGAAATAATAGTAAGAGGGACAACTACATTTATGACTTCTTTTACATTAAATATAAAAACTAAATAGCATTGCTTGAATGTATTATGTTGTTGTAGCCATGAAATCTGCAATCTGAAATCTAGTCACATGATCAGAAGACATAGTTGACATGTATTCCCATTGTGTAGGCAAACATTCCTGACTTAAGACCACATTCCATACTGGTTTCCTTTTTAAAATGACAGATAAAAAACAATAATTACATTATCAACTGAAACAAGTTCTTAGTAACTAAATTGATTAATTAAAGAAACAGTTTGCTTCACACTTTAAAAGTGAAAAATAAAATGCTGAAGTATTCACAAAGTAATTAAAAACCTTAATTGCCCCACTACTTTCATCATTTGCAAAAGAGTTATGAAATAGTGTTGCAAATTGCATTGAAAAGATACATAAAATCCACATTTGACAAACAATTGTATTCACCTATTCATCCCTCCATTTTCTGATTTGTTTATCAATTTCAGGTTAATATGGTAAGTACTCACGGATGAAGATTTACTTTTTTTTCTTTTTGAATTCAGAAGCAAAGGATATAACATGTCAAACAAGGTGCCGACGCTTCAGAGCAAATTAACTGAATGATACAAATTGGTAGAAAGCAGCAGGAAGAAACTTTTAATATCTTTGAATAACCATTAGGCCGTCAGGCTCATCACTGAAACAGCTTGGCACCTAAAAACCCCTGCCTTGATTAGACTTCACCCTCAAGCCAATATCTGCGGGTTACCCATAAAACTTAGGGAGGTCGTTGTGAGAAATATTTAAGGAAACTACAGAGGTTTCAGATTAAAGGCATACGCCACCCAAAAATGATATTTATTTTAAATGTTAGTTACGCCATGTAATTTGCAGTAATGGCCATGAAAAATTTTAATGTCATGTTTTCATGCCAAATGGAGAGTAAAAATGTTGATATAATAAAAGCTAATTGTGATCAATGCTGTAAAATGGCAAACACTGCGAAAAACAACCAAGAAAATGAGAAAAGAAAAAATATCACGTTACTCATGTCTCATAATACATAGGCGTCAGTTATCCAGTCATATGCACAAAACGTGCAAAACACTTTCTTTTTTGCCAAAATATTCTTAAATTGTTACTTCTGCAATAATTGATGCTGATTAACAGGAAACTAAAACCTCATGTACTCTTAAAGATAACAGTTCTTTAATGGCCCCTTACGGTGTTGTGTGGCTCCTCGTAGAACCATTGGTTGAAACAGAACCATTTTATTTCACGAGGTGTTATTTGCACGTTAAGTTGGTTCTTTGGGCCTTGCAAAGGATCATAATATGTGGCCATGACAGAAATCTTTAATGTATAGTTGTATAGTAGGCTACCTAGCAGTATACAACAGATTAAGAAAACCTGTTCTTAGCCTGTGTTGTTGTCTGCAGGAGAGTCCTTTTAAAACAGTGAGCTCAAATGGTATTTCACAAACCTGTTACCAACTATTTGTGGTTATTTACAGAGCAAAATGAACAAAGGATCTCTTTGGGACCTTCATGTGGCTGGTTCTATAGGGAACCAAAAATGGTCCACAACAGCATCGCTCTGGAGAACTTTTATTTTTAAGGGTGTTGGATTGAAGTTTAGAATTAACTCACTTATTGGTCAAGAGTGCAGTCTTTAATACAAAGAGTCAATCCCAAGAGGCATTTTTCACATCTTTTGCTGCTGTACAGCATTGGTCACTATTAGCCTCTATTATATTATAAACTTTATATTCTCCATAAAAACATGAGATTAAAATTTTTTCTCAGTCATCACTACAAACTACATGGGGTAAGTAAAATAAAAATAATATAATTATTGGGTGGAGCATTCCTTTAATGAGTTCAATGTTTTAAGTATGATGAGATATGCATGGTATAAACCAGGGGTCCTCAATCACAGTCCTGGAGAGCCGCAGTGGCTGCAGGTTTTTGTTTTAACCTGGTTGCTTAATTAGAAAGCAATTCTTGCCAATAATTTAATTTCATGGCTTGTTAGTGCTTTAACTCCGCTATGTCAGGTAATTCTCGTATCCTAGATTTTCTTCTCCTTTCTAAGGATATCATCCAAATGATTTGAAGGCTAAAATGGATGAGTAATTCTCAGTCCTTCATTTTTTTCTCTTTACTTTCCTTCCAAGTATTTAATTAAACCCAATAGTACATGATAAATGCACACAGGTGTAAATGGTAACAAGCTAAATGGAGAAATGCTTGTCTCTTTTGTTGTTTGCATGTTATTGCTAATTAGGAGCAATTAAAAACCAAGAATACAGCTGTTTAAGACTTAAATAAGCAATAAGGGTTCACAATCTTAACGAGTGGGACAACTAAAGTGAAGCAGAAGTGTTACTTGAGCAATAAGGGCTTCTTATTAAGCAATTGGGCTGGAGCAAAAACCTGTAGCCACTGCGGCTCTCCAGGACCGTGATTGAGGACCCCTGGTATAAACCAAACGATGCACCTCACCCAGCTATCATCATGCCAAAGATATAGCGTAGGGGATGCTTTAGTGTAGCGAAGACAGACTTGTATGGTTGTGCATAAGATGTGTGGGGTTACACCTTGGCAGGCTGTGAAGAAAACCTTGTTGGAATCAAGCAATAGAACAGAAAACCTCACACTGCAGAGCTTATTCCTCTTAACGATTGTCAGCTCTGTTTCGCTGTGTATTTGACCTAATTTGTATTTTTATGTATGTACTATACAAGACTAAATGATGTGATTTGTATTAAAACATAAACATGTTTAGGCACTCCTAACCTAAATTGTAATTGCTAATATTCATATATAACAGATACAGTATGTGAAGTAATATTGCATTACTTTACTCCTGGTTTAATATGACCTGTGCTATATCTTGTTGAGCAGAATACCATAATCCCTTAATTATGATTTAATATGTGGATAGTCCATCCATGCTTACATTTCTGTGTCCCTTTGCACCAACATATCTAATAAATGAATGCAAATGACAGCCAAAGATCTGGAATTACAGAAAACATTCACCTGTTTAAACAAAGAAAAAATAACAATGTAATGATTAGGCACAGAAAACGAAAGTCCTCAAAGTAGCCCAGACCCAGAACTGAAAGCATGGAAGTGAACCTGAAAAAGGACTGAGATATTTTATACCTCCTATGGGTACACAAAATTGATGGGCTTTTAATCCAAAAATGTTGTTGTTGCTGCAAAAAAAAGTCTCAAAGACATATGAAATCAAGACTTCTGTTAAATTACTTTCTGAATATCTCCCTAACTATGTTTCACATTGAAAATGTGAGTATGTTGGAGAGATCAATGAAACAGCTCCTCCATTAAGGAACTTTGAAACATTTCATTCCATAGCTGTAAGTGAAAGTGTACAATCAATGCAAGTGGTGGTCCCGTACGGGACACTGTAAAGCATCCTCTGAAGATGAAACCAATTCATAACATAATTTACTCTTCAGAGTTTAAAGCTACAGTACAAAATGGATATTCAAACTTTTTAAAATAATTCTTACATATGTCAGGACTCTGTTATTAAATACCTTAAGAGATCATACCAACTAAACTTGTCACTGCTTACTTACATCTCACTACTGTCAACTTAACCCCTCTAACCACATGTTCAATTTGTAACAGTTAAATATACTCTGCTATGTGTTATTGTTAGAATAAATACCATATGCAGAACTAAAGTTTCACCAAACTGACCCTGGCCATTTCATCACTGCAGTCTTCCCTTGAGGATCCTGCAGAATGTCTTGTAAGAGTTCGATGCTGTACTTGTGGAGAAAGAAGCTGGAGACTACTGGCACGGGACTGCATGCCCTGGCCAACAACTAGGCCTCCTTCATTGCCCTGCATTCTAGGTCGCTCTCTCCTGACATACATTGAGTGTCTATGAGGTCTCTGCTGGGATGAAAAAGGACTAGTGTAACCCAGACCATAAGGAAAAGACTCATGGGGAGCAGAAAGTGAATGAGCATGTCCTCCACCACCGTCCACATGGTCAGGTGACTTCAATTCATCCACAGCCTTGGAGTGTCGGGTTGATGGCCTTCGAGAGTCCAGGGTGCCACTCTCTATTCGGTTAGTGCGCCCAGAGGGACTTATCACAGGTCGGCTGTCGCTATGCCTTGGAGCTGATGGGCTCGTAGGAGCATTAAGGTCCATGCAGCTGGAAGGGAAGTAGCGGGAATTAGGGTCTTCGAGGTGCATGCGTGCATCACTAAGATTTCCAACAGACTTTGAGTCTGTGAGGACTCCGTGGCTCTTGGAGAGTGTCAGGTATGCAGGGGAGTTTTTGGAAGGAGGAGGCATGGAGCTGTGCATGGAATCCATGTAGCTATGTCGGTTGTGTTTCTCTCCCGATTGCAGAGTTCCCGTTTTCCCTTCTATAAATGAATGTCTGTTCTGTAGTGAACGAATATTGGACTTCAGGTATTTTGCTCCAGGGCCTTCAGAAGCTTTGGATCCCACGTTGAAGTCAAATTCGGTCTTTCCCTTGGTGTCCTTTGGACTAAGAAGATGAGGCAAATTATTGTTGGCCAGGTCCTTGTTGCTTGACACTGAGCGGCCGAGAGTCTGCTGCTGATAGTTCTTGGGGTGCATGGTGGGACTGAGCGCAGCTGCAGGTGGCAGGTTACCATTGAGAAAGGCGTCAGTGGCTTGGTGGTGTTCTTCTCGGGGCAGGCTGGATGCTAGAGTCTGAGCGTCCTTGCTGTTCGATCTGTGGTGAGACTGCAGCCCTCCACTTTTACTACCATGGCTCCTAGGAGGAAGAAAAAGCAAAAGCACAGAACTGTATGAACCAGACAAATGTACAATTGTGTCAGCACAAAGAGTAAGCACAGGTAGCAAAATTACATTCAGACATATTGACTGAAAGTGCTAACATGCTTTTTCCTAATATTATTTCTTAAAAATTGTCTCTCTATTATAATAAAAAAAATCCTGGGAGGAGATGTGACTTTTTCAGAGAGACACTTTCAAGTCCTGCGAGACAAGACTTTGTGCCAAGAGATTTAACCACGCCCGGGGCCGGAAGTAAAAGACAAAGAGTAGATGACAAAGTAGAACGTCATAAAGAATTCAAAAACATTGGTGCGATACACATGCAGAGCAGGTTAGAAATAATGAAAGTACTAAAATTCGAATGTCTCAAAAAAATGATAGTAAAGATCGCATCAGAACAAACAAGCGGAAATTTTTACTCAGTGAAATAACGGAACAGCAAAAAGAGATTGAATATATTGTTCGGATTTTAACTAAGTCGGAGACTTGTATATTGTCTAATTCGCGTTACCATCAGGGAAAAGTAGTGTTTCTTCCCAATGAAGAGGCCTACCCATGAGAATTAAAAGATTTGTTGTTTGGTGAAAGTGAAAAACATATATACGAGTGGCAGAGACGCGAAGTGGTTAGCGCAGGTCGAGGGGGAAGCCGCCTAGTATTACAAAAAGAAGACATTTGAATGTACCCTATACAGCCTGCAGAGATGATTAATGCAGATTTATTTTTTGCATACTAAATGCTTTTTTTCTAACAGGCTTTCATACACTTGAAGAAAAAACAAAGGACTTATAATGTCACAGGGCACTTGCATAAAAATCCTGTCATCTGTTCAGGATGTTAAGCAACAGATGCAGTGCTTGCTATAGAAGCACTTGAGCACCACAACCTCCTATCGTTTAGCATGCTTCTTTATAATGACTGCTGCCAGATTCTATTTTAAAGTATTAAAAGCTAATGAGCAACGCCTGCATTGTCAATCCAGGACTCACCTTGCGCTACCTTTTTGTGACAGGATTTATATTCATTACAGCCATCTCTAGTATTAGCTTACCAGTTTTTTCAATTATTTTCTTGTGCAGACTCCTGATGATTTTATCGACTATGAAGCAGCACAAGTCAAAGGGACACATTTTAAAGCCTTTATAAAGATCACAAATAACCAGTCATTTTATTTTTCTTCCATACCTGCTTCCTCCTGTCTGTATACGTGTTTATGAGTTTTCTATTTTCAGGTTAATTCCAGAAGAAGCAAGTTTACACCATCCTGGAGTGGAATATTGAGGCAATGCAGTTATCCAAACTCTTCATTACAAGCTATGCTGAAGAAGCCAATGAATGTGCTCACACTACATTTTATACACTGTAAGTCAGCTTTTGAATACTTGATACGAGTGTCCATTTGATTCATAGTCAGGGTTTAGTGAACAGTTCATTAAGGCACTGTATTTAAATGATCTTCTGAAAAATCTGTCCATTCGTTTCTTTTCTGCATGTACTTATTCCAATTCAGGGAGGTGGGGAGCTGGAGCCTATTTAGGCCACAACACATGCAAGGCAGTAACCAATGAGGAATAGAATGCCAGTCCATCAAACACCCACACTCACTCACACTGGGTGAATTTAGAGTGATATTTAACCTAAGACAAAAATCTTTAAAATGTGGGAGGATGAATTCACAAAAGCATAAGGAGAACAAGCAAACTGAGCTGGGATTCAAAGCCATCATTCTGGTGCTGTAAGGCAACACTACAATATGCTACATTACATTTGTTATCACACACGTGAACATGGGAGACAGCTTAAGGTCTCAAATAACTATGATTACCCGCCAGACCAGGGGTTAGTGCTGTCCTCTAATGCTTTTTCTCTTTCTCCCTTTGTAGAGCAGCCGACTCAACTTTCCACCACTGACATCTCTCCTGGTTCCAGTTCCTTCTGGACCCTCCCTTCCTGCCATCCGGTCCTATAAACTGCCATTTTTCCATATGTTGTCAGTTCAGTTTTAGCTCTATGTTCTCAAGTGTAAGGGGTTATCATGGTGGCAACCCCAAATCTTTATCTTGTTCTTTGCTTATTTTACAGTTTCCACTCATCTAAATTATTAAACTAACTTGCTTAGCAACATTTTTCTGTTTGACTCTCCTAAAAGTAAAACATATTTCAATGTATGAATGCAGAGACAACATAAAGGAAAAAGAAATGTAGTCTACAATGAGAATTTGTGACAAAAAACAGTTTGTGTTATACACTTTTATTCTACACTTTTACTAAAATACTGAAAATTGACCATTTAAATTATAAAAACGGGACCCTCACCCCACTGACTCCACCTTATTTTGCTCTATACCCATAACCTCTTGACAATGAGAAGATTTAGAACCTCAAGGGTTTGTAAATATACAAAGGTCTGTAAATATGAGGATGCATATAATATATTGCAATAAGGGATAAAGAAGAGGAGTGGGCCAAGACATAGAAAAAGATGTGGCTTTTTGTTTATGGGCCCAACACTAGAATGGCCATTGGGGTTGGGGTGGCCAGTTGGCCGAGGTCTCCAGAATTTGTCTGACTCCTTTTCTATACAAGAAATACTGTAAATTGTTGTTGTATATCTAATGCATACTTGGGTAAACTGACCATATTACACTGCATAAAGTAGAAATCCTTAACTGAATTCTATTCTTATAATCTCAGTAAGAAACACAATCTTAGGGCATGTCTCATCTAATATCACAGGGAAGAAGTTGACTGTAACATCAACATTAACACCGATTCTGTTTGCTTTAGAATGGAGAAGAACTATCTGGAGGACCAATGACATCACTTCTGCATCTTCTCCCCTCACTATATAGTGACCTGTCCCTAGGAGTCCTTGTCAGTCTGAACTAAATGCTCCAAGTGCACACATGTCTATAAAAAGTAGAGACTAACCAGGAAAGACACCATGCCTTAAGTATCCTGCATTTCCTTTTTCTTCTTTTTTTTAATTTTACGCTACAACTAACTGGCCTTAAACAGGGTTCACCTGCTGGTGCGCCAATCCATCCTTTTTGTCTTAATCACTTAGATTAAGTTATTTGGTTTGGAGTTATTGCATCTACAGGCTCACATCATGATGCACAGACACATCACTTCAAAGGTGGTGAAATCATGTTCAAAGATGTCTAGAATATGCAAATATATTGAAAATTGACCCCGTTAGGTTTCTTTTGTAAATACCTCCTCTACATGTACCTAACTATATGTAACATGAATGAGAATGGTTTTGTTCAAAATAAGTAGGTTTCTAGCACTTTACATCATTCTAAAAATAGTCAACCACATTCAGGGATACCTAAAACATGTAAATCTGCTGAAAACATTTTGACCCTGTCACAGGATATTCCCTTTATATGCTGTGTAGATGGGGTATACATAGTACTGTATATGAAAAAGGGGTCTATTTTCATTCTCCTTGTTCAACCATTGTCTAAGGCAGCGATGCCTTGCATTGCATGTGTTCTGTGGCTTACCCCGGGTGAAAACCTGCCTACCCCACCGAATACTACCCTCAAAACCTGGCACAGAAATCACATTCAATTCATAGAGGCAGCATCATAGATGGATCCTGGACAATCTCTCCAGCTCTGACGATCATGCACAATTCACCATGAAGGAAAAGCATTGACGATTGAGCTGGATTCAGCTATAGCTCTGGGGATTGTGCTAAATTCCCACATAATAACGCCCATGCCCCCTCAGGAGGTGATCTTGCTAAATTACACGTGGCTTGTGATCCCACTGCCATGTGAAAAACTGGGTCGTCAAACCAAAAAGGTTGGGAAACACCAGTAAGGCACTCACTTTAATTTTCCTGGAATTGTCTTGCTAAATATTTCCAATAATGGTATATGCAGACAAGTAATAAAAACAATTAATAAAAGAATTTCTATATGGAATTGGATGATTATTTCCTGGAAAAAATATTAATTTTATATAGTGCTTATACCCAGTTCCACTTAGTGGGTTCCCGTTTTGTCCCCTCTTATACTGTACAAGACAGTGAATCACAAGCATAAATATGAATTGAACAGGTCAGATGTGTAATGCTAAAATAACTCAGACTAACAGACAGCGAGGATTTGTCAAACCAGCTGTGATGCATTTAATCTCTTGAGAAAGCTGAAGTCGAGTTAATGAAGCATCACAGACAATGAAAACCTGCGTCCCACTCAGTTATTTTGTATGCTCGTATCATTTTGATGCTCTAATCACCATGCTTTCAAAAGATGTTTTAGATGTTGCCTTTCTTGATGTTAAAATCACCCCAAGGCATCAACTTGCTGTTTCTCTTTGCAGGTTGGGATTTTTTTCGATCAAATTCAGAGACCGATCTGGTATAAGACAATGTGAGGTTCAATACTACTTGTTGCTTTGGGAAACCAAGAGTTGATTCACTATGAAATGAGATCATGTCTTTTTTAAAAAAAAAATGAAAATCATAGTCAAGAAATAAGAATATAGCATAATATATATATATATATATATATATATATATATATATATATATACAGTACAGTTTGGACACACCTCCTCATTCAATGTGTTTTCTTTATTTTCATGACTGAAGGCATCAAAACTATGAATGAACACATGTGGAGTTATGTACTTAACAAAAAAAGGTGAAATAACTGAAAACATGTTTT
Source organism: Polypterus bichir lapradei (assembly GCA_026402145.1). Taxonomy (NCBI): domain Eukaryota; kingdom Metazoa; phylum Chordata; class Cladistia; order Polypteriformes; family Polypteridae; genus Polypterus; species Polypterus bichir. The sequence goes on from JANRMT010062831.1 coordinate 23,348,081, forward strand.
ATATTCTAGTTTCTTCAAAATAGCCACCCTTTGCTCTGATTACTGCTTTGCACACTCTTGGCATTCTCTCGATGAGCTTCAACAGGTAGTCACCTGAAATGGTTTTCACTTCACAGGTGTGCCTTATCAGGGTTATTTAGTGGAATTTCTTGCTTTATCAATGGGGTTGGGACCAGCAGTTGTGTTGTGCAGAAGTCAGGTTAGTTGGA
>JANRMT010062831.1:23348689-23427794 GCA_026402145.1 Polypterus bichir lapradei
ATATAGCAGAAAAAGATTTAAGTATAGAGACTGAACCACAAGCAGTAGGAGCTCAAAGTCTCTGCCATTAATATTCTCCTTTGAAAATTGGTGGGAGGTAAAAGGCTGAAATCACATACTGACAGAATGTTGTCAGGCAACGGAAAACTCAGGAGAATGTACATAAAACTAATGTGAAACTAAGAGCTGGACACTTTTGCAGAAAGAGTATCTATAACACAATCTCATCTCATGTAGAAACTGTAGACTTTTCAAATGGGTCTGCTTTTGCTCTGTTAAATCCTTTCCGGTCCAGCTAGGCATGTGTATGGACTCGGAAACATTACGAGAAGTGTCCAGCTGCAGTCAGGACAGTTTTAGGTATTGGACAGATCCAAGCACTTCAGACACTATGAGGTCCATAAATTGACAGCTTCTTCTGCAACTGGACTGTATTGAACATTACTGGCAAAGGTGAGGTGCTCAGAAGTCTTTTCATGGAGTTGTCTTGCTAAGGCAAGTATAAGGAAAGCATAATAGCCATTTCCAGGAGTGCAGTGTTTTTTTCTTTTACAAATTGCCTGAATTAACTGAATGAATGATAACATCTTACCCTTAAAAACATGTGGAGATTTCAGAAAAATTCAAAATAAAAAGTTTAAAACTTGCATGCCAAAGTATTTCTGCCATAATGTAGTTAGGATATAGCAGGTTGGATAATGGATGGATGGATGGATAACAGTCACGTTTAATGTAACCCGACCATTTTGTGGTTTCTACCTGCTTGAAGGGGCATTATTCTCTCCATGATATGATTTCCTTTTGGACGTGCGTGAAGGTGAAGAGCCCCCAGTGCGATCCAGTAGCCGTTGTGTTTGAAAAGCATGATGATTTAAACATTGGTCCGTCAAATATCTCTCTGATGGATTTAACTTCAGCAAATTCTTAAAAAAAAGGAGAGAGGTAGTGTTATAGCATTGCAGCAGTATATTCAATGGGAAAACTGCAACCTAAAATACAGAGTAACTCAAGGGGTGTAACAAAAATAACATCAATTAGCTACTAAGGATTTATTTACTTGTAACATGTGGCATTTGCAAAAGATTGATTACCCTACTAAGTCAATACTTTGTAACAGCCCTTTAGCAGAAATCACAACTTGCAAATGGTTGATGCAACCAGCTATGAATTTTTGAATTCTTTTGCGATATAAAATTATAATTTTTTTTATTCATGTCATACAATACCTATTTTTAATATGTTTAACCTGGCAGGAAAGTTAATATCTATAACAATTGAATTAGAAAATTAAGCAAAGCTGTATTAGTCAGTCCTTGCTCGGGGACATTTATGACTTACCAGATCGAGCTAAGTCTTTTGCATTCAGATGTTTAGCATCTATCAGAAAATACCAAATCAGAACTTGACTGCTGACGGACCAGTGCTGGACTGATGGGGAGCTGAGTCTGCCTATGCTGAGTCTTTGGGAACTACACACCCAGTGGTGCAAGAGGTGTGTCAAGGACCATTAGAAATGGATAAAATTGATTGTAGAGGCCTGCTTGCTCACTCACTCTCTCTCTCTCTCTTTCCTATCTCCCCTGCTCCATACATGCAGATGGCTATTCTTCCTGTTACTATCATTCTGTCCACAGGCAATGCCAAATCATGTCGTACCAGATAGAGAGATCACTCAACATACTAAGACAGAGAGGCACCTGGCAGCCTATTACTCAGGCTGTATTATTACTATTTTCCTGGCACTTACATTTGTAGCCTGCTTGCCTATATTTTGAGTATATTATCTATACTAATAAAAGACAAAGCCCTCACTGACTGACTGACTGACTGACTGACTGACTGACTCACTCACTCAGTCATCACTAATTCTACAACTTCCCATGTAGGTAGAAGGCTGAAATTTGGCAGGCTCATTTCTTACAGCTTACTTACAAAAGTTAAGCAAGTTTCATTTAGAAATTCTACGCGTAACAGTCATAACTGGAACCTACTTACATACATATATACGGCCATAGCCTGCAGCTCGGTCGCCGTGTGGGGCGGAGTCGCGTCCTACATCATCACACCACCCACGTAATTGAGTGCATGCCCATATAAGGCCGTCCGTCAGCAGCAATCCAATAGACATGCTGCCGCTAAATATTCGCGGGTGAAGGACTGTGCTTATGCAAACGAAGCACAAACTCAGCGAAACTGCGAGAGAAACTTTTAAGTGCCGGGTCTTAGCTAACATTAAATAAAGCCGTGGACATCGCAAGATAGCATGAGATAGCACAAGCACAGCTGAGAACCTTCGATGCATGTACAACGAGCGGCTCACGTGAACTGACTGTGAACGCAGTACGCAGAGAACAAGCAAGAGCTCCAAAGAGCACTGAACAAAAAACGCATTACACAATTGAGAAGGCAGCAAAAGAATATGAAGTGAGTGACGCATACAAGCATATTCATAAGTGCAGCTACTGCGGAAACAAAGCACACGGTGGAAAAAGTCAATGTCCAGCTAAAGGAAGACAGTGTAAAAAATGTGGTAAATTGAACCAATTCGCTATAGTTTGCAGGACTGAGAAAGGCAAACCCGTGCATGCAGTGTGTGATGTCTCAGATAAAAAGGAAGACGAGCTGTTTATTAATGCAGTAAGAGAGGAACAACCCTCTGAAGCTGAACAAGCCTTTGAGGACATATCAATAGGAAAGCATGGTGTAAAGCTTAAGTTTAAATTAAGTTCATAGACACGCTGCCGCTGGCGTTTGTCATGCCTAAGATGAATACGATATTCGCAAGATACAAGTTTAATGAGAGGACGCAGGGTGTAAATGAGACTTTTGATCACTTTGTAACGGAGTTAAAATTGCTGGTGAAGGACTGTGCTTATGCAAACGAAGATGAGATGGTCGGGGACAGAATAGTGTTTGGCACAAACTCAGCAAAAGTGCGAGAGAAACTTTTACGTGCTGGGTCTGAGCTAATATTAAATAAAGCCGTGGACATCGCAAGATCGCACGAAATAGCACAAGCACAGCTGAGAACCTTCGATGCATGTACTCCGAGCGGCTCACGTGAACTGACTGTGAACGCAGTACGCAGACAACAGGCAAGAGCTCTAAAGATCGCTGAACAAAAAACGTATTACGCAATTGACAGGGCAGCAAAAGAATATGAAGCAAGTGACGCATACAAGCATATTCATAAATGCAATATCTTATTTATAAACAGTGCAAATATATTCACATGTACTTAACCTACATTACAACTATATACACGTATAAATAAGACACCCAAACACACACAATCCCCACACGTTCCCCAGTCCTTTATCTGAACTTTTGATTTATATAAAGGAGTCTTGGGATCCGAGAGACTGTGTTTGTGTGTTTGTGGAGGGATTGAGAGTTAAGGTGGGTGGGGGAGACACGTCATCATCTCCCCTCCCATTCACCTCATTTCATTCACTTCATTTCGCTCCGAGCTGAGCTCCACAGCTAATGCGGTCTTGCGGAAACAACTTCGTGACGCTGCTGCCAAATACTCACAGAAAAATCCACAAGTTAATAGACACGCTGTCGCTAGAGTTTCTCCACACAATGAATCCTACAGGCACTCCTGAGCATAATCTAATTTTGAAGGTTCGGTCACCAATAATGTTAGTGAAAAACTTACAGCCACCGAAACTTTGTAACGGCACGAGACTTCAGGTCACGTGTCTGCAAAAGAACCTAATTGAGGCAACTATTTTTACTGGCAGTTGCTCAGGGGAGAGAGTTTTTATTCCTCGCATCCCCGTTATACCCTCTGATCTCCCATTTCAATTCAAATGCCTCCAATTTCCAGTAAGGCTCTGTTTCACAATGACAATTAATAAGTCTCAGGGACAGACCCTGCAAAAGGTTGCCATTGATTTGAGGCAAGATTGCTTTTCACATGGCCAACTATACGTTGCATGCTCAATAGTAAGCTCGCACAGCTTGGTCATATTACAACCGGAGTGCCGAACTGACAACGTGGTATACAAAGAGATCTTTAACAAATAATTATTGGTATATTTTCCCTCAGTTTAAAAAGTTTTACTTTTCTTCCTAATAAAAATTTAACAGCAGTACGTCGCCGCTGCGAAGCGCGGGTATTTTGCTAGTCTTTAATAAATGAATAAATGTGCAACTTTTTCTCCTGACCATTGTGGTACTCTACTTAGTTGCCTGGGATTATGTAAATGAAAAAGAAATGTGGAAGTGTTTAACTACTATAGCAGTCAGTCCTGACAGTGCAGTAAAAAATCTGGGATTGGGGCATTCTGTTAAAGTCTGCACAATAAAGAGTCTAATTGGGAAAACAGGGTCAAAACACTTGTTCTGGATTTGTCCCCATGCTTTCTTGCTGATTACCTCCAGCGTTGAGATACCCTTGGACTCTCTTGTGTACTCAAACATCATTGAAAATCTGTGAGTAGATCATGAATGTACTAAGTCTGGAGATGGTGAAGGTCATTCCTAAATGGTCACCTTGTGTCTCTTGAGGTACTTCTTAGTAGTGTGTTTTTGATCATTGCCTGCTGCAGAAGCTGCCTTTTTTCAGCTTTCAGTTTTCCAGTACTTATACAAAGCTCCATGTGCCAGTAAGCTGCCACACAAACCCAGAGAATAACAAACAGATCCACCTCCATAGTTCACAGTTGGCAAGGTGTTCTTTTCTTTAAGTGCTGCTAATTTTTATTCTCAGACAAACCTTTTGTGGTTGTTGCTGAAGAGTTTGATTTTACATTCATCTCTTCAAAGCTCTTATTTCCAAAATTCCTGTGCAGATGTTGTTTTTTTTTTTTGGTGAGATTGCAAGTTTCCTCCTGATGGCTCTTCCATTTCTTCCTTCTAAAAGGCTAAACCGGCCTGCAGGACAATTTGAGTCATGTGCAGATTTTGCAATTCAGACAAGCAGTTCTACCTGTCAGTTTTCTTTATCTTCCAGGTCCTGTATTGATCGTCATAGTTCCTCTTAACTGCCATTTCTTAATGTCCTTTAGGACTGTCAAAATTGCTAGCTGGAAGTGCTTTGATGTCTTTTTATAGCCTCCCCATTTTGTAGGCATCAATTAGTTTTACTTTCAGATTTTCATTCAGTTGCTTAGAAAAGCCCAAGGTTACTGAGTGTTGCAAAATGTGTGAAGACTCAAGGGATTTATGAGCCATTAGAATTGTTATCAGCTGACAGTTCCGAATGGCAGTTCTTGACTAGTTGAATGACCTAACAAGTTCTAAGACAGTACAACTGAAAGAGTAACAACACGTTTTGCAAATACCACATTTACTTTAGTTTATTTGCTGTCAACGCTGTATTTACTATTTGATTTAATTCTAACATCATCAAAATATGTAATTTGGCCATGGCTTTCCAGGCTTGCATGTAACAGGATATGGTACTACAACTGACAGGACTGTAATTATGTCATAACCCAACCGTCTCAAACCTACATAATCCATTTCAGGGTATTAAGGGGCTGAAGCCTATCATGGCGGCGCTGGGTACAAGGACAGAACCAGCCCTGGGCAGGGCACTGGTCCACTGCAGAGAACTGTAATCATTTTCCAAAACTTACAACTGGTGTCTTATCTCTATTTCAGAATTAATTTGAATTTGAAAAGATGTGTGAATACTAATATACACATTCTTTCAGAGCTAAGGATATGGATAAATTTCACTAATGACTATTTTTTATCAGAAACTGACCAGCTATATCTGTCTAAAAAGATTCAATCAAGCCATGAATCTGAAAATGATCACAGATACAGTATTACCATCTAGTAAAGTGAGATGCTTGAAAGAAAAGAAACCTGTATAAATATATCCTAGAAAATAACTAGCAGTGTGTAAAAAATATATCTGTTTTTCTAGTAACATTCCCATTAAAGATCAGCATCCACTATAGTCCTCTTGGACAGAGGATCAACTGGCTTTAAAAAGATTTTTGCATTCTTGAACACGCATCACTTATAATCACTCAGGTTTTGTCACTTAAATAAAATGATAAAAATAAGCTTTATGGAAAACGTACCTTCATAAGATCCAACATGACACCACTAATGATCCCCAAGTATCTTCTTTCTAGAGTCTGTGGATGATTAACTGCTGGGAACTAGATGAAGTGAACAAATAAAAACATAATGAGACATTTTACTCAATTTTACTCATATTTGTTCCATTAATTGCTAAATTGGTGGTGTGACGTTTCTGAAAAATAAGATCCAAAATAATTGAAAGGATTTATGGTGATATACTGTAAGAGAACCCTCTGCAAAGAAAAGCATTCATTGTGGAATGAAATAAACTATGTAAAAATAGTAAGACGTCAAAAAGCCAAGATGTAACAAATTCAGTTATTAACTTATGGAAAGCTGGAGAGCTTTAAGGCTATTTTTGCTTTCTTGATATTAATTTTTCAGATATAGAAGAATAAATGTAACAATTAAAACTATAAAAACTAATTTCAAAGTATAGAAATGGAGTCCAATAAATTAAGAATACCATCCAAAGTAACAGACATACTCAAGAGAAATCAACAAAAAATGACTGTATCGTTGGCAGTTGGAAGATCCTTTGACAGAATCAGGACATAAAGCGTGTAGCCTACCAGAGCTCAGCAGGATCCAAAGAGCACAGAGACTTCAAGGCCTCACAGTTTCAGTGTTTCTACTTTTTTCACATTTCTCACTTTATACAAATAATACTGAAGCGATTACTTACATATTTTATCTCAAGATTTTTGATTGACAGTCTGAGTAATTTCTGTTAATAATGTGTGGGTGCTCTTTGCCTTATCATGCAATGTTATTTTCTTCCAATATTATGGGAATTCTCCTTGAGTGTGCTTAATTATGACAAATGACATTGTTGGTTTTCTGTTTCATAAAAGCATAAAATGGCTTGTTTATCCAGAAGAGTTCTAAAAGGCAAGATATAAATCAAGATTGGAAATCTCAGATTGGGAACTGTAATTCTATAGCAGATGGACCTAATTTGTTCACATTGCCTTAAAAATTGTATTAACAAACCAAGGTGAACTCCTTCAAATATAAAAGCCATGACAAACATAGACATAATAATACAACATGAGACAAAATGACAAAAAAAGTAGGACTAGTTAAAACAACAGCAATATCCAGCTATGAAGCCTGGATCATCAAAAAAACACAACAAAAAGTGTCGTAAAGAAATAACCTCATACCATGAGATTCGGGACACACAAATTAAGCAGAATTGAGTCATACCAGGGCAGCACGGTGGCAAAGTAAGGAGACCTGGGTTCGCTTCCCGGGTCCTCCCTGTGTGGAGTTTGCATGTTCTCCTTGTCTCTGTGGTATAGCGGGTCCACAGCTCACTGAGCAAAGGCCATTCATTTTTAAATAATCACCGCACCCGAAACGGCTTCGTGAGGGGGGCGTTGTTGTGGCGAGCCGCGGGACGCTCGGGGTTATGGGCGTTTCTCACCGAGTGCACAGGTGAGGAACTGCCCACATCCGTGATTGCTCCCGTGGCTAATGCTACAGCTGTGATGGCCCCTCTTCATTTAAAAGAAGCGCGAGTCGGATGAGGAGTAGGAAGGAAAGAAAGGGAAGAGAACGGAGGTTAGAGGGAAGGAGGAAGCAGGCGAGCAAATCGGTGCAGGAGGAAGCAGGCGAGCGAGCGACTGAGTGAGCGAACGCTCGCAGGCAGCTGAAGGCCGCCTGGGTGTTTGGCCAACACCCGGGAGAAGTGGTTGTGGTCGTCCCCGCAGAAGTTTGTTTTGAAGGGCGGGAGTGACCGGGAAGGTGTAGGACTTTCCGCGGAAGTTAGCGGGAGTCGGGACTTGGGACGCGGTGTCCCTAACGTGAGAGCCTTGGCCGTTAAGGGATTCCCAAGTCGCTGTCCGGAGGAGCCGACCGGAGCCAAGGATCGGTAAGGCAACTGACAGCAGTAGCAGGAGTAGGCAGAAGGTCAGCTGCACAGTGAGCGTCTCCCTTGTTGCCGGGCCCTGATGGGTGAAGCAGGAGAGACGCTAGTTGTAATTGAAGGCACCGAACTTGTTGTGGATTTTTAATGACTGCTTCCTGAAAGATCATTTTAACCTCTAGTTTTAAAGGATTGTTTTTCTTATTGATTTTAACCTCCACGTTTTCATTTTATTGGATTATTTATTGAAGAACTGAAGCACTGCACTGTTTATTTGAACACCTGTTTTGTTGACTGTTGTTTTAAATAAAAGCATTGTTGCACTTTTTTCAACCATCCCCTTGCTTAGATGTTATTGCCTTTGCTGACTAGCTCATCGGTAACATTACCGACGGTGTTGGGTTCAAGAGCTTCCTAAACAGCGATGGGAGTGTGGAGCCAGAACCCGCATCGTCACAGTCTCTGCGTGGGTTTCCTCCCACAGTCCAATGACATGCAGCTTAGGTGCATTGGCAATCCTAAATTGTCCCTAGTGTGTGTGTGTGTCCTGCGGTGGGCTGGCGCCCTGCCTGGGATCTGTTCCTGCCTTGCGCCCTGTGCTGGCTGGGATTGGCTCCAGCAGACCTCCATGACCCTGTGTCAGGATATAGCGGGTTGGATATGACTGACTGACTGATTCATACCAAACCTCACTGCACAAAAAGGGAAATGGTGTTTTAAATCAAAGGACAACAGGGGCAGATTTAAAACAACATCACTACATGTCATGACAGAATACAACTTCAAAAATATAAAGATATTCTTAACAGGAACATCTACTGTAAGTGATTTGTTTTCTGTTGGGTCATGAACTTACAGAAATAACTAAAGAATATACCAAGTTTTGAAAACTTTTAAATGTACATATAAGAAAAACATTTTAAGAATAGTATTCAGGATTTACTTCAACTTCATTTTATCAGTTTGTAAAGGAGCATGCATTACTTAAGATGCTATTTAGCTTTAGATAAATACAGAGACTAAAAGATCTTTGTCTACCTGTAAGCCATGATTATTTTAGAAGTGTACCGGCTTGACCCCTGCCTCATGGACAGTTAATCTCATTTGTCAGCTCAAATCAGTTAGCTCTATCAGCCATTATAATGTAATCTTGTAATCCGACTAAGCCTACCCAGACAGCTGTGATTTTCTGTCATATTCAGATTGCTACTTCAGTGCAGTTCTTTATTCAAATAAAGATTATACGCTTTTTTTAATTTAAAGATATTAACAAAATAACTAAGCAAAAACCTGACTGAAATCACAGCCTGCCAAACCAGACAAGATGGATTGTCTACTATCAGTACTTATAGTGGAAGTGCTGATAATGTATATACAAAGAAAGAATAAGTGTTCAACTTTAATCTGAGATCAAAAAGTCTACAAGGTAAAGCATATTCAACAGAAAGCAATTATCTGGAGGTGGCTGATAACTGCTGCACTTACTAGGTGCTATCCTTGGTGCTGAAATGGAACTGTCACTAAAAGTCCTGAAAATGCTGCTTCTGTGAATGATTTATTAGCAGCTCACCTTGTGTTGAACTTTCTGCAGCTATTTCCAAAGATTAGATTTATATACTTTTGTACAGATGTCTTTCAGTCTTTGCTATACATGCAACAGTAATTAAAGCCCTGAACAGAACCAAAAAATGCAGGCCAAGATGGTGCAGCGTTGCCTTACCTCCCTACAAACACATATCTTACCTCCTATATATATATATATCTGTTTATCCTTCTCACATTTGTTTGGATTCCTATACTGATTTAGCAACCTACATTTTTTAATGAAACTGATGCAAACATAACAAAATGTGTACATGCTGCAAAGGCAGTAACCACCAGCTGATTACTCGGTTTAAGGATTCCTTTTAGTTTTCTGTTCTCTTAATTAAAAACATTGATGTGCAGAAACTTCCAAAATAAAGATTAAAAAAAATGTAAATTTAGATAGATGGAGGGAAGCTCAATTGGCGTATCATATGTGGGAGGAAGCTGGCATAGATCTACTCATACCATGCAATATTTTAAGGTTTGGGGAACATGCAATGTGGGTTAAACATAGGCAATATGGCAATATATTATTGTAATATTTCCAGCCTTAATCCACAATATTATTTTGCTGCATTATACTATAAATACTGAACGTTAGGATCAATCATGAAACTTGCTCAAACGGCAATAAGTAGTGATGAGTGAAAACATTGAAATGCAGCAAAATATGTTGATTATATTATACAGATAAAACTTCAACTTCATTTAAATAATCTGTATTGTTAATAATTAAAAATGTGAGGACACGGTGCCGCAGCGCTAGCAAGTTCACGTATTGTTCCTGCCTTGCGCTGTATATTTGCTGAGACTGGCGTGACACTGGAAGGATAGACAGATAGAATAATTAAACACGTACTATGAAGATATTTCAGTGTTCCTTAAAAGTTTTGAAAAATCGTCGTTTGAAACTTACAGATGGCTTAACGTCTGTTACAGAGCTGATTGTGTGGCGATTGGATATTTGGGGAAAGAAAAGTAAGGACAGGAATTGGAGATTAGTACATTTGAAAGAGACAGTACTGCTGCAATAAATTATTTCATCTAAGGTTGCGCATGGCGCAGCAGCATCTTGTGTGAGACATGAACAATCACTGCGCCATCATGTAATAACATGCTTCCATTCCAATCATCATGAAAATGATATCACGTATACATCTCAGTATTTGAATTATTCAGAGAGCTGCAATATCACGAATGTAATGGATTCTGTGTCCTGTTGGAAGAAGAGAAAGAATGGAAGCACATGGTGATTCACACACATAGAGCACATAGAAGATCAAATACAAAACAAAGCATTTAACGTGCTACTTTAGTTACGATAGGATTTGTGAAACTAGTAAATTAAATGGATTTAAGATGAAATTTATGATGTTCTACTTTAATGACAAAATAAAACTACGTAATTAAAGTGGAAATTTCGAGATTAAAGTTGACATTTCGTGCTTTTTTCCCACTGTGTGCCTATTTTTTTTTTTGTCTGTATCCTAATAAGCTCAGACGGTGGGCTACAACTCGCCTTTTCACGGCGACTTTGATATGTGACTTTGTGAACTTGTGCTTTCGAGTTTCTCCGACATGCCATGTCACTCGATCAGCTTCCTTTTGTTGATTATACCACTGTTTAAATCAACTAATAGTATGTTTTTCCTTTGCCTCCACTTGGCATTCACTGAAATTCTTATATTTTCCCCCGTGTCTTTTCACAGAACGCTGAGCTTAAGGGCTATTTATATTGATTTGCATATTCATAGAGGCATAATTCTGGGAGGAGTTGGGGCGGGATAGAAGGCGCATGCACGAGCGCTACTTTTCACGCTGACCAGGATTTATGTAGCAGAACAACGTAGAAGTTGCAGTACACACAGATTCCTGTATCTGGATTTTTCTGTGCGTAAGCACATTTTGGCTTTTGTGCTTAGGTCAATGTTATAGTGCGAATTCTATGTACGGCGTTGTGCATGAGGCCCCAGTTATTTTGCCCTGACTTTTGAAGCAAATAAATCTTGGGCACTGATCTGCACTGCTGTTTAACTCTGAGTCTTTCCTCATAAGGAAGACTATCAAATGGCTTTGCCAAAATCAGGTCAACAATAATAACTCCGTCTGCCATTATGCAGCTAGCTAGTTGGCTGTCCCCCCCACCAAACAACTTCAACTTAGTTTGAAATAAACTAACAAACTTTACTAAACTGAAACAAGAAGCAAACTCAAAAAAGCTAATATTATGTTTTATGTTACAGTACGATATGTACAAATGAAAATGGTGTGCTATATCGCTAGCAAATAATAGACTATAAGCTGCAGCTTATCTCACGACTTCACTTACCAAAAATACGCATGGGACTGAACTTGAAATACTCAGCTGCCAAAATGCTGTCAATCAAAAAAAAGGTTCAGCCACCTTGACAGTTTCTCCAATCATCATGCAGCAGCCCAGCATCCTGACCAGCCCACTGCCCCATTTACTTCCAGAGACGCTGAGCTTTCCTGGAAATGACGTTTTGATGCATTTGTCCAATAATCATCTAGCTTTGCTGCACTGAAAACAAAGTATTTTCTTAAATGCCTTTGAAGTCCCGTGAAGCTGCACTTCAATGGGTTTTAATGGATCATACTACTATGGGAATGTATGAGAAAAAAATCACATTAGACGACCCGCAAGAAATTATTGCTGATTCTGAATGAACTAGCTATGAAGTTGAACACGTTCTAGCATGCACTTTGTTATAGCTATGTAAATACAACTGTACAAACTTGACAATTTTTTGTGACATTTTAGAGGAGGCAGAGCTTCCCTTGTAGTCTTAGAGCAGTTGCCTCTGGTTCTCTTCATCAGACAAACTATGCCAGAACGCCAGTTCTGCCAGTTTCTTGATGCCGGCAGTAGAAGTTGAAGATTTGCACTCTCCAAGTGTTGTGGAGCTTTAATTTTCTTTTCTGCTTTCTCTGCATCTTCAGGATTGCGATCATCAAAATTGTCATCACAATTAACAAAGTGAGGATTGTAGTACCAGAGCATGTCTGGCAGCTCAGCACAATGTCATGTGACAGGAAATGGGTAAGTTAAATTTTTTTTTTTTTTTACTAGAGATCTTCATTCTAAATACTAAATGACAGGCAGGGTACAGAATTCATGCACATAAATGCTTCCAGACAAGACTAAACACTCTTCTTCTTGTGGGAATGTCACCATTTTTGTTAGATTTCTATTGCAATTTGTTCCATAAATATTTCATGAAATAATTGAAGAACAAAATGAGAAAAATCAAAGGCCAGGAAGTTTATTGTACATAGGCCAAAAAGATTACAAAGAACAAAAAGGATACAAATAATTCTACCGCAGTTTTGCTACATGTTATTAACTTAGGGCTCATGCTAGGTCACAGTTTGCAGATCTAGTATCTGCTAGTTAAAAACCCCTTTTTATCACAGCTTTAATTTTGGATTATACTGTGACTGTGTGTCTGACTGGCTGTTAAACAGAAGGATGTTCTGAGTGGGGTCTCCTCGTGTACTTCATGTTTCTGTTGTTTATCTCAGGAAGACTTCTGTTACCTCACACTATCCAAAGTCACTCTTGTTGCAGTAGATTGACCTAGTGCGGGTGGGTATGTGGATGAATGCCTGCTGCTATGGACTGCCATCCTGTGCCACAAGGATAAGTTCAAACATCCTAAATCTGCAGAACAGATAAAACAGCCTCCCAAAAATGGATGGATGGAAACCTGTTGGTCAATCCTGGAAGAAACTATTACCGACTGTTGTTATCTGTTGCCCTCTAGTGGTAGTGAAACACCAATAAATAAAAGGATATTTTCATGATGCACAAGGGCAGTACCGCAAATTAGATTACAACAAAAATGTTCAGTTTCATTTACCCAGACACACAGTGGATTCAGAAAGTATTTGGACCTCTTCACTTTCTGCACACTTTGTGTTGTAAATTTAATCTTACATAGATAAATCTGCCATTTTTGCCAATCAACCCACATTCAGTAACCAATAATGAAAAATTGAAAACATGTTTTCAGAAACGACTACAAATTATTTAAACTCAAAAACCACAGGTTTACAGTTTCTTTCTCTCTTGCAGGTCATTTTTATATAGTTAAGTATCTTTCAATTTTACAAACGTGAGCTCCATTTTGGGCCTAACTGGGTCTTGAAAGGCACCTACTGAGTTTGACAGGACTGCCTAGGGTAGGCCATTTTTAGGCAGACCAGTTAAATCCTGGCTCTGAGTTTTCGTGTCTTTTGGAGGTCAGCTCCTCTTTTTGACAATACTGTGTTGTGGATATGATCGCAACAAGGTGTATGATACCAGCCACATTTTACATGGCAGCATGTCACCACTCCATGGAGGGCCCATATAAAAAGTACACATAATAGAAATGAAAAAAATTAAAAATCTCTTATTGGGGTATTACTGTAACTTTCAAAATCACTGAGTGCAGCAGCCTTTGGCTTCAGCAATTGCTGTCACTACATTCTCCTGGTCCACAGACCTTTGACCATTGCGCTTTACTGAAATTACATTTCAAGCTGAAAGCCCCTCCTAGCGCATGGTAGATCTCAAGGAAGGTTTATTTAGAGATGAAAAACGTCTCTCACTAGAAGCAACAATGACAGCTGCTGTTGTAAAAAACTCTGTTCACTTGTTCAGAGTGTGTGTGGTGCTTGTGTGTTTCTCCTTCTACTCCAACAGTCCTCTTCTGCAATTCAGTTCCATACCCCTTCCAACTAAGGATGCCCTGGGCACACACAATCACTTCTTATCACTGTACTGCTTCTTCTTTGGTTCCTCTTCATGATTTATGAAAATGGTGCATCTACATCTACCATTACTAAAAACGTAATGTTCATAATATACACTCGCAATGAAGACTGGGTTCCCCCGCTTAGGGTGGGTTTTGACTGTTTTGTTTTATTGTGTCGATGCTATACTTCAAGGAGGGGTTTCCACAGCTTTGACGTTATCTATGTAAATGGATGTCCTTGGGAGTCCCAGGCCATTGCCTGTCCCGTCACTACACTTCTGCATAGCCTAACTATATAATGGAAATGTGAACTTTCTAATCAGGAGAAATGGAGTATTAATGAGGGACTTATACAACCAAAGAACAATCACTCTAAAGTTCAAGCCATTTAACATTACAAGTTGTCAGAATTGTCTTGCTATTTGCAGAATTAACCATTAAAAGAGTGTATGTTTTCCAACTTGAACGACATTTATTACATTCTCTGTAAAATAGCTGGATTATTTAAACTTGTTATCTGCTTTGATTGATACAAGCAGATAAGTGTCAACAACTAATATTATGGCTCCAAATTACATCTCTTAATGACAACATTCAGTATAAAGCAAAAAATAAATGGTTGCAGCATGGCGTCCCTAAGGACTCTGTCTTCAAAATGAGAAGGAAGTGCTAAATATGAAGGAATCCAACTAACAAAATTTTTTGATGGATCAGTTGAAAACCACACTTAAGTCGAAAATCATAATGAATGCAGCATTTATTTTATCAGAATATATAACAATGCCATTTTAATGAGAGATACGGGTAAGGCCGTCTCTGTGCTCTTCGGAAGCGTAGTTACTTATAAATGTTATGCTTTGTTTAAGGCAGGCCTAAAGCTGTAAGATTTCAAAAGTATCGCAAAAGTGTATAAAAATGGTATATCTGCAACCTGGCCTACAGCTCTTATGTTGTGGTTGTTTGTAAGCTGATCTCCAAAAGCCCTCATAACATACAGTAAGTGTGATTCTCTCAGAATATCAATAAATCTTCCAAAGCTGCCCTTATTTAGTTATAGTAGCTGATGATGGTGAGGAAATATAAAGTAATAAACAATTAAGTAATTAAACAAGAGAAGTGGATTTTTCATAGTTGGCTATTAAATCTAAATTATAAATGGTAAAGTGGGTAGGTTGTCCCACAATTAGAAGGAACCCCACAAAATCAACTTTGTTAAGGGTGTCAGTGTTTACGTGTGTAAATATTAAAGTCATGTAATAAAATAACTTCTTGTATAATACACTATCGTGGCTTTCCATTTGTCTGTCCAGGATTTTTATTCACCTGTAGCTCGCAAACCGTTTGACCTATTGACCTGAAATGTGGTTCACATATACTATGTGACGTCTACTATCCACTTTTGGGGTGATGATTGACTTCCAAGGTTATTTCACTTTTTATTTTTATTTTATTTTATTGTAGAATCAACTCTTGGCAGCATCCACCAGGGAGGCCGTGCAGCGCTTGTGTACAGGTGCCGTTCTCAGCAATGAGCTTTAATAGAGACCCAGCTTGAACAACAGCAAAAAGTATCAAAATGAAACTTAATGAAACTACTCATGGTATATAATCCAAATGCTTGGTATCCAGTAGTGCGCTTACCATGTCCCAAACACAATCTTTCTTGCACATTTATTTTGATTGATTATTTGGGCCATAGCTATAGGGCCTCTGAGTTTCAGCCACCTTCGCTGTCACTTCCCCTACCTCTTTGTATCTTAAATCATTCTTGAGACAGATTGAAGTCTTAAGTGCCATCTTAAGTTAAAAAATTAAGAAAAATGTACTAAGTAATTGCAACACAAACACTGACTTAATCAGTTTTAACACAAAAAGATGCAGATGAAAGAAGAGAAGAAGCGCGCTATTAGGGTGGAGAGAAGAAGAGCTGCTCAGGAAGCAGCAAGCGCATCAACCTCTGAGCAAACGAATGCTAAACGTACAGAGAAAGAGGATCAAAACTAGGAATGCTCAAGTTAAGTGTATTTAATGCATGTTATCGTACAGTGAGCCGTTACTGGTTATACTATCTATATATATAATTCACTAAGTCCATGGTAAGCAAGACGCACGCAAGACAGAGCCCCGCCTGCCAACTCACAGAGCCCTGCCCACCAACAATTCACTAAGCGGCTGACCATGGCACGCAAGACAGACCATGGGATATGCACAACAGAGCCCCGCCCATCAACAATTCGAGGAAGAGCAAAAGCATTTGCCAAGAATGTTTTCATTAATCAAGACACACACACAGGCGCACGCAAGAGAGACACACACACACATGGGCGCGTGCGAGAGAGAGAGACACACACACAGACACAGGCTTGCGAGAGAGAGAGACACACACACACAGGCACGCGAGAGAGACACACACACACACAGGCGAGCGAGAGAGACACACACACACACACAGAGGCGCACAAGAGAGAGACTTGAGACGTTGATAATTATGTGGCGTATGCTACGCCGCGGGTTGGCTAGTATTATATAACATCCCGCTGTTACTTTCTAGCTAATTTTACTAACTCCATTTTATTTTGTGAAATTCTCTTTTCCATATGGCATGTCAAGAGTTAAATATTGAGACACTGCCAAAACCTATCACTGCATAACATAACCCTTATAAAACAGGTGTAGCCTTCACTGGGAGTTTATCTTCCATTGTGATTACTTAGTTATTATTTGAATAATTCTTGCTGCTGTCTATCATGTTAGGTGATGTGGGGCTTGTTTTCTGTAGCAGATTCTGGATTTAATTGGATAATGGAACAGCCACACACAGTAACCGACTTGTTTTCGCTTAGACAGAACCTACAAATTACATCCTAGAGGCACAAACCCTAGAAACAAAGTTGTGAGCTAAGCCTCAGGGTAGCAATGAGCACAAATGATGGTTCTGTCACATCTCTCAGCTAAATGAGACCACCAGACATTATCCTGTAGGGTGCTTTTAATAGTGATGCAGGCACTCTACATAAAACTGAAGCAAACGTCATGTAGAAAAGTGCAATTAACGTGGATTAAAATAACATCTGCTCTTTTAGAGATGCAGAGCAGTAGGATCCTCAAGCAAGGTCACTACCGTAACAAAAGGAAACCAATTCATAGAACAAACATTTAAACATCCTCTTTCCTTTTCGGAGAAAAACACATCACTACAGGAAACATGCCATTGTGTTACTTTGCCGCATTTTTTAGTGAACAGCATTATAGCACTTGCATATTTATAAAAGTAATTTAGTTACTATAGAAAATATAGAACACTGAACCACTTAAAAGATAGTTGGTTATAATGCAGGTATTAATTGTGGAATTTTTAATTGATTTCTAAGCATATCCAAACGGCATATCAATTAAGGTGAAGCATTTGTGGAGGCAGAAGTCAGGAAAATGAAATTAAGCTCCTTTTGTTGTAGGCTTCAGTAGTTAAATCTTTTCTCAATAATATTTAAACAAATGCCATGATTTATAGAATCCTTACTTTATTGACCTTGCAACCAATTAACAGTCTTTACTTTTAGTCAAGGAATTTGATTGTCATTGGGCCATTCAGAATGTTATTAGCTAGATGTGTGTTGATAAGCTAGGAACATGAAGGGAGACACGGATGGGACTGGAGCCTTAACATTTTAATGCAGTTTAGGACAGGCATCAAAGCCATAAGACAACCTGGCAAAGAATCCACTAGTGGAACCTGACTGCCTTCCTCTAGTGTTGTTATACTCCATAATTATGTAGGACACCACTTTGAGAGTAGAACGTTTCCAATGGATCCTAGAGGACTGTCGACTTATTACTTAATGGGGTTGGATAATCCACTATTAGTAATTAGTGCGCAGGGAGAGGAGCTATACGAAGAACACTGGTTGTGGCAGTTTGTCAGGTAGTTTAAAAAGGAAGGATGTTGTAACACATTAAGACAGGAGTTCTCCCAATCCAAACGTTAGTGGCAAGGGTGTCCCTCTGTGGTATAGAAGGTCCTATACTACTAAATGAAAGGGACAGACAACCTGCTGTGTACTCCTGTCTCAGAAGTTGTCCCTGGCCTTGGGCTTACAAGCTCCTTCCAGGCAGTCAACAGCTCAGCTTGGAGTTCGGACCTTGCTGAGAACATGAAAACTCAACAATGGCAAGGACTGGGTACGGGATTCAAACTGAGGATGCCACATCCACAAAGGCAGTAAAGATAACCACTATGCCACCCTCTGCTCAGACTAGACCACTATAAACAGACTACTCTGTAGTAATTGGTGTAGAAAACTGTCAGGGGTCTTTGCAATTATAGGCAATGTTAGCAGTGTTTTGTGGCTTTTTGGAGCTAATGAAGCACTGTATGCTGGTTGTTGAGCAAAGCAAAAGTTGATTCAGGATGCTGTGACAAAGCTCATGCAAATTTGTCAAATTATATTACAGAACTAAAAAAAAATACTAAAAGATAGTTGAATGAAAATAAAAGAACTGTTTGCTGAGTAGACTAGTATCAAACAAGAGCAATACCGGAATGTTTGCAAGCAGCCATATGATATAAATATTTCTCTATGGCCAAATTCGATGGTCATGATGTTATCAATTAAATACTGGCCATTTGTTGTAATTACTAGTTTGATTGAAGATGGAAGAATCCAGAAGCTTCAAAGTAAGGTCCAAACTCGATCACTGTGCTGAACTTGATAAACGCTCTACATATTTCACATTGCTTCAGTACTTTAAATATTACGAAAAGCACTCATAATTTTAGAATATTCAGTAACCTGGACATCGCATTCAACTAAGCTAAATAAAAGAGATAGCTGGTATTGCGGCATAAAGTAACTAATTCTTCACATTAATTACAACAACTACTGACACAAAATGCCTTCTGGTTGCATCCTTTAGGAAAAAAAGGTCCTTATGTTAGGCTCATACCACATGCATATGGACATATGTTGTTACCAACCCAAAGGCAAAGGGACAGAAAGCTCCAGTACATGTAGAAGATCTGCCAGGCTAATAACAGAACATCTCTGACTCAGAGCTGAAGGCACAGAGTGTTCATAGTTTGCACACTGCAAGAATTTGGGCACTTGGGAGTGACATTTGAGAAACACAGTTTCAATAGAGGAGTGAGTGGCTATCTGGCTTGACACATTTATGCGCTGACAGCAATCATAACTTTTGCTCTGAACACGGAACACTTCCAGTCTGTATCGATAAGTATAATAATGGCTACGTGGTCCTTGTGCTTTTTCTTGTTGCAGAGTTCAAGGCATCTCCACTAACTGGAAGCTTTGCAGTTAATCTGTTACATGACAAATTGCTCAAGACAAATCTCAAATGCATAATTTTTAGGCAAAGTGTCGATTGTATTGGTGAACTACAGAGTTCGACTACTATTGTAGAAGTAGCAATGCTGGGAGGCCACGAGCCTATTCTGGATGACCCCAGCTATCAAAAAATGGCTTCCACTAGATCACAGTCTGGTGAACCACGAGGTTAGATGGGCAAAAGGCTTTGACTGTCGTACAAGAGGAAGTAGAAACAAATGAGAGGTTAGAGGGAGAGATATTGTGGTGAAGGTAAGAGGCAATCTGAGCTCTGAGTAAGTTAGTATACTTGTAACATGGAATATTATAATTACAGTTTTGTCCTGCTCTGCTTTATGCACTCAAATACTGTCTTCCTTCTTTTGTTAATACATGTGAATATGAATAGCACAGCTATATTAATGTATAAAAGGCAGATGGCCCTTTCACATGTCTTATTATTTTAACTGTCTTAAAATAAATGTAAATAAGCATGCAGTAAAACAGTAAGAAATCACACTGTAAACCATTTAGATGAACTTATACTTTTATATTTGATTGCTACAAAGAACAGCTTGAATACACTTACATCAACACTCATAATGGAGTCAATCTAAAAGGTTTCAAGTTAACCACCCTGCAAAGAGTCTGTCTAACCCATTCTGTCTAAATCAACATAAAACTTACCCGTAAACCATGAAAGCGAGGGTTGCTGTAGAAAAGTTTCATTTGTTCAGGTGGCAATGGTCCAAGTACTTTTTGGATCGTGTATAGCTGGTCAATTTCACTCTCACCTGGGAAAAGTGGTTGCCCATCACTGAGCTCTCCCAGGATGCATCCCACAGACCACATGTCCACAGCTTTGCCATAAGGAGCTCTGATAGTAAGAGACAAACACAAAAATATGAAAGAAAACAAAATTATTAAAAAGAATAGTCCACATAAAAATGTTTACATCTGTTACTCACCCCACTTTGTTTGAAGTATTTATTCTCTAGTTTCAGTGGAGAATGCAGATAAAATTACTGAAGCAATGAGCTTTAATAGAGGCCCAGCTTGAACAACAGCAAAAAGTATCAAAATGAAACTTAATGAAACTACTCATGTTATATAATCCAAATGCTTAGTATCCAGTAGTACACTTACCATGTCCCAAACACGTTCTTGCACAATTATTTTGATTGATTATGTGGGCCATAGCTACAGGGCCTCTGAGTTTCAACAGCATTTTCTGAAGCTACACTGTCAAACTAGCCTTCTGCATGTTGAAGATCCAGGGATATGCACAAATATAACACATATTGTACAGCTAATAATGTTTTCACTCAGTTTTAACTTTTAATCTCTAATTATGTATCTATCTCAGCCTATACTTGGTAACAGTGATATCATGTGAAGCGCAATGCTAGCCAATGCACAAGCTACTACTGGGTGGGATTCCTGACCAATGAATGAGGGGTTGGCAGGTCTTTAATTCAAAAGATCTTTCCTATTTGTGTGCGCTTTATTGTTGTGTATGTAAGGATTTTCTGGAAGTATATCATTTTACAATAGTTTTGCAAAATTCTAAGTTAGGGATATTGTAAGCATGAGCAGACACCTGACTTTTGTAATATACGGCACAAGATTTTGCCATGGATGTTTTGGTTTTATTTGCCATTGTTCATTTTGGGTCCACACTGAAGTCCGAAGTATCAGGAGTTTTGTTATGTTCATTCTCCATGGACACATGAGATTATCAATTTTTCCTAAGCCCCTTAACCTGAAACTGCTTCGTCCTAGGTATGATGTTAACCTGCATCTAGCCCTGCAAGCAAGCCCTCCAACTTGCAAGGGAAAATTTGGGGGTTGGTGGCAGGATTGGCACTCCAGCCACTGTAAAAAGAGTCACATTGTTCCACTGTGGTGCTGAGGTGTCACCTGTTGCACAGCTGCACTCGGGTCCCAATCCAGGTAGTTCGTCGTGTGATGGGTGTGGCAACGTGCTCTCTCTAACCATCACAATAAAGAATTAGGGCTCAGCAACGGGTGCAAAGATGATGATTATTTGGTTGAGGAATTACTTTATAATACAATATACACTCAATAAACTCATGCATGTCAACCTGAACATTTGTAGCTAAGGATTGTTTAAATGGCCTAGAGATTCCAACAGTTCCGATAGTACTACGTCACTGGGCAGCTTCAGAGTGGCGCAGGGTTTGCTGGAAGAAGGACGATTAGGTGCTATCTTTAAAAAGAAGCTGAAAGACACTGAAAGAGATTGCAATTCTCTGTGTCTATTTATTTCTACGCTTCACACTCTATTGAATTACAAAGAGAACCACCATGGATTACAGTTCTTTCTGGATTTATATACTTGTCCTATGCCTACTTGTTTATGAGATGTTGTCTTGGTTGAATATGTCTTCATCTGAGGAGCACTCCTAATCACACCAAATCTTGATGCAACAACTGGAACCTGGTAGGACAAAACTACACATTTCATTCAGAGCACTGTTCACAGAGGTTTTTCATTCTACTCATCGTCGTCATCCACACCTGATGTACTGGACTGTGTTGTGTAACTGGTTCTTACTGTTTAGCACCGCAAAGGATGCTTGCAGATTCCCCTGTGGAGTGTCTAGCATTGCTGATCACTAATACACAAATGGTGAGTTTTCCTCTTTGCAGTTTCAGGAGTTATGGCACCAAGAAAAAAGGTGTGCAGCACAGAGCAAACAGAGTCCATTACCAACTGTGATAAGGCAGATCTAAGGCGTGATTAGTGCATCTGACTTGTGTAGTTTCATTTTTAATACCTTGTCTCAGATAACCTGGATGTAAGTGTGCGTGACAGAAACGAGCACCCGCAGAGTACTTAAATGTGGAGTTGGCTGAGTGCTCATTCAAATGTATGAGAACAGTCAGCAAAATTATTCCACATTGGTGCTCTGCAGATTGTTTAGAGCATCTACACTCACCAGGTGTATAAAAGATCTGAGTAGAAAAGGTCAAGGAAGGGGAAAAGGAAAAGGAAGAAAGAAAATCAAGATATAGAAAACAGAAAGACAGAATCAAGTAAGCAAGCAACTGATGGAGAGATGAGGGAGAAGCTGTTGAGATTACCCACAGAGGAAGATAATTAGAGCTGTTCCAGTGGGGGAGATGGGGGCTCCAGGGGTTTGCTGGACAGATGAATCGTGGCAGAAAGAGGGATGTGGGCTTGGACCATCCTAGCAGTGACCAAAGAAGGTAGCTGGTAAAGGAGTTGGATTTTGGATGGTGTTCGCCAGCATCTCTGCTGTACTGAGTATACCAAAGAGCGAGCAGGGGAGACTAGAGAAAGTGAGATTGGAGCACAGGGAATGTGATAAAGGGAGCCGATGCTGATTGTGATTTCATTTTTGGCTTTAACTTATTTATTGAATTTAGTTATTGGTTTTACCCTCACTGCACTGTTAATTCATATACTGTTTATTGAAGACTTTTGACCTGCACTGCACTTATTGAACACAGCTTTTGATGTTAATAAAATGCACTTTGCACTTTTAGACTGATAACTGTTATTATAATCCCACTTTCCCAAGCCCTTCCTCAGTTATGTTTATCAATGTCCTGGGAGATAAAAGAGGCCCATGCTATGTGCACTCAGGGATTCACATCCACTCACCCATCCATCGAGTTTCTGAAACCACTTTGTAAAGGATATAGTTTCTGTATCTATACCAAAAACAGTGAGAACAAGACAGAAATCGAGAAATTAGAACATGAAGCACACATCCGCAATCAGGCACAACTTTTACATTTGATAGTTAATATAACATGTACATCTTTTGGGTGACAGAGGAACTGGAATACTTAGATATCATCCCTACTGGCATGAGAACAATATGCAAATCCCACAGAGACAGAGTGACCTGATAATTAAAAACCAAGATCTTTGCAGCAATGAGGTCGAAGAACTAACCAATGTGAGACCAAACTAACTAAAAGATCCTAAATAAGTATTATAGTAAAAATAATATCAGGAAATATCGAAAATCTGTCACATTGTAACTCATCTATAATGATTTTTGGAAGTAAAGATTCAAATTTTATCTGTTTTGACACAGCAAACATGCATCTCTACATTTCACTGGCATGCATACAGCACGGAGCAGCAAGTAAACAGTCAGTTTTTGATGGCGATATGTTGTAAGCTGGAAAAATGGGCAAGTGCAATGATCTTTGACGAGGTCCAAATTGTGATGGATAGATGACTGAGACAGAACATTTCCAAAATGGTAGGTCTTGTGAGGTGTTCCTGGTTTGCAGTGGATAGTACCTACCAAAAGTGGTCCAAGTTAGGACAACTGGTGAACTGGCGACAGGGTCATGGGCACTCCAGGCTCACTGGTGCACGTGGGGAGAGAAGGCTAGCCCATCTGGTCCAGTCTCACAGAAGAGCTACTGTAGCACAAATTGCTGAAAATCTTAATGCTGACCAGGAGAGATAGATGACAGAACACACAGTGTATTGCAAGTTTTCTTTGTAGCAAAAGACTGGTCAGAGTACCCATGTTAATTCTTGTTCTCCGCTGAAAGCTCTTAAAATGAACATGTAAGTATCAGAACTAGACCAGCAATGGAAGAAGGTGGCCTGCTAAAATTACATTCCTCTTTTGATTTATGTGGATGGCTGGGTGCATGTGTGTCATTTACCTGGGTAAGAGATGGCAGCAGGATGCACTATAAGAAGGCAGCAAGCCAGCAGAGGAAGTGCAATGCTCTAGACAATGTTCTGCTGAGAAACCCTTGGGTCCTGGCATTCATGTGGATGTTACTTTGACACGAAGCACATACACTCCTTTATGACAGTAGTATTCTTTGATGGCAGTGGCCTTTTATAGCAGGTTAATGCACCCTGCCACACTGCACAAAATGTTCAGGAATTGCTTGAGGAAAATGACAAAGAGTTCAAGTTGTTGACTTGGCCTCCAAATTACCTAGATCTCAATGTGATCGAGCATCTGTGGGATGTACTAGATAACAAGTTCGATCCATGGTGACCCCACCTCACAACTTAAAGGAACTACTGCTAACGTCTTGGTGCCAGATACCAAAGGACATTTTCACCGGTCTTATGGAGTCTGTGCCTCAAATGGTTAAAGCTGTTTTGGTGGCATGAGTGGGACCTATGTGGTATTAGGGTAGGTGATTTTAATGCTGTGGTTGATTGGTATATACTGGTCCCAGAAGGAGATGTTCTCTGTGACTTTAGTCTCCATCCATGTCTATTTGTAAGCAAAATAAGTTGAAATAGTAGTGATTTGGTGGTACAGTGGTTAGCACTACTGCATCATAAATCCTGCATTCAGGGTTTAGATTCTGTTTAGTGGAGCTTATTCCTTTTCCTTGTTTCCGCCTGGGTTTTACTCTGGGCACTCTGCATCTCCTCCCAAACCCCCAAATAGGAGTGTAGTAGGTTAACTCAATAATTCAGAATTGGTCCCAGTGTTTGCACAAGTAGTCTTTAAGATAATTGCTGTCTTCCCCTTTGATGTTTTCTGGCTTGCTCCCATTTCTGCCTGGATAAGGTCCAGTCCCCTGTGACCCAAAGCTAGATAAAGTAAGTGTGAAAATGTTATATTTCGGTGTCATGAAATACATGCATTCCATTTGGAGATAATGGCTCCCTCAGTGGTTTAGGAAAGTTCCAAAACCTTTGAAATTGCCTTGTATCCCTTTCTAGACTGACGGATATTATCGGCCAGTTCCTTCATAGTCTGTTCAGGAATTTCCATTGATCATAGTATTATGTGCTTTCTGAATCTTTGTTAATGACTTGACTCTATCTCAAGGGTCAAAGTGAATGAGGTTTATTATGAAAGAAGGAAGGAAGGAAGTCTGGATGTGTTCACTCAGGTGATCGCGTTAACCAGACTGATGTAAATAGCAGGCAGTGACTTTTTCGCATAGTTCAATTTGGTTTTGGATAGTTTTCTTAACTCAACAAATGAAATAAGTTAAAAAATGTGTTATTTCTTCACTCAAGTGTCCTTGCACTAATTTTAGATTGTGACTGAAGGACTCAAAACAGTCAATAACATAAATTTGTAATAACAGAGGAAATCAGGAAGTACAGCTTTGTCACAGCACTATATGTATTTATCAACTATGAGCTACTGGTAAATTACAGCTGTTGTTAATCCAATTTACTCCTGGCTTGCACTATGTCGTTCAGACATAATTTATGGTAGGTTGTGCATATTTAGAAACCTCTGCAAAAAGAAAGTTGTTTAGCAGTGTGGTCTCCCAGTCATAGGCAGGACAAGTGGGCCTGGAAGTCTAACGCATTGTGCCAGCATCATTCTGACACATTAATGTAATGCCCATCTTTCACTTGCTAAATCTTCCTGAACTGTGGAGTTCAATTTAAAGCAAACTGAACTATGTAGCCCTCTTCGGAATGGGTTAAGCACTCCCGTGTGCTGAAAAATGTTTTCCTAAGACACATTCCTCAGTTTTCCTTATGTGTTGCATCGAGATGGTCTGCAACAGTTGGTGATCCACCTCTTTGTATATTTATGCTTCCTCAGTATGGGTGACATAGTGTCTTCATAAGTGCTCAGTTATGACTTTGATATAAAGTGTTGCAGGAAATGAGCTAAAAAGAGACAATTTGCTCATGGTTTATAACAAGATAAGATGTTGCTAGTCCCTTTTCTCACTACTATAAAACAATTCATGCCTCAAAATTATAATTCAGGAATCCATAACTTTTTCAGCTGTGGTTTTCCTCCTTCGGGTTAATGTACAGGATATTTAATTAAACTATTTTCTAATAAAGTTTAAAAAGAAATTAGCATTTGTTTCTCTTATAGGCATGCCATTCATTTCAAAATGGAATCTGAAATAGTTAAAGATCAGTAACATCAGTTAAAGCCAGCAGGAGTAGAAAGTAAATCATTTATATTATGACGTTAAGATTACGTTATCTGGGGATGTAGTATAAACTGCTAGAGAGTTTAATTAGGATGCACACATCACTTATGTGTTCATTTCAGACTAAGTATTGTACTCTGTGGTGGTTGTGCCTCCAATACAGCGGTCTTAGTTCCTGTCTTGTGCCTGAGGGTGCTGGGATAGTCTGGCTTGTCACAACCATAAATTGGAAAAAAGGTTATTGGAAAAATCAGAGGACAGACGTATTTATTTGTATAGAACATCAATAATAAAACCTTATTAATTCTTCAAGTTACATGGGCTTCTCTAACTTTACTTCTTATTGATTTTTTCTTAAACGAGGCTCTTTCTGTTTGACACCAAAGAATAAACTATTAATGTTATCTTCTTCTTTTATCTTGATGCTGTATGTTTAAACAGAGCAGTGCAGTGCAATATAGCTTTTTTATCCTCTGAATTATCTCGATATTTCACACCTTTTTAACAGTGTATTTAAATTACCATAGTGTTCAACACAAAATTAAATAAACAAAAAAAAACAATCATTCCACAAATAAGGATTGCTTTTCTTTTGATCAAGAATCAACAAAACAAATTACTCCAAACACAAGAACAGCATTTATTAAATCTTGCTTTATTATTATTTTTTATTTTTGTTTCAGTCTTACCTAAGGATCTTGGTAGAAGCCCATATCTAATAAATCAGGGGCTTCCTTCTAATGTATTGCTTACATTGAAATTTGAAGTGAGTCATTCAGACACTGGTGCCACATTTATGTGATAGAGGGCTTTCTACAAGCAACAACCAATGGTACGGGTCTCCTAGTGAGCAGCAGACTTTAGTCTCAGGCCTCCCAGTGTTGCTGGAATTTGCTAGTCAACCACTGCAACACTAGTCTTGAGGGGTAGATGTGATTCTAAAAGGCCTGTAGTGAACAGTGGCAGAAGGCTACATCCATAGGATTCATTCCTAAAAACCCATCCCTAATTTCCTCCAGTCTGTGCACTTTAAATGGCTAGGGTGTCCCTGATATATTAGAAAAATATGTGAAATAACTTTACAAAGGCAGGGAGAGAGAAAAAGAAAGTGAACGCAAAAACTTGCGATGCTAGTGATGCTAAGAGAAAATAGAAAGGTAAGACTGCTGTTATCAATTCAGGAGCTCAGTAGCACAAGGAAATTAAAATAATTAATTTGTACATTGTAATGAGTGTGGCAACAGAATAGACAAACACACGCCATCATCTGTTAGAGGTATCAACATCTTGTGTTCTGCAAACATTGATTAGCATACCTTGGTTGCCATTCTTAATAAATAATTTTAGAGTGGGTATAGTTCTAATTCAGCCAGCATCAGTTTCCTGTGGAGTGTTTAGCTGTTTCACTTTACACCTTAAAATATTCAAGTCAACTGTGACAAGTCAGCTGTCTCCATATATTTAAAAGCATCACTCACAAGCTGCCAGCTACATTTGAGGTAGAAATACAGAGGCAAACCCTGTCTGGAGAGACAGTGGTTGTTTATTTGATGATAAGTATGCGAACAAGCTACTGTAAAACACCATCTATAAGTGCAGGATTACAGAAACCATTGGTTTTTAACCATTTTATGTTTGTCTTGGTCCCTTTTTCTTTAGAATGTCCTTGTGTGCTTTCAACTCTGTGTGACAAAGTGAGGTATTCTTTAGCGTACACCATACCCAGCAAGACACAAATCTAGTAAAGCTATGGAAAGGGTGAAACAAATTATAAAAAGAAGGGTAAGAAGAAAAGATCAGCATAAGGCAAATAGCAACCAAAATAACACAGACTTTGCCCCTGTTATCCTTAATATATACCTATGGGATAACTACCCAGAAATAAAACATAAGAACTCTTTCCTACTGCTCTGTCTTCCTCTTCCTCCTCTCCTCTAACTGAGGTGGTGGAGGCTCTCATAAGGCTGCTCCCAAGGATATTTCTGGTGTCTACCAAGCTCTGGGTTTCCACAGAGACTCCTTTAAATATAACCCTTCCGTTAATCTTAACCCTTGCTGTAGGATGATGCCACCAGCCTGGTGAATATTTGTTTCTATTGAGCTCAACCCCAGTCAGGCATATGTTGGGCTGGTAAAACATCTAATTTGGGAAGTACAACACCGTGCAATCCCATCCCACCCCCTGCTGTCATTAATAAGTGCTGAAATAAAAAATGATTTTATGTGACTTTATGTGACTTTTACTTATGAATGTACAGTATATCACCCATGATAATTTCCAGTCTTTGCAGATTAGGAAATTTTCAACTTAAAGGTAAAGTGCTATCCAAAGTTTTCTTATTAGCTCTCCAACACAGAATATGTTCCCTTATGAAAAAAGAACCATGCAAGATCATCAATTCTCCATTACTACAACAAATTAAACTTACCCTAAGAGCAGCTCTGGAGAACGATACCATCGTGTGGCCACATACTCCGTATAATTAGCATTGCTGCCTTCTGACAAGTTTCGAGCAAATCCTGCAGTGAAGTGAACAAACAGGTGAGAATTAGCTTAGGGAGTTTTCTGTATGTCGCCAAATCTACCAACACTGCATGAATTTCTAGAATGAAGACACATACACTGTGACTTAGTGGCCTTGTCACCAGCTTTTTTGCAAACACTTTTATCAGCAGCTACCATTTCCCAGGTTTTTTAAAAAGCATCCCCCAATTATCTCTCTGTGTGTTGCTGACAGACTATTTCAAGCTGCCCAAGCTTTCACAAGTCATAACATTAGCAATAACTGCCTCTCACGGGTTGACCAGGCTGTTAGTGGATAATGTGCATCTAATACTGGAAAATTCTCACTTGTCAGCTTCTTCTCATGCTCTTCTCATCCCTACTAAAGTCTCCATTGCTGTAGACTTCTGTTTCCTGTTTTAATTGCACCTCCTCACCAAGCTAAGTCTCTAAGGAATATCTAGTTTCAGACAGTTCACAGCCTTATAACATGCACTGATTGAAACTTTATGTTGTTGGATAGTCAGCTACTTCTAAAAAAAAAATACTTATCTTAAACATTTAAATGATGAGATTATTCTTTTCCAGACTCAGAGGATTCAGCATACAGTTTTGAGAATACAGAAGAAAATGTAGCTGTATTTCCCAGGAGAGTTTTTGCATGTCTTTTTGTTTAGTTTCTGTTCTATGATAACAGTAGTGTAATGTAGATTCATATTTAAATTTTTGATTGATTTTTGTAAATGGTTATTTAAGAATTATTACAGACATAAAGAAATATCAGATCTATTTACACAAGTTACTGTCAACTTCCCATAGTTTTAGGAATGCCATCACAGATAACATTTTTTAAGTACTGCTTTGGGGAATGTTGTTGCTGGTCTTGAGGTTGGAGACATCCATCAAGCTACTTGTAACCATTTTTACAAAGACATTCTATGAGACATCCCTCCAAGAAGGAACAAGTAAACCTTTGAAACTGGCCAGCCTAACCTGACATGAAAGGGCAAGAAGGGTTAGCCTAAGGAAGCAGGTCATGCTGAAACAAGAACTAGTATGAAGTAGAGAGTTGGCTTATTCCACTTATCATTGGAGAACTGGGTCATGGCTGATTAGGATTGGTTGTTGAAGAATCAGGAGAGTCAATCTGTACCATGTTACCATATTGCTCTATGATGTGAGACAGGAAACCAAAGGATTGGCATACATTTGGTCACTCTGTCCCTTTCTCTCTGCCATTTTTCATTGGTATATGAAGGAAAAGACTAACCCCCTCTTTCTTGGTGGCTACATATGAAAATGTTTGGGAATCCCTCTTAATTCTTTGGATTTTTGTTTATCAGTGGCTGAGCTTTCAAAGTAGCAAATTCCTTTTAATATAATGACATGCCTTATGGAAACAGTAGTATTTCAGCAGTGGTATTAAGTTTATTGGATTAACAGAAAATATGCAATATGCATCATAACAAAATTAGACAGGTGCATACATTTGGGCCTGCGGTGGGTTGGCACCCTGCCATGGATTGGTTCCTGCCTTGTGCCCTGTGTTGGCTGGGATTGGCTCCAGCAGACCACCGTGACCCTGTGTTCGGATTCAGCGGGTTGGAAAATGAATGGATAAATTTGGGCACCCCAACAGAGATGTTACATCAATACTTAGTTGAGTCTCCTTTTTCAAATTAACAGCCTCTAGATGCCTCCTATAGCCTTTGATGAGTGTCTGGATTCTGGATGGAGGTATTTTTGACCATTCTTCCATACAAAATCTCTCCAGTTCAGTTAAATTTAATGGCTGCTGAGCATGGACAGCCTGCTTCAAATCACCCCATAGATTTTCGATGATATTCAAGTCAGGGGACTGTGACTGCCATTCCAGAACATTGTACTTCTCCCTCTGCATGAATACCTTTGTAGATTTCGAACTGTGTTTTGGGTCATTGTCTTGTTGGAATATCCAACCCCTGTGCAACTTCAACTTTGTGACTGATTCTTGAACATTATCCTGAAGAATTTGTTGATACTGGGTTGAATTCATCCAACCCTCAACTTTAACAAGGGCCCCTGTCCCTGAACTAGCCACACAGCCCCACAACATGATGGAACCTCCACCAAATTTGACAGTTGGTAGCAGGTGTTTTTCTTGGAATGCAGAGTTCTTCTTCCGCCATGCAAAGCGCGTTTTGTTATGACCAAATAACGCAATTTTTGTCTCATCAGTCCAAAGCACTTTGTACCAAAATGAATCTGGCTTGTCTAAATAAGCATTTACATACAAGAAGCGACTCTGTTTGTGGCATGAGTGCAGAAACTGCTTCTTTCTCATCACCCTGCCATACAGATGTTGTTTGTGCAAATTGTGCCGAATTGTAGAACAATATACAGATACACCATCTGCAGCAAGATGTTCTTGCAGGTCTATGGAGGTGATCTGTGTGTTGTCTATAACCATTCTAACAATCCTGCTCATATGCCACTCCTGTATTTTTCTTGGCATGCCAGACCTTGGTTTAACAGCAACTGTGCCTTTGGCCTTCCATTTCCTGATTACATTCTTTACAGTTGAAACTGACAGTTTAAACCTCTGAGATAGCTTTTTGTAGCCTTCCCCTAAACCATACAACTGAACAATCTTTGTTTTCAGATCTTTTGAGAGTTGCTTTGAGGATTCCATGCTGTCACTCTTCAGAGGAGAGTCGAAGGGAAGCACAACTTCCAATTGACCACCTTAAATACCTTTTCTCATGATTGGACACATCTGTCTATGAAGTTCAAGGCTTAGTGAGCTAATCCAACCAATTTGGTATTGCAAGTAATCAGTATTGAGCAGTTACATGCATTCACATCAGCAAAATTACAAGGGGACCCAAATTTTTGCACAGCCAGTTTTTCACATTTGATTTAATTTCATACAACTAAATACTGCTTCACTAAAAATCTTTGTTCGGAAAACACCCCAGTACTCAGATGTCCTAGGAAATGAAAGACATACCACTATTAATCTTTTTTGTTGAAAGTAGAGTAAATTATTATGCAGGCTGAGAGGGGTTCCCAAACTTTTTCATATGACTCTATATGTCTTTGTTACCTTAATGCAGATGATTATGCGGCTAAGAAGAAAACCAAGTCTAACTAAATGTTTATGTATCCCTGAAACTGCTAGCATTATCAGGCTGCATATTTTACAAAGCCACATTCTTTTTGTTTATGGCACTAGATACACTATTTGAACTTATCAGTAATAGATTTATTATAAATTATTGATCTATTCCTCATTGATGGAATTCCTTAAATTATAATTTTCCTATAATTAGGATCTTGCCCAGTGTCTGTATTGCCCCAATTTTTTGTGATCCCAGAACTAACTTGGCACCTCACTACACTAATAACTTACAGAAAATGAATAGGTTGCATGTAAAATAGTGGTCAAATAAATTAAAGTTGTTATAGTTTTTTGAACCCATTTGTATGTTTGTCCGCTTTTCATGACAGAACTGCTTAATGGATTATTTATTTACTGTATTTATTTACGTTTTTTTTCTATAATTTGCTTGAACATTCCGCTGATTTTGTGGCGTTCTCATCGCGTCTCATCAAGTATCATAGTTCGCTTGCGGTACCGATTTATTAGCGCAAATCTGAGATCTGCGGGGAAGGGGGCGGGGCTCTCCTCACACGCATCTACCTTGGGGCATAAACTTAACTCCGCTTAGTTAGCGAATGAGAGAACTGCTTAACGGATTTACATTGTTTTTTTTCTATAATTTGCTTAAACATTCTGGTTGATTTTGCGACTTCTCTCATTGCTCTAAGAATTATAGTTTGCTTGCAGGAGTAATATATTTGCGCTAATCCAAGACAGAGGCTGCGAGCCGAGGTGAAGGGGAAAAGTGACATCAGGAGTAGAGAGCCCTTCTCGCTCTCGCTGTCCTGTTCACTTCTACGTGGGCGAAGCCACGGGGGATGGCTAGTTATATTCATATAGTGCAAACTCCAAAACCAGTATGCTAACCAGAAATGTAGACCAAAAAGAAAATTGAAAATATTTACTATTAGTTATATTTATATAGCGCTTTTCCAACTACTCAAAGCACTTTACATAGACAGTGGGGAGCCACTCAACCAACACCACCAGTGTATTATCTACAAGGGTGACGTGACAGCAGTCATTCTAACACAAGTACACTCACCACACATTAGCTGCTAGGGAGTGAAAGGGGAGTGAGTAGGTGGCCAAAATGACAAGGCCACAGTAGGTGATTTAGCCAGGACATTTGGAAACCTCATACTACTTTTGAAAGATGACCAGGGATCTTTTAAGAGCACAAAGAGTCAAGACCTCAGTTTTATGTCTCATCTGAAGGATGACACCAATCTTTACCACACAGTGTCCTCATCATTGTAATGGGGCATTGGGAACCACACACAGAGTACAGGGAAAGTGCCCCCCTGCTGGCCTCAGCAACACTTCTTCCAGCAGCAACGCAAGCTTTTCAGGTTGGTCTCGCTTCCAAGTTCTGGCCTGGCCTGAAGATGGGTAGTTTCAGATTAGCTGTTCTGAAGTATTGGTGGTATGGCTGCTGGTTTTAAAAACTAAGCTAACTGGGAATTTTTTTCTACCCGTTCTACTGCAAAGTCTGTGTGTGTGTGTGTGTTTTAATCAAATTCAACACTAAGTTTCAGAAGCTGTGCGCTGCTGTTTTTTATATGCAGATTCATGACAATTACGATTTAAAAAGTCTTTTAATCAGAAGAAGTAGCATCAAAGCCATTTCTCATTGTTATTTTGTTTAAAAATGCTTACTATGGTGCCAATATAAACTGTAAATTACCACAAGCCCATAACCAGCAAAAGTTCTGTTTTTAGATTCAGGAAGCATACTGCACATGATTTTTATATTTTTATACACTTTGTAGAAAATTTCAGCTGTAAGGATTTTTTCAGTATTTGGCATAAACTGGCAAATTTAAAAATTGTCTGTTGAAAGTAAGACATTCTATTTACAGTATTTAAAGATGTAGATGTTTATCATTTATAGTTAATATGGTGGAAGAATTTTTTGCTTATAATTTTTAAAGGAGGATTTAAATGCAGGCATCTCTGGCATCCTATGAATGGTAACAAGTCATTATGAAGCACAATCTTCTATAAGAATACACAAAGTTAAACAAGCATTAACCTGATTTTAGGTAAAGCACGACAATAGATTTCAAAATCTATGCTCATACTTTCTTGCTCTCATTACTAAGCAAACTTGTTTCAATTTAACAAATCAGCAAAAAAGATGCTCTGAAACAAGCAGTGAATCGTAAAAATGAAAAGAATTTGAACAAACCTATACATGCCATTGGGTACATGTAAAGAAAACCACAATTAGTTTATTCAACAAAAAGAGTGGCAGCCGATATTTTAGGATGAGCATTGCTTATTGGCAGTAATTGCCATGCGGCAGCACAACACCAGTGTGCTTTTTGAATTTGCTTCTTCAGTGCATTGTGAGCACAAATCAAGCACATTTCAAAAAAAGGAACAGAAAAAGAAGGCAAAGATCTATTTTCTTCTGAGATGACTCGGTAACAAAGATGGCAAAAGTATCTTCAATGCCTCTAGGGAAACAAATAAATACCAGGAATTATATTTATAAAGGAAACACACCACTTATTCAGGAAATGAATCCCCTCTGTGTCTAAAGATGCACTGCTTAAGTAAAGAAAATAATGAGCAACCTTTGCAATCTTTTAGTTTTGCACGTATAAAAGACAGGTTAGTCCATCTACTCCATA
This sequence comes from Polypterus bichir lapradei, assembly GCA_026402145.1. Classification (NCBI taxonomy): domain Eukaryota; kingdom Metazoa; phylum Chordata; class Cladistia; order Polypteriformes; family Polypteridae; genus Polypterus; species Polypterus bichir. Next base: position 23,383,466 of record JANRMT010062831.1, read on the forward strand.
AGGTCTACAAAAGCAGTATCTGCATAACACATTTTATATTTATTGCCCTGAACCATGCACAATAATAATGTTCTAAAAAATAAACTGCTGATGGTCATATCTATTCATTAGAGAGATTATTTACAAAGTACAAATCTGTGTACACTGTACATCATGTATAATCAGTTCAATATCCGTACATTCTATGTATTATTCAGTTTTGTAAGGAGACACCACCATGACAGTCTCCTTGTGAAGATGAATGTATCTGAGATTTGAGTGCTTGGGCAGGGTGGTAGAGGCACCGAGTAGATTAAAAATGCAGTACATACACCAATCAATCAGTTATCTAAATTCTAAATAGAAATAACTGGCAAAATAAATGAAGCACCGATGTGATTTGTTGAAGTACAGTATTGATCCACTATAAGCCTTTCCACCAGCTTTAGTGTGCTTTGGTGCTGATTTTGTAAGTGTATGAAGTGTACTGAGTGGATTTGAAACTGTTCTTCAATAGATGATTCCACCACTAACTGTCCTGATTAGGATGATGGAGACTCTTCCTCAGCCACCAGCGTACAACATCCCCTAAAATGCTCAACTGGGCCGAGATCTGGTGACTGGCTCACATTGTAAAGCTCTTTAAACCATCACTGACCACTGCCAGTGCTGTCGTTCTTGAGAATTTAATTTCTATCAGGGTAGATTTGATTCACCATAAAATGAATGTGGTCACTCAGAACTGTTTTGTATTCACTGTTAAATACTTCAGGGATCATCCAACCATTAATATTAGTGGCCAGGGCCACCCAGTAATCCTGATAACCAACCGAGTAATCTGTAGGTGCTGACTCTGGATGGGGCAGGAAAGACATTACAGCATCTAATCTTGAAGCAAAATTAATTAGCATATTAAATAACTGTGAATATTTGAAGGAGGGCACACTGTGCACAAGCTGTCCATGGTGTTTTCTTTACCTTCACCGTACTCTTGTTTTTATTCTGGCATGCTTTACATCAACTGACTACTAAAATGTCCTTAAACTTGCACTATATTCATGTTGCAATACGGAACTCAGTATGAAAACCCAGAAGCAATCTTGAAATTAATTTAACATGACTGAGGAGCAACTGCAGTCTTTAAATGTGACATGCCTTCCATCGAAACCCATTGTGAGTTGGTTGAAGATATAAACCTGACACTGCCTGTTGCAATAATGTGATTCCCCCTCCTCGTTCCCAAATCAAATGCATTCCCACAATTCTCACTCCTTCTAATAATTTAACTTACTATGCAAAGCAAACAACAGTGTTCTGACCCGGGCTTATAACAAGTTACAAAATGTAATTCAATTAAAGATGTGTGTGCCTTTTCTATGTGTCATTAATAGGTCAATGTGATTCAATTTAAAATTTGCATGTATTTTCTTGTGGGTGTGCTTTTATTGCAATTTAATTAAAAAAAAATTTAAATTGCTATTTTGTTGTAAAAGTACAATCTTCAATTATTTGTTACAACTATGTCATTATTTCTGGGTGCCACCTTTCACAGAGGCGCACAACCCAAATAACCCCAGAAGCACCCAGACTCTTTTGCTTTGGTTTTGGGTTTTGGTCTTTGCACCATTTTAACTAAAAAAATAATTTAAGGTGTAATAAGGGTATTATTCACTGCCATCCGACAATAGTATCCATGTCTGTGAATTTTTTGATACATGTTACAATTCTCAGTTTAGACTGACACTCTCAAAGGATCAACTTTATTACTGAGTGACAATTTCTCAGCAAATGTTGTCTCTCTGTTTTTCCTTGCATATCCCATCAATGCTCACACTTCCTGAGCAAGTAGTCTGACTGTCATTCACTGCTACCCCTAGGTGATACAGTCATTCTATATCCTCTATGGCACCATCACCTTAGTCACCGTGCCCTTGTATAACATCAGCACGTACTGCAGACTTAGTCTTGGAAGCTCCTGTCAAACAAGCCCTAACAAACAGTTCTTTCTGTAGTCACACATATGCTTTCTTTATGCTACTGTAGACAGCGTAACATGTTACTACGTCTACCCCGTGTTATTTATGGCAAGGGTTCTTTCAGTAGGACAGGAAGCCAGTAAAAGGAAATGTAACTTCTTCTCTTCAGTCAAATTTCTGTTGTCATTAGAAATGGTGAATGCTGATAAAAGATATTATAAAGAAATTCATATGACAGAAGGATTGTGGAATGCTTGACACCTTAAGAAAAATATTTACTTATGGATACTCCAGAGAGTATGGAAAGTTTTCTACTCAGAAGCTATAAACTAAACCTCTAAAAACAGTAATCAGCAAGTGCCCAGGAAATCTTCTTCATGGATTTGAGAGTATTTAATGTAACTTACTTATTGTGTTCAAACAAATTGCTTATAAACACTTTGAAATCACTTGAGATTTTTTTTTTCTAGTCTGGCACCTCCTGTCTTACTGATACGACAAAACCCCCACATATGCATATTGTTCAACTCATCTTGATGTCTAGTTATGGAAGGTGTTAAGCTTCATGGGGTCCCCCTTCTTATTTTTGTCCCTCTCTAGACCATGGGTGTCGAACACCGGTCCTGGAGGGCCACAGTGGCAGTAGGTTTTCATTCTAATCATCTACCTCATCAGCGATCTGTTTATGCTAGAGATGGGAAAATGATACCGAAGCATCGAAGCTTGTGTTAGTCAATCTGAAGCATAGTGAGCCAAATCACAGTGTCGGAGCTTGGGTCAAAACACCGCTGACACGTGACCCGTGATGTTTGAAACATCAAACGTCATCAGTGCTTCACAGGGTGCTTTATTGACTTGACAGTGTTTCATCAGTTTGACATCTTTGGCGCTAAATTAACAGGTAGCCTATATAAAATGCATCATTCTCATTCAACAATGTTGGGTTGTGAGGAGAAAGAGATTTGGAGAGCTTTAGTGACATATGGCGGCTAACAGTTGAAAACGGCATTCAAAAGTTAAACAGTATAAATGGACAAGGACCTTAGCAGAATAAAATGAACACAGACTTTTCTGACCTTTCACTGGTGACACGAGACTGAAACAGTGAGTGCACTCTTGACAGTTTGCCTTGACCTCATTTAACCACCAGATGTCGCTGTTCATACTGGGGCTGAGGCTTCAAAGCTTCAAATCTTTTTCAGAACAAATAGAAAGAAAGCCTCAAAGCTTCATGAGGCTTCATTTTCCCATCACTAGTTTTTGCTGCTAATCAGCTTCTTTTGCCTTACTTTTAATTCACTTGACTCAGACCCCTCAGTTGTCTCTTTTTCTTTAATTAGCAGCCAAACAATGAGACACAAAACAAGCCACCACATGACCAGCTCACCTGCACCCATCACACAATATCTGAAAATTAAGAAAGGTGAAGGTCTCAGTAAGGTTGATCTCTCAGGTCACCAGAACATCTTGATTGTGTTCTTAGAAAAAACAGAAAAAATCAACAGTTTTGGAAATATCTGCTGTGGCAGAATTAGGGCATGAACAGGACATGGAATTAAATAACAAGTTTAATTAACAGTAAGAATCAGCTTCTCATTAAGAGATAGGTTCGAGTGAAATTGGCTGGAGTTTGAAATCCTAGTTTAGCTGCTCATCTGTTGTCACATTTCATTTTTTAATGGGTGACATTTAATGAAGAAAAGAATCAATTCAAAGGTCTGAATCCTTAAACACAAGGCTATTAAAATGAAAGAAAAAAGAGTTGATTACCAGTGAAAACTGCTGGCTGATTAGGTAAAGGGTTAGAATGAAAACCTGTAGCCACTGCGGCCCACCAGGACCGGGGTTCGACATCCCTGCTCTAGACTCAAAAATACTCTAATTTTTAGGCCATTTTAGACCATGATTAGTGTAGGAAACGACTCCCTTATGATAAAGAGTAAATTGGTTGGTATCTTTACCAAAAGTGATCAGAAGGTCTAGAAATTGTGCATGCCACATCAAACGACCCCCAGGAGTGTCATTTTATGCTATTTCAAGGTTGCTGATCATGAATATAATATTTTTGATATTTAATTCTTTATCAGTGGTCCTAGTCCTCTAAGAGCCACTACCAGAAGGTTAAAAATGGCTAATTTCAAACATAACATATGGGGTATAGTTTTAAATTATTTCAAGGTCAGTGATTACAAATATGTTATTTTTGATTTCTGTTTCTTTACTTGGGATCCAGACTTCTACAGACCTCTACCAGAGGGTGAAAAATGTTTCAAATATTTGCAACTATTCTTTTTTACTATGTGCTTCTACCTCATGAAGTAAATCATTACATTTCTTATTAACACCAATAATTAGGATCAGAATCACTTTTTTTCGCCAGTACTTAACGTACAGGAATTTGACTTGGCACAATTGGAGCTGCTTATAATGAAACATAACATCACGTACAAATAACAAATATAGCATAAGTTAAGAAAAACTTCAGAAAAAGTTGTGGAATAGTACAATTATAAAGGAGATGTGCAAATGATGATGTGTGAGTGTACAGTATGTATGCATGTGCATACACATACATGTACATACACTGCAAACACACACACACCTCCATACAGTGTATGACAGAACACATGAATATACCAAGAAGACCAGCTAAATTACTGGTTTGAGAGAGCTAAGGCTCTGGGAAAAAAAACTATTGAGGTGTCTGTTTTGATTGATCTGAAATGTCTACCAGAGGGCAGTTTTTGAAACAAGTGATGAGCTGGGTGAGATGACTCCGTAGTGATCCTTTTGACATGGTTAGTGTAATTAGACCAGCTTACAATAATTCAGACCCTCCATCAAGATGTAGAGAATTACAGTCAAAAGTTATCCATCCATCCAGTATCCAACCCGCTATATCCTAACTACAGGGTCACGGGGGTCTGCTGGAGCCAATCACAGCCAACACAGGGTGCAAGGCAGGAAACAATCCCCAGGCAGGGTGCCAGCCCACCACAGGGCACACACAAACACACACCAAGCACACACTAGCGACAATTTAGAATCGCCAGTCCACCTAACCTGCATGTCTTTGGAAAGAAACCGGAGCATCCGGAGGAAACCCATGCAGACACGGGGAGAACATGCAAACTCCACACAGGGAGGACCCGGGAAGTGAACCCAGGTCTCCTAACTGCGAGGCAGTAGCGCTACCACTGCGCCACCACCTCTGTTAACGTATGTGCTATAATTCAAAAGTTATAAAAAACTGAAATTCTTTTTTTATGTGTGGAAGTTGTCAAAAAGGAATCTATCTTCAAAAGGTGGGCATTCAGTGTTGTTCTTTGTGACCTGTACTGAAAGTGAAAATAGATGGGGACGTTAAAAACTGTTACCTTTAAGTTATTGTGGGCATCAACCACAGTAGTGACTAAAAATAAAGATGATGACATACATGTGTTTTCACTATTCAGTCCTCTTCCTCCTCCTTTTGTGACACCTGAGGTGTGAGTACAGAAACACATTGGAGAAACAGGCAAGGATCTCCAGATACTACAAAGGGTGTTGTTCTCTTTCCTAAGGCAATACTGAAAATAGCCCATAATGGACATGCTCAGTAAGAGAACCGGAGGAACCTGGGAGTGAGGACAGCCTAGTGAAGTTGAGAATAGCCTTACCTCTTCTGGTCACCTGCTGTAGGAGACCCTAATAAAAGGAGAAACCAGATGAAGAGCTGGACGTTAACTTCATTAAATGATAATAGAAGGAGCTCAAACTACTGTAGTACTAATTGCCTCTATCGAAAAAGGACTCTAATCCTGTAAACGAAGGAGTCTGCTCAATAATTGACATTTTGGAGCGATCACAGATGACCTGTGAGACTTAGAGTAGATAGAACAAACTGAGGTACTGAATTTGCAAATGAGACTAAAATTCAATGCAAACCTATGGTGTTCCAGTAGATTATTTACTATGTCTTTAATTTAGTAAGTCTACTCCTGCTCTTTAGGGGAAAATGTGGTCCATGATTTTATGTCTTGGCCAGCTGGATGCCTCACTGCAGTAACAATTTGCAAAATTTAGATAATCAATAAGGCAATAATGTAAGAAAATCATCTGCTTCTACTAATGGCGGACACTGCGCCTCTACTGCGAGAGTCCACTGTTCTTAACCCTTGACCTCAAAAATTCATACTATTGACTGTGCTACACAAGGATAATAGAAATCTGATATACTTCATTGTACGTGAAGGCTTGCACAGGTACAGTATTTATTCCAAACCGGTATAATCTAATTTTAGGGCCACAGGAAGGTGGAATCTGAGTATCACTTGAAATCTTGTGCAGGAGTCCAATTCATTACTGGGCACATTTATATCACTTGTATACTTGTGCTCACTTATACAGGGTCAGTTGCCGTTGTTCAACTGATCATTTAAATGTCCTTTTCATGATGTCTTTCAGCCATTCAAGAAAACCACACAGGCAGACTGAGACAGTACTTGGACCAGGATGCAGACTCCGTTTCCTGAGGCAGCAGAGCTACTAATTTGCTCTTTCCTGACTGAAAAATGAAAGCAGAAATGAAATGTTTCAAGTCCCAGTCACAAATCAGAATGAGAAGGATACCTTAAAAGAAAAACTACACTGACAAAAGATGTAGCATATTTGCATGGCCTCAAAATGAATAGGTATGTTTCTGGCATGTTTGCCAAAGGGCTACGCAGTTTAATAAAATGAAAACCACTTATCTATAGAAAATACATGTGAAGTGCAAAAATAATAATAAAGAAACAAAAAAATAAACAACAAAACCTATTTAGTTGCTCTGTTCTACTGCTTAAACCAACAGAAGCAATACATAGATAATTTTTATTATTTTAGCTCATTCTGCCCCCCAAGAAACAACAAGCATCTGCTGTTTATTATTGTCCATTGTTCATGGCTGTTCCCTTGTTTTAACCACCAAGCAATTTTTTATTCCTATTAGGTGAAGCTCAAATCACTGCGCCAAGCTCAGCAGTCAAATGACAACACACACACACATCTCTCCCAGTCCCACACTTGTCTCCACCATCAACTCAATATCACTTGAAACAAGTGCAGAGACGTACTGCAACCTTAGAAAAGCATTGAAATCAGAGGCACTTGAAAAGCTCCCAAGAGCTGAAGCAGAGAAACAGACACAAATACTAAGGACAATTGAATTAAAGTGAATCCTGAAAAGAGGCCGGACACAAATGTACACAGGGTTAAATCCTTTGTTTCCAATGTAATAATGCAACATGTATTTATTACATGGATAACACCAACTGAAAAAAAGGCCAAATGACTAACTTAATAAAATGATTTCTATAAGTTTATGTGGATTTAACAAACTTAACAAAATAATGAAACTAAAAGAAAAAACCCTTAACAAAGCAGAAGCAATGGAGTGTAATGGTCCTAATGCATATCATCCATTACATCCACATAGTACAAGTTATTGCAAAGTAAAGGAGTGGAATAAATGCGATATTTAGTTTCTTACCCTGGATTAACATGGAAGCTGTTTAATCATTTCTTGAAGCCCATGATGGCAGCGGAGATCGATAACCTCTCTCATTTCAGTGTCTCCTATGTTATCTCTCATTCTCCTAATCATAATTTACTGATACCTAGGCCTACCTGTCTTATTACAGACCAGACCACACTCAACGTAGCCTCATAGTTTTTATTTTGTCCGATTCTGAATTTATATTGTTGCAATTCTCAGCCTTTTATTGTCAATCTTCCTGGCTCAGTTTCGTTTCGCTTCAGTATTGACCTTCACTTGTGCTTGTTTTGCCTGTTGAATTCAACGTTTCGGTTTTCTTCTGACCTCAGAATATTTCCGACTGCGTTTACTGTACACTCATTCTGTGTTATGTTCATCTCCCCTCCAGCTCACAATATTATTGGGGCTTACATTATTGCTCATAACAAGGCTTAATAATACTTTTCAGTAAAGAAGCAAGATTTCCTTGTTTCAAGGTGAAACAGTGTTCAATTCTTTTACATACTGAGATGAGATTATTCTTACGGTAATTTTTAGTTTGGCATTTTGAAAATGTATGCATTACCTAAATTATTTTATCTCAGTGTATAATAATACATTTAATTAATCTATGTGTGTTTTTTATTCACTGTTTCATAATAAAATAGAATGGAAGTGCACTGGTTTGCACTGCTGCTTCACAGCTACCATGTCTTGTGTTTAAATGCTGGGCTGAGGCACTGCCTATATGAAACTTAAGATTCTGTCTTTTTTACTGGGTACTCTGGATTTTCTCCCATATTAGTAGAACCTTCATTTTAGTTAACAATATGCTGAAAAAACTGCTCTAGTATAGGCCATGGGATGGTGCCCAGTAAGAGACTGGTTCCCGTGTTGTGGCTGATGCTTCATCAGTGGACAACAACTGACACTGAATTGAAAAAGTGAGATAAAAAAAGGATCAATGAATTCTTCTCATATTTAGTGGCACATTAATCTATAAAGATTTATCTGAAATGTACAGTTAAACCCGCAGTTCATTTTTATGCAGTGCAGCAAAATGTAGAATTTGGAAATCTGCCAGGCATGCTGTTCTCATGAAGCAATTAAGGATTTAATTACAAAAGACAATATGATCAGCTTAGATTGAGTTAAAAATATTTATTGCTTCTATTTTAGGAGTGCTAACATTGTAGGATGATCTAAAGGGACCACTTGCAGAGTGAATTAAAACTCCACTTTGTCAACATCACAATAAATCAAAGAATACATGCTTTCCTGACTAGGTGTCCATTTGAGAAGCATCAATATGATTTAATAGTGGGAAACTGAGCAAGTGCAGTTTCCGATTATTAGTACCAGGGTAAATACCTTGCTAAGAAGTAAGTTGCAAGGATTAAAGCTAGAAAAACAACATTCTGCAAACTAAAAGTATACTGTGTTTTTTAAAGGAAGCTCAAACAAAGTTAAGCCACTACTATGCATAAAGCAAATACTAATAATTATTTTGCCATAAGAAGACACAGTTATATGTTGGTTCAGCACTATAAATACACACTCTTTAAGATGACATTAAATAAATCAGAGAATAAGGTTTGGAGAACATAAAACTTAGCAATGAGCACCGCACTTCTGTCTGGCACATTATATGCTGTGTCGCTTGTTAACGGATAGTCGAATGAAGGATTTGGGCTGTAAAGCACAAGCAGCCCTGAACAGTCCACAGCCAGCCACAGTCATTTAGATTTTGTTCACAACTTAGTTTGATTAGGGTGACAGTCTGGCTCTAATTTAGTGAGCCACTGTGGTAGTTTATTGATTTGTTTCAGCTTGTTCTCCCTAGGCTCCAGTAATGCCCACAAATGTGTTAATTCTTCTTTGCCAGAAAGCGCTGACTAAACAGTACTGACAGGCTGATCGATTGGCCCACATGTCTATGCCAGTGGCATCCAAATGCTTTTTGAATGTTATGTTTAGGGGTCCTTGCCTATAAACAGAGAAATATTCGGCATTGCTGCGGTGTGCTGAAAATAATTAAGGCCACCAAAATCAATCAACAATCAATAGTGAGGTTCGTGAAGAAACCAGAAATAGACAGACAGGTCTGGCATAACTGGCTTTGACATTGTATGGTGATGCAAATGTTGTTTAAATAGTTCCATAACATAACAAAAAAGAAAAAACAAATGTTTACTTTTTATCTCATGTAATAGTTGATGAAAAATTAGGAAGCTGTCTGCTGTTCACACAGGAGTGTATTTTTAAAGTATTCATGCTGAGCTAATGATAGAATCAGGAAGAAGAGCAGATGTGTATTTGAGTCCCTCTGTTGTCTATTAAAGTAGGATTACACGTATCACTGGAGTGGAAAGGGTTTGGCGTCTTCACTCAGAGATGTGTTTAGACACATCCAACGTCGTGAGTGGGTTACACATGTAATCTGAAATGGAAATGTGAGCTTTACTAAGTTATGTCAATGCCCCATTTGTCAAAATGTAAACTATTTCAGGCTTTGTTTGATATATTGAGAAAAAAGACAAAATTATTTTAAAATGTCATTCCTTTATTAGGAAATGACCCCAGGCTATAATGGTGATATAAGGTAAGAGAAGGATTGGAGGTAGAAGACAAGCAGACATTGTCAGTGAGGTGGTATGTGGGGTCTGTGTTTGTAAGGATTTGATCATTTTCCTAAATAATGAAAAAAGTGTTCTGTACAGTAAACCCAACCAATATGACATTTCAAATAAAATACAGAATGAACAAATGATACAGAATTCTGGCATAAAACATGAAATGAAACGGAGATGCTAAACTTTGTCAGCCAGTGCAGTGCTGCCTGTAAATCTGAACCAATCTATTAAAAATGAAATATAATTCTGTATCATTAACTCAGTTGTTCTTCAGGTATATTTTATATACAGTGCCCTCCATAATGTCTGGGACAAAGACACATTTTTACTTGATTTACCGCTCTGCTCTGCTCCGCTCCACAGTTTTAAATACAAATCAAAGAATTCAGACGTGAAACATTAAGGTCTGTGTGTGGCTATTTCATCAGAGCAATCTGATTGGTCAGTAATCAAACGAGGAAGTGCAAGTGTTAGACACAAAAGGAGGAGAGAAAAGACATAGGAGATAGGAAGTGTAAAACCGGTCAGGAGGAAAGAAAGGCACCTTGAAAATAATGACAAGTCTGAGAAGCAGACTTTATGGGAACACACTTGAGAGAAGGAGCACCAGTGAAAAGCTGTTCAGACACACTCGAATACAGAGGAGAGGTACACATAGGGCAAGAGATGGTGAATATTTTTAAAATATTCTATTGGCTGTATTCAAACCAATTTGTGCAACTCTAAACGGATCAATGGAAAGCAATGTACATCTCTTAACAGATATATGTAAACCAATATTATAAACCATATGATACCTGTATATATATGATATGATATATATATATATCATATACACAGATAAATTGACAGATACAGTACATACTGTAGATTGTTTTCCTGAAAAAGTACTCTATTTTTACACCACCATTGCATTCATTTTAAGGTTACTTTTAAGTTAGTACATGGCAAATTAGAGGACACACATGAAATATTGTGCATATGACACGACATCCATCTTACACTAATGTTTCCATCTGGTGTGCTGGTGCTTCCCCATATAAATAATAAAACTCAAACCATATTCAACAGATCTGGCTGTGTTTGAGAAATAACAACTTTTAAAGGCCATTAATTACATGTTTTTACATGACAGTATAACAAAACAGTTTTACAGCAGGTAATTCTGTCTGTTTTATAACTTATTTGTAATTTCACGGAGAAGAAAAGAACTTGTTAGAATTTTCCTACCGAAATCACAGAGCTTAAGGATGTCATCGTAGCTGATTAGGAGGTTTTCAGGTTTAATATCTGAAATAAAAACACAAAATGAAATAACTAAAGGAAGTAATTAGAGGGAATTTTCAGAACTGTAGCATCATTAATTGTGTTAATATTAAGACTTTTTTTCTCAAAGCTGTCAAGGCACAGGAAGCAGTAGAACGATAATGTGATCCTTCTTAACTCAGCAATCCCAGCCAGCTATCTGTGAAGAGCACTATAAAAAAATGCATTTTTATTGGTATTATTTAGGGGTGCTACCATAAATCATTTGAGTTTAGTCTTGGATTCCTAGAATATGAGAAAGGAAGCATAGATTCAATATATAATTAAAAACAGGTTACCATACCACACCAAAGAAGCCAAAATTATATACTTCAGAAAAGCCTTGAAGTAGGAATAAATTATCCAGAAATGAAAACAAAGGGGGAAAAATGTCTTCACATGCATATTACCAAATTTCATGCTGTACATTAAAATCAGACATGTTTCATCTTTAAAAAATGTATCTGCTTTCAGTATGAACAGAAAACAAGAGAAAAAAACAATTAGTCGAGAGGCTTTGTTAATTAAGATCGTAAGTCCTCGAGAGATTCACTTGCTGTGGGCTTTCACTTGAACCACCCTTTGAACTGATCTTTTATTCAGGCTATCCAGCACAAGAATTGCTTTGTCAGCAGGTATTTGTTTTACTCTTTGTTAACTTTATATGAGAATTTTTAAAAGTGTGGGCTTAGAAAAGAATAAATCTGAAATATCTTCGTCTTCAACTGTTGGATGAAGATTCTTTACAAAAAATCAGAGACTTATTGTAACAGCTTACTTAATATTTACTGTACTTTGAGAGAAAAAGCAAGGGTGCCAGAAAACTGCAAGAAACAACCTCGAAATCACACAAGAGGACAAAGTTGTCTTTACGTCTCCTGCCATATCCAAGCATGTAAAACTCTGTGGGGGATGTGTCAAAATATTCAAATTTGCTTTGCAAACCATTTGGCGATAATACCAACTATACAAATGAGTACATCATGAAGCTTAATCAATTAAGAATGCTACATGTTGTGCTATCCTTTGGTAAATGCAAAGCACCATAAGAAGAAGATACATGAAAAGAACAGATTCAAAGTGTGTATCTAATAGAAATGTATCTGGTTCAACAGGATTGCACTGACACTCTTCCGGCCTTGCCTTAGTTTTGTCCTGTTTTTCTAGTTTTGTGACAGCTTAAATGAGTTCATGATTAAGGAGGTCTACATCCACAGACGGCAGACTGGTTTATGGCGAGTCAACAGATACTGATAATAAGTGAGGGTGTTTCAGGAGTGTGAAGAGGCACGTGATTGCACCATTACTGGAACACGTCTGTTTGTTGCATCTAATATGTAGAAAGAGGATTTTTTATCATGTACTAGATAAACAAAGGTAATACAAATTTTCCATCAGAAGTGCTGCACCTTGTCTTTCAAACTAATACTGCTTTTTTGGGTACAGTATTATTCTTATAGCAAGTGTTATTATATATGACTGAAATATTGAGTGGAATTTCCACATAGACAGAGAAAGAAATCCCCAAAAGGAAGAGATAAAAAAATAGGTCAGAAAAGGGAGTTAAGTAGTAAGTGCCAGGCCATATGAGAGAATATCACCATGGCCATACTGTGTGTAGTGAAGATCTGGAACACAGCATTTCCCCCATGTCTTTTTCTTGTGTAGCATAAACTTTAACATAAGGTGCACCTTACAATAGGAACAGCAGCGTTTTTCCAATGCATACATATGTTACTATGAGAGTCCCACAGGCAAATACTAGGACATTGCTTTATTCAGAAAAAGGTGAGCAAACCAAAACACCCCTTAGTGTCCAGCACTATAATGAAAGGTGGAAGAACAGAGGTTCAACATGGTCAACACTGCAAAAAATGGGAGTTGTTTTGCTTTCGTTTAGCAAAAAAATCTGCCAATGGGGTACGCAAAATTTACTTGACAAGAATTCTTAAAGAAAGCTAAATAATCATAAATACAAATCTTTTTACAATTTTTTACAATAAGGAAAACAAGATATAATATCATGATATAAATACTTTTCCACTTGTTTAGATTTCATTTTTTGCAGTGAGGCTGTTTTAAAATTCCAGAAGGCGCAATCTGATGATATCCCAGGCATGAGTGTCATGGTGGTTGGGTTATGATTGGTCAGTCAACCTTAAGAGTGGAGTGTGGGGATAAAAGAGAACTCGTCAGGGATGAAAGAGAATGGAAAACCGGAGAGAAAGGGGGGCTACATGTGGCAAAATGCAGACAATTTTTGATGAAAGTCCATCCTGTTTTGCTGTTTTAGTTTAAATAAACATTTTCAAAAATAAGGCATTTGCAGCATCTACAGCAAGGGTTTCAAACATGGGGAGCCTGCACCGCCAGGGTTTGTAAGATGGCAATTCAGGGGGTATTACAAAGAGAAAGGCTATGTTGTGGCTTACCAGAAGTGAGTGAGGTGCATTGTCTTGACTTTATCGTGGTGCAATCTGTGTCTTGTAGTGTGTGACGGTGCTCCTGTTCTGTGATATGAAAAGATTCAAGAACTGCATGCGGACAACTGTCACCTGTCAATAATCCACAGTAATGTGCATTCACATGAGTTCCATTCTGCAGGCGGATTATTTGTAAAGGTGAATAATTTTTTTTTTTTCTCCAAGAGAATGGGATTTGGACCTTGCTATGATCCATAGAGAATGGTGAGGTCTAGTATTGATTTCTATGCAAGTTCTGATTGTGAAATGTCACTGATTTCGAGGTTTGATTGACATGTTTGCCAAGGGGGGACGAGGAGGACTGAACTGGATGCAACACCTGCTACTTTCACTCGGTCCTACTGGCTGTCCAGGCAGTAGTGCAGCAATTTTAACTGTGCAGCACATTTGTTTTTGAACTGCAGTGTGGGCATTATTGGGGGACAAAGCTCATTGATTGTGTTTTTCTTTGCTTAGAAGTGCGAAAGCCACCAGTTGCATTACGGGAGTCTCTAATCCTCCAAACACTTTGATAGTTGATTGTGTATCATGTATCATTTTCACGTGCCACTGGAGGCTTTGCGGGACACTCCAACCCTGGGATAATCAATTGAATGCCTCACATTTATGGGGAACACATTTACAAGATTATTGAGATTTCTAAAGGTAAATTCCTCTATTTAATAAAAGCTTATTTTTTAGTTCAATTTGTTTACCTGCAGTAGCGTATGTAGTTGTGGTTCAAAAATTAGAAACTTGATTTCATCTTCAAATGTGGCAATAATGTTGAAAGGGGTGCGAACAGAAATCAAATACTTTCTAGGGGTGTGGAGTATAGAAAAAGTTGGGAACCAATGTGAATTAATGCTGTGTATCAATTTAGAGTAAGGATATTAAATCAGAAAATCTTATCTTTTTGACATGGCATCAAAATGTCTATAGACACTGTACATTAAGTAGTATTTTTACCTGAGGTATAATTGTATTTTTTGTTTTTTCATATTTTTCAACTATATGTCAAAGGGTCTGTGTATCTGATCAAATACACTGTTATAAAAGCAAGGAGCTGTCATGGATACTGTAATTAAGAAAACGCCAAAATTGTGCTGACTCAGAAACTAGCCTGAAGGGTTTTGTATGTTCACACCCAAGGTAAGCAGAGTTTGAGGCAAGCTTAAGTGCAAATGTGAACGGCGTATATGTGCAATGCAAGAAAAAAAAAAGAAAGATTCCTTAAAAAGAGCACATTAATCAAGTAAGAAATGACAGTACAAAGAGAACAACCTACTGTAACATACTCTTAGGTATAGTTTGTGTCTGCTATGCAGTCTTGTCTCGTTTAAAAACAAACAAGGTAATGCATTGAACCTTAATTTCAATCAGCATAATATTTTTTATAGTGCTCTTAACAAACATCCAAGAATGCTTGAATTTTGTTCAATAAAAAAACCCATCAAATATAATAAAAAGGTAGTAATTTGGAAATGAGTCAATCAAAATATATAACCTAAAGAACTTTACTACTACATATTAAGCTAACAATTTTCCCTGAAAGTTACGGCATGCTTAATGTAGAATGGATGTATCTTGGTTTAGGGGCTCCACATCCTGTGCATGGGAACACACACAGTAGCCATAAAATGTATTAGGGTGTGATCTTTCAGGGTATCCTGAGCAATATGTTCTTACAATTTTAACAAGAACTACACTCAATATTTTGGTGAGTGTATTGCTGTAGAACATAAACACATATTTGTATTCCACAGTCCATCCTGAAACGTAATCTTTCTTTAAACAATTTCACCTATCCACTGATGGATGCTTACCACGGTGGACAATGTCATTCTTGTGGCACCAGTGAATGGCCTTAATTAACTGGTAAATGTAGTTTCTGACTTTTTCTGGTGGAACTCCATTTGGCATCTCTTCAAGCAATTCTAGCATGTTCTGAAAAATACAGATAATGGTAAATGTAAATAAGCAGATAAGCAAAATCAATTTCATTTTCAAACTATGACCAACAACAACCTCTTTCAAAGAAATTTGATTTATTTCTTTGAAATTCTCAAGTGGTAAAGGTCTGAGCACAATCACTTATGACTGCAAATGTAAGACAAGCAGAAGTTGATCCATCAAGCAAATTTTCATAAAAGGGAAAATAATCAAAGATTAAAGTCAAGAGAGATTGCTCTTAAGCTGTCATGTTCAAATAAAATATGTACTTTATTTATTGTTCTCAAGGATGGAGATGTGCATCCTGCTTTCTGTCTAAAATGCACTTCCTTTAAGTTCAATTGATGCTCATTTTATATGTAATTCCCTGTTTAACTGAAAGTAATTCTGCTGGATCAACTTTACATATGACTATGAGAATTATTTAGACCTGGATTAGACTTTCACACTGAGATTATAAAGTACAACAGAGAGGCACTTCGGTGCCCTTCCTGCACAGCTCTCCTGAACACAGTACTGTTGGCTGTTGGCGATTAATATTTAACAGTTTTTCCTATTGTGGCAGATTGCCGGGGTTATTACCTGGTCGGGATGCCTAAAAGGACCGGAAGGTGGCAGGAATAGCTTCCGGGCCACAAGGGGGCAACCGCCCTGGAGCAGGAGAGGACCACGGGAGAAGAACAAAAAGCTTCTGGCGTGTTGGGACCCGTGGCCACCGCCAGGGGACGCCTCAAGCCTCGTAGGACTCGAAAATAGTTACTTCTGCCACACTTGGCAAGATGGCGGAGGAACCTGCAGAGACGCCCGGAGTGCTTCCGGTGCAAAGGGCAGCACTTCCGCCACACCAGGAAGTGCTGCCGGATGGATGTCATCAGCCACCTGGAGCACATCCGGGTGGGAATAAAAGGGGCCGCCTCCTTTCAGTCGGAGAGCCAGAGTCAAGAGTGGGAGCAGAACGAAGCTCCCAGGAGGAGAGAAAAGGCGGCCAAGGACTGAGAAACAGATTTATTGGGGTGATTATTGCTGAGTGCATTGTGTGTAGTGGTGGGACTGTGTTTATTAATGTTTAATAAAAGTGTGCAATTTACAAAGATGTGGTTTCCGACTGGTGGTGTCTGGGCAAGTCTCACACTATATAACCAAACTCAATGTTTTATTTCCCTTTTTCATTCCTTCTGTGTACTGAATAAATGATGAGAATGTTGTGTCAGTATAAACCCTGAAATCCGTTACATTGTTAATGAATGCTCCTTTTTGCCTGTATGAAACTTTTTCTTTTATTGAGTTTAACTAGAAGCAGATAACATTCTATACAATCAAGGCAAACTCAATAAAGCAAATTTAACCGCCACCCAGGAGAAACAGAGGAGAGCCAACAATCAAAGCTACTCTTTAAAAGTAGCAAGAAAGGAAGAGTATCCTTTTCCCAGAAATGGAAGCTTATTCTAAAATGTTATTGATTAGATCCTGATGTATTTTTAAAAAGTTTTGAACAGATCCACTAAGTGAGAATTTGAGAATTTTTCCAATTTCAAGGGGTACAGAACATCAGTTACGCACTGATTTACAAGTGGTGGGATGGGATTCTTTCAGTTGAACAAGATACAGTAAGTCTACATGCTAATAGTGTAGTAAAGGCAATCACAGTTTGTCCGTCCTTCTCCACTTTAAGCCCATCTGGCAGTACACCAACCACAGCTGTTAATGGGTTAGAAGTGATCGTGACACAAGGCTGTCTGATAGGCATTCAAAGATTTTTCACCAAAACGTTAATTTGGTGCAGGCCCAAAACATGTGGCCCAATGAGGCTGGCGCTAGATTACGTCTACAGGTTGAATCTTGTCCTGCAAACATTTTGGACGATTTTAAACAAGATAAATGCACTTCATAAAAGATTTTAAATTGAATAATAGAGTGTTTTTACATATGGAGCTAGAGTGTATTCTGTGCATGGCTGCCTTCCACTCCTTTTCAGAAATATATTTTTTCTTTATTGATTTTATTATAATCATTCCATACAGATAAGATCACTTTTTACAAAAAATAGGATTGAAAAGAAAACAACCTAACTCCCACCCCTGACAAAGAGAACATGGCCAATGGAGTAAAACTTAAAGCTGGTCAAAATACATAAATTGATGAGTTTAATAGGCAGATAAAAAAAAATAAATAAAAAATAAATAAATAAAAGAAATGCGAAGAGAATTATTTCCTCAGTGCTTTAAGAGCTTATTCTAAAATATCATGGATTAGATCCTGCCAGGTTTTGAAAAAGTTCTGCACATATCCTCTAACTGAGAATTTAATTTTTTTCCAGTTTCAAATAGTATATAACATCAGTTACCCACTGACTTAAAAAAGGAGAGTTCGGATTCTTCCAGTTTAGCAAAATACGTCTGTGTGCCAATAGTGTAGTGAAGGCAATCACAGTTTGTTTGTTCTTCTCCACTTTAAGCCCATCTGGAAGAACACCAAACACAGCAGTCAGTGGATTAGGAGGGATTGTGACACCAAGGCTGTCTGAAAGGCACTTAAAAATCTTTGTCCAGAATGGTGTTAATTTGGTGCAGGCCCAAAACATGTGACCCAGTGAAGCTGGAACTTGATTGCAGCGTTTGCAGATTAGATCTTGCCCTGGTAACATTTTGGGCAGTTTTAAGCGAGACAGATGTGCTCGATATATAATTTTAAGTTATAAAGAATAATAATAAAGAATAATTATATGCTTTGTGCATATGGAGCTTGAGTGAATTCTCTGCATTGCTACCCTCCACTCCTTTTCTGATATGTTGAGTGATAGATCTTTTTCCCATTGTCCTCTTGGATCTTTGAAAGGGAGGGACTGTAAAATAATTTTATATATTGCAGAAATGCTGTCTGAGTCCTCTAAATTGAGCAATATTTTTTCCAGGCATTAAGGAAGGTGCGAGATGAGGTAAATCGGGCAGGTTCTGTTTGACAAAGTTTCTAATTTGAAGATGGTGAAAGAAATGTGCTGCTGGAAAGTTACATTTGGAATGTAATTCTTCATAGGATGCAAAGATGTTGTCTATATAAAGATCTCTAAGCAAGTTAATCCCAAATGTTTTCCAGATATTAAAGACTGCATATGTTTGTGAGGGTTGAAAAAGGTGGTTCTCATGCAGAGGTGCCACAGATAAAAGATTCCCCCTCTTAAAATTCTTTCTACATTGGTTCCATATTCTGAGTGAGTGAAGCACAATTGGGTTATTAGTATATTGCCGATAACTTGCATTTATTGGGGCACAAAGCAGGGAATATAAAGAAGTACTGCAGGATTTTATTTCTATTGCGGACCAAGCCTGTGTATGTTCATCTATTTGTTTCCAGGTTTTTATAGCTTGTATGTTTGCTGCCCAGTAATAAAACTGAAAGTTGGGTAGAGCCATGCCACCTTCTGCCTTAGGTCTTTGTAGGGTCGCTCTTTAGATACGTGGATGTTTTGAGTTCTAAATAAATTAAGTTATGGTTGAATCTAATTGCTTAAAAAATGATTTATTGATATATATTGGAATGTTTTGAAATAAAAAGAGAAGCTTAGGAAGGATATTCATCTTAACAACGTTAATTCTTCCAGCTAGAGTGAGATGAAGGATTGACCATCTATGCAAGTCTTGCTTAATTTTTTCCATACAGACGGTTAACTTTTGTTGATAAAGAGCTTTATATTTACTTGTGATATTTACCCCTTGGTATTTAAACTGATCTGCAATGATAAAATGGAAGGTGTCCAATCTGATATTGCTTGAGAATTCACTGGAAAGAGCACACTTTTATTCAAATTAATTCTGAGACCAGAGATCTTTTGAAATTCTGTAAGTGCTGGTAAGACTGCCGGCACAATATTTTGTGGGTCTGATATATACAGTACCATATCATCTGCATATAGAGAAATTTTCTGTTCAAGTCCTTCTCTGATAATCCCCTTTATCTGATAAGCATTTCGACAGTGAACTGCCAGTGGTTCAATGGCGATTGCAAATAGCAGTGGTGACAAGGGGCATCCTTGTCTGGTACCACGTTCTAGTTTAAAGTAGTCTGAACAAATGTTGTTAATACAAACCAAGGCTCCTGGATTGGTATGCAGTAGTTTGATCCATGCACAAATATTTGGGCCAAACCCAAATTTCTGTAATGTAGTAAAAAGGTAGTTCTATTCAATCACATCAAATGCTTTTTCTGCATCCAATGATAATAGAATCTCTGGGATGTTTGACTTTGCTGGTGAATATATTACATTAAACAGGTATTGAAGATTGGAAGCTAAGTATCGGCCTTTAATAAATCCAGTTTGATCTTGTGATATTACCGAAGGCAGCACTTTCTCCATTCTTCTAGCTAAGTCTTTGGAGAGTATCTTAACATCATTATTCAGAAGTGAAATTGGTCTGTATGACGCACATTGTAATAAGTCCTTCTTTTGTTTAGGAAAGACGGTGATTAATGCTGGGCAAAAAGTTTGAGGTAGAATTTGATTGTCTCTAGCTTCTGTAAATGTTGCTAATTAAAAGGGGAGCTAGCTGAGTGGAGAATTTCTTATAAAATTCTACAGCGTAGCCATCAGGGCCTGCTGCTTTCCCGCTTTGAAGTGACTTTATAGTATCTAGTAATTCTGACAGCGCCAAAGGTTTATCCAGTTCCTCTGCACTAAAAGTATATATTTGTGGTATCTGTAACATATCTAAAAATGCATTAGACTGTGTGTTGTCTTCTTTAAACTCAGTAGAATAAAATGATTTATAGTAGTCTCTGAATGTGTGCATTATATTTTTATGGTCAATGATTTTATCACCGTTCGTGTTGGTGATTGCTGGGATTGCATTGCAAACTTCTTGCTTGTGGCTTTGTTGAGCTAAGAGCTTATTAGCTTTCTCTCCATGTTCATAATAATGATGTCTTGATTTAAAAATGAGCTGTTCAGTTTTTTAGTTCCTATGAAGAGCCTCACTTGGACACCTGGCATGCTCTTCATCTATTCTAGTAATTTTGCTGGATAGCTCTGATACCTTATTGGTTTCTAATTTATTTCTATGGGAAAGATATGAAATAATCGGCCCTCTTAAGAAGGCCTTTAGAGTTTCCCAGAGTATTCCTGCAGAGACCTCTGAGGATGTATTTGTCTCTAGGAATAAACTGGTATTTTTGGTTATAAATTCTGTACAGTTCTCGTCTGCTAATAGAAGTGGGTTAAGACGACATCTAAGAGTGGATTTAAAACACAAAGTCCCTAGCCATTATATATATTATTTTATGAGTGTTCACATTGGGAATGGATGTAAATACATTTTGCATTAATTCCCTATCATCAACATTGGGTGCATAAACATTTATCAAATTCACTTTACAGTTAAATAAATTGCCCATGACAATCACATATCTCCCTTCAGGATCAGATAATATATCTGATACCACAAATGAGACTGTTCTATGTATGAGAATTCCTACAGCTCTAGTTTTCTTTGTAAAGCTGGAATGGAACATTTGGCCAGTCCAGTCTTTTTGCAGCAAGAACTGATCCTTGCTTAGTAAGTGCGTCTCCTGTAAAAATACTATCTTAGCATTTAAACGTGTTAGGTGAGAGAATACTTTCTTTCTCTTTAATTCGTGATTCAGGCCTTAGTTAACTGTCCCATCATGGAGACATTGACTCTGAATTTTTGATGTCATTTTATAGTCTTAACTGGAAATGAGACAGCTTTAACCTTAATTTCCAATTTTCCCACGAGATATTGCCGTGCAGCTTATTGTTACGTTGGTAGTTATCATTATAAGGATAAAAATAATAGATTAGATATAGCCTGCTCTCTTTCTCCCCACGTGAGGCTGGACCCCATTTCACAAAGTCATGGTCCTCTGACATACCTAGAGACAGAGCACGTCCAAAACAAAACAATCACCCCAGCAGTGGCATTTGGGGATTAGTAGAGATATCTATTGCCGATAAAGTCTAAATACTATAAGCATAAAATATAATCATTAGTTGGGAGGTGAGGAAAATTGGGTAGGTTCTGTTTAGCAAAATTTCTAGCTTAAAAAAGTGGAAAAATACTGTTGATGCCTGCATTAAACTTTTACATGTTTCTGGAGATTGTGAGGGGCTTTCTGAATTTTTCAAATGCCTTCTTAGTATTTGCTATTATTCCAGTTTTTTGTGTCAACTACAAATTTCAAAAGTATAATTAAAACTGTATTATTTAAGTAAAAAATCTTAAATGCACAATAATTGAAACTAAATCTTTTAGACATCTATATATACTCAGCAAAAAAAGAAACATCCCTTTTTCAGGACTGCGTATTTCAACAATAATGTTTTAAAAATCCAAATAACTTTACAGATCTTCATTGTAAATTGTTTAAACAATGTTTTGCATGCATGTTCAATTAACCATAATCAATTAATTAACATGCACCTGTGGAATGGTCGTTAAGACCTTAACAGCTTACAGAAAGTAAGCATTTAAGGTCACAGTTCTAAAAACGCAGGACACTAAAGAGACTTGTCTACCGACTGTGAAAAACACCCAAAGAAAGATGCCCAGGGTCCCTGCTCATCTGCGTGAACATGCATTAGGCATGCTGCAGGGAGGCATGAGGACTGCTGATGTGGCTAGGGCAATAAATTGCCATGTCCACACTGTGAGACGCCTAAGACAGCGCTACAGGGAGACAGGAAGGACATCTGATCATCCTCGCAGTGGAAGACCACGTGTAACAACACCTGCACAGGATCGGTACATCCGAATATCACACCTGCGTGACAGGTACAGGATGGCCACAACAACTGCCCGAGTCACACCAGGAACACACAATCCCTCCATCAGTGCTCAGACTGTCCGCAATAGGCTGAGAGAGGCTGGACTGAGGGCTTGCAGGCCTGTTGTAAGGCAGGTCCTTACCAGACATCACCAGCAACAACGCCGCCTATGGGCACAAACCCACCTTCGCTGGACCAGACAGGAGTGGCAAAAAGTGCGTGAGTTTCTGCATGACAGCAATGTCAGTGTTCTGTCATGGCCAGCGAAGAGCCCAGATCTCAATCCCATTGAGCACGTTTGGGACCTGTTGGATCGCAGGGTGAGGGCTACGGCAATTCCCCCCAGAAATGTCCAGGAACTTGCAGGTGCCTTGGTGGAAGAGTGGGGTAACATCTCACAGCAAGAACTGACAAATCTGGTCCAGTCCATGAGGAGGAGATGCACTGCAGTACTTCAAGCAGCTGGTGGTCACACCAGATACTGACTGGTACTTTTGATTTTGAGCCTCCCTTCATTCAGGGACACATTGTGAAACATTTTTAGTTTATGTCTTATGGTGTTGACTCTTTTAGTGTTCATACAAATATTTACACATTAAGTCTACTGAAAGTAAAAACAGTTGAAAGTCAGGGGACGTTTCTTTTTTTGCTGAGTATATATAATCGACCAAGTCGCCCGACCATGGGGTATGCACGACGGAGCCCCGCCTGCCAACTCTAACCCTCCTCCCGCGCCCACCCTCGTTCTCGAGGCATGTGCACTGCCTGTTCATGTGCCCGCCCCCAACACCTCACCAAACACATCCTCAATCGCTTTGGTCTCTGCTACAGTCCACATGCACCTCTAAGCCACGTTGACTTTTCATTGTTCTTTTCGGTTCTGGCTGCTTTGCTTTGCTAACAGGTCTCTCTCATTGCTGCCATCTTTGTTTGTCCCCGCAAGCTTCTGTTCTCCCTGTTGTTTCTGTGCCCCTTCTTTTTTTCCTTTGTTAGACCGACACCGAACCCGGAGTGATGGCCGCCGCCCTATCGCGATGTTGAATAGGGGAATGCTGAACTGTGTCTTTCAGGAAGTGTTCATCCATCAGTGAATAATTATGCGGCATATACTACACTGCAGGTTGGCTAATATTTCTTAAATAAACATCACACTGGCATTAATGATTATGCATAAAGCTAATAATCAGTGGTGTGGTGTGGTTTCTTTACCCGGTGGGGTGGTATAGTTAGTCATACCTGTAATGCAATGTGTAACCAATGAATATGGGACGGTCCCTCCGGATAAGCGGATGCTTATTGGAGAGTGGGGACCGGGTGTATTATGACTTTAAAATTGCTTTATATACAAACATGTTTACACCTCTCATACACATGACAACTCTAAAAAATAAAACAAATCAAATATAGCCCTCAAAGCCATGCATATAATAAGGTACATTATTACTTGTGTATGTTTATGTGTGAGTGTGTCCACTATGTGATGGACTGACATCCTTTCCAGGGTTTATTCCTGCCTTGCTCCTGATGCTGCTGGGACAGGCTACCCCTTTCCCATGATCCTGCTCAGGATAAGTGGGTTTGAAAATGGATGGATGGATGATTACTTGTTTACTTTAAACAATACCTTATGCACTTGTCGGAGGTGCATTGCTGTGTTACAATGCTATCTACAACTACAGTGGAACCATGGGTCGCGAACGTCTCAGACCACGTACAAATCGGGTTACGATCAAAAAGTTCGCCAAACTTTTGCATCTGTTCACGGCCACACACTCGGGTGACGAACAAGCCAGTTTCCCTTCCGGTTCATACATGATGATGATTTCCGCACGTGTTCAGTCTCTCCTTGTGCATTAGCTGTGAACTCTTTGTGCTCTATTTCGTTTCCTTTTCGGATTGTACGTGCCGGTGATTTACGCATGTGTTCAGTCTCTCCCTGTACAGTACATTGTTCTCGGTTAGACGTGCATCGCGCAGAGAGACTTTGTGGTATAGTGGGTCCACAGCTCACGTCAAGAGGTCAGTTTTAAATAAATAATCACCATGCTTGTAGCTTAGCGAGGGGGCGTGGTGGTTGATTGGTACAGCGCAAGGCAGCTAAAGGGAGGAGAAAGAATAGAAAGACAGAGGTTGAGGAGTGAGAAAGTACACAGGAAGCAGTGTGGAGAGAACCGGTGACTCGCAGGCAGGCAGCTGAGCAGTGAGCCCAAGCAGGGGTGTTTTGGTTGACACTCGGTGGGGCAGAAGGAAGCGGTCGCTCCAGCTGAGCGATCAAGGACCTGGAGTGACCAGAGGAAAGATGGCTGGCCGCGTAAGGCAGATAAAGAATGCACCAGGCTTGTTTTTAAAGAGACTGCTTCGAGCATTGTTTTAACCTCGTATTTAATGAAGACTTTTTTCTATTGGATTTTAACCTCCACTTCACTTCTGTTTTTATGGGATTAGTTATTTATTGAAGGATTCTGAAAGCGCTGCACTTTATTTAATTTGGACATTGTTTTTGATTGCTGTTTTGTTGATTTTAATAAAAGCACTTGCCACTTTTTGCACCATCCGATTGCTCCATTGTAGTGCCTCACTATCATGCTCATCAGTAACATTACTAACGGTGACTGGTTTAAGGGCTCCTGGAAGCGAGATGGTAGCATGCAGCGAACCCACATCGTCACAGACTTTACCTCAAAACTGTAATCTCTTCTCCACCCAGTTCCTCCTCACTTCCTTCATGCCAGAACATGACTCATGCAAGGTTAGTTTATGGTTAGTTTTATTACGCTGTGCATTCTATAGTATAATTAACTATCTTTGTGGTTAAAAATCTTTAAAAAAATATATTTACAAAAAGTTCGTACAGTCTGGAATGGATTAATTGTATTTACATACAGTCCTATGGGGGAAAATACTTCAGGTCACGACCAAATCGGGTTACGACCAGAGTTTTGGAACAAATTACAGTCGTGACCCAAAGTTCCACTGTACTTTGACAAAGCTTGCACATACAGTAACTCAACTTATTGTAAAGCCCTCTCAACTGAATTATAAATTCCTATACAGTCACTAAGATTGCATTTTATTTATGCTGATGAATGATTTGCGAACAGCCCTGCGTTTACATAAATTGTGCCTGCTTCTGGTCCTGGTGTGGTGTGGCGTGGTGTGATGTATTTACTCTTTTTGGCATCTCTATTTTATTTTCGTATTGAAAAGCTGAGTAGAATCTTTGTGTCCTCCATGGGAAACAGAACATCTACCTCCACTAGGGTTGCAAGACGTCCCTTATATACAGGACATGTTCCATATTTGATAATTGTGTCCCCTCTCCCATACTGACCTTTCAGGCACACCCAAATGTCCTGTATTTAGTTCATTTTCAAATTACCTTCTTACGGTACTTAGTTGTTACTTTATAAGTAATTATACTTTCTTTTCTCAGATTCTCTTGATGAAAATAACCCAAATGTATGCTATGGTTGGCTGAGGACAACGGCACTCTTACTGCGCTGCGCTGCTGTGCAGTTCTGTATCTGCATTGCAACATACTTGCCATGGCCCATTTTTTTCTAACTGCCTGTATTAAATAATAATAATATTTCTCTGTTGTCTGTATTAAATGAATATTTTCAAATTATTTCACTTTTACAGAATTTTTGTTTAGCTTGTATTAAATAATTTTCAAATGATTTTACTTTTGTTTTCCTCATAACCCATTAAAATCCTTGCTTTATGTTTTTAACTTATGTCTCTACTTTTATATAATATATTGGTCTGGATGTGTAGGGGGTATTTATAAATTTATATACAGTATATAGTAATATAGAGAGAGATTTTAAGATCCCGTATTTCTCATTTTCTAATCTGGCAACCCTAACCTCCATGTTTTGCACTGCAAATTCATCTTTTATCAGATACTTAAATTCTCACTCAATTTCTTCATTAAACAGATCCATAGTTATGTTGTCAGATTAAGAATGAAGCTAAAGCAAGCCATCTTAGAACTAAGCACTTGAATATTGCACTTGTGAAGTTCTTACTTCATAAGCTTCGCATCATAAATATAGAATATCTGACTGGACTAATATTACCTGTTTTGAATAGTTTTGATATGACTGGTGATTTTTAATACATTGAAGGATGCATGCTCTAAAGTGCTCTTTCTATAACGACTTGCATACTGCTTTTTCGATGAACTGGGATATTAGTCATGTTTAAAATATGGGACAAAGGAGGATTTTTATAAAACAAATCAAGACACCAAAATGGGGCAGGAAATATGTGACTTTCCCAAGAAATACAGTACATTTGGTAGCCCTCATTATACCTAAAATTACTGGATTTCAAAGTATTTTCAAAATACCTCCTAGTAATCAGAGAGTCCTGTTACAAATCACTTTTGGCTAAAAATTACAATCATACTCTGGTACTATGGAACATACAATAAATCAAGTCTGGAGATTGGTATTGTATAGTATATGCATACAGTCATACAAAAAAGTCTGGGAACCCCTATTAATTCTTTGGATTTTTGTTTATCATTGGCTGAGCTTTCAAAGTAGCAACTTCCTTTTAGTATATGACATGCCTTATGGAAACAGTAGTATTTCAGCAGTGACATTAAGTTTATTGGATTAACAGAAAATATGCAATATGCATCATAACAAAATTAGACAGGTGCATAAATTTGGGCACCCCAACAGAGATATTACATAAATGCTTAGTTGAGTCTCCTTTTTCAAATATAACAGACTCTAGACACCTCCTATAGCCTTTGATGAGTGTCTGGTTTCTGGATGGAGGTATTTTTGACCATTTTACCATACAAAATCTCTCCAGTTCAGTTAAATTTGATGGCTGCCGAGCATGGACAGCCTGCTTCAAATCATCCCATAGATTTTCGATGATATTCAAGTCAGGGGATTGTGACGGCCATTCCAGAACATTGTATGAATGCCTTTGTAGTTTTCGAACTGTGTTTTGGGTCATTGTCTTGTTGAAATGTCCAACTCTTGTGTAACATCAACTTTGTGAATGATTCTTGAACATTATCCTGAAGAATTTGTTGATACTGGGTTGAATTCATCTGACCCTCGACTTTAACAAGGGGCCCAATCCCTGAACTAGCCACACAGCCTCACAGCATGATGGAAAATCCACCAAATTTGACAGTAGGTAGGAGGTGTTTTTCTTGGAATGCACATGCAAAGCACTTTTTGTTATGACCAAATAACCCAATTTTTGTCTCATCAGTCCAAAGCACTTTGTTCCAAATGAATCTGGCTTGTCTAAATGAGCATTAGCATACAACAAGCGACTCTGTTTGTGGCTTGAGTGCAGAAAGGGCTTCTTTCTCATCACCCTGCCATACAGATGTTCTTTGTGCAAATTGTGCTGAATTGTAGAACGATGTACAGATACACTATCTGCAGCAAGATGTTCTTGCAGGTCTTTGGAGGTGATCTGTGTGTTGTCTGTAACCATTCTCACAATCCTGCGCATATGCCGCTCCTGTATTTTTCTTGTCATGCCAGACCTGGGTTTAACAGCAACTGTGCCTGTGGCCTTCTGTTTCCTGATTACATTCCTTACAGTTGAAATTGACAATTTAAACCTCTCACATGGCTTTTTGTAGCCTTCCCCTAAACCATGAAACTGAACAATCTTTGTTTTCAGATCTTTTGAGAGTTGCTTTGAGGATCCCATGCTGTCACTCTTCAATTGACCACCTTAAATACCTTTTCTTGTGATTGGACACACCTGTCTATGAAATTCAAGGCTTAACGAGCTAATCCAACCAATTTGGTGTTGCAAGTAGTATTCAGTATTGAGCAGTTACATGCATTCAAATCAGCAAAATTACAAGTGTAGCCAAATTTTTGCACAGCCAGTTTTTAACATTTGATTTAATTTCATACAACTAAATACTGCTTCACTAAATATCTTTGTTCGTAAAACACTCCAGTACTCGGATGTCCCTAAGAAATGAAAGACATACAGTGCATCCAGAAAGTATTCACAGTGCATCACTTTTTCCACAATTTATTTTTAATAAATTTGCAAAAATCTCAAGTAAACTTATTTCACATTGTCATTATGGGGTGTTGTGTGTAGAATTCTGAGGAAACAAATTAATTTAATCCATTTTGGAATAAGATGTAACATAACAAAATGTGGAAAAAGTGATGCGCTGTGAATACTTTCCGGATGCACTCTACCGCTGTTATCTTTTTTGTTGAAAGTAGAGTAAATTATTTTGCAGGCTGAGAGGGGTTCCCAAACTTTTTCATATGACTGTATCTTAAGTAGATGAATCACATCATACATGGTGTCACACACATGTGAACAGGAGGCAGCTGAAGGGCTTAACGACTGGTAGTAACATATCTGCCCAGGGGGCGGTGGGGTGCACTGAATCTTTTTCTAAGTCTCCTGCAGATCATTCCCAGGAAATCCCACCAGGAGCCGCTACATCAACAGGGGACACATTTCCTGGTCACGGCCCCGAGGACAACATCATTTCCTCCAGACTCCCTATAAAACCTCACTCCCTTCCTCTGGATTTTAGTTCTGTTTTGGACTCTGTCTTGAAAACACTACTCACTCTAAATTTCTTTTACTTTTGCAGCCAGGAACACACTATACGGGTGGCTACCCCAAACCTTTGCAATGTCTGGTGTCCTTCCTTATTACAATGGATAGCAACGCCTCAAACAAAAGCAGTGTGACCTTGCACTTCTGACCATCAAATGGAGAACCCACATTGACACATGAACACCTAGGCATTGTGTGTGAACATGCAGACGCCACTCTAATCCTTTCCTCCTGCTGAACACCGGCTAACTGTGTGCTGAATCTTTCCTCCTATCAACCCTTATGTACTCCAGCTGGCTACTGAGAACTGAAGTTCTATTTGTGATATTTGGCACAGGTTCATCACAATAACAGGCTTGTCCTCATGCAAACAGAATGTCACCAAATAAATTATGCCATTCACAGCACTGTCTTCACAGCTGTAACCAAAAACTTTTATACTGTATTGCAATGCTGTTTAGCTAATAAAAAGTGCATTAAATCAAGTCAGTATATGTGGAATAATCCCCTCAAGGTGCTGTTAGAAGACGCTCAACAGCACAAACGTAAAAACCTAGTACAGATTGTGACTGTCTGTAATTTATAAATGTGGATTCTTATTTTCTTTTTGAACAAATAAGCTATTTGGAATGTATTTATTTATAAAGAACAAGCATTCACTTTCAAGTAAGTTTTTGCTAGTGGGATGGAACCCTGGCACTAAATGCCACTAGTAATAACTAAAAATGCAGCCACATACATGGACGAGCATTTACATTTATCAATCCAAATTATCCAAAGCAACTTACAAATGAGATCAACATAATCAAGTCATCGTCTGTTTTGAAAAAAGTGTTACAAGGCTAGGTTACAATATCGAGCTAAACAAGTGATAAGTGTGCCATATAAGATGGTGCCGATCCACTGACTACTCAGTAGGAAAGTATCTAGTGACTTGAACAGGATGTGTTCTGCTATTGGAAGCCAGTGGTACGACCTGAAAATCTGCTTGATAACAAGATGTGCCACTTTGTTTTGGAGATATCTGCATTGGCTTGGCAGTACATGCAGGAACTATTGCTAGTAAGGAATTACAGTAGTCCAGGTGGGGCATGACCAGAGTCTAGTGCTGCATACTCTGCCAGATACAGCATGATCTATGACATGTGGTTTACTATCCAAGTAACGAGTGCTGTCATTATAAAACAGTAATAATTTTTATAGTGTAAAGAAAAGGACATGACTACAATGATTCTAAAAGCTCTCAGAAGGAAACAGACTACCTTTTCTATGCATGCAGAAGCCCGTACGAAAAAAAATGCTTACCCTTGTCCAAGGCCTGAACAAGCATTAGCATGCCATTTGAAATTAAGAAAAGACACACCTTTGTAAAATGTACAGTAAACTAAGTATATCTACATTAATTGTATATATTTTAAAAGCTATGTTAAATATACAAGTGAGCCCACAAAAGTGCCAAAAGACCTTGAAATCAGTAGTGAAGAAAAAGGCCTTTAAATTGAGCAATTAGTCCCTAAAGCTTAAAAAGACTAAAAAGAACAAGCTAATATACATAAAGCCTTTCAAAAGAAACACTTAGTGCTTAAGCTGAATAATTGCAAATATGTGATGTTAATAATCTTTAAGTGAATTTTAACTGAAAAAAATTAAGAAATGTCCTGTGTTGAACACCTCTAAATGTATAACTTGTGCTTTATCTGAGTAAAATGTGCAACACAAGATGAAAACCTTCAAACGAAGCCAATAGTACAATCTATAAAAACTTAAAAATGAAAGTAAAACTAAGTAACAAAGCACCATACAAAATGACCCAGTAAAACGTGTTACCTTTCCACAAATTGCAAATTAGACATTTGCATTTTGTAACACTAAGCATCCCCAGGACATTAAAGCATTGTCTTTGTTAGAACTATTTCAATTGAGGGGTCACGGTCTGTTTCATCCATAACGTTTACAGTATGTTTATAAAAAAAGACGAAAAAAACAACAAACCGAGAAGATCCAGTTTCTTGGCCGTAATTCAGCAATCCTACTAACTTGCTCACTAAGGGTCGCAGGTAGTCTGTGTGAAATTGAAGTTGATGACATCAACTTGTAAAAATAAGGTGGCTAAGACATAATGAGTCTGACCTTAATCCCATCAGTTTAAATCATTTTGCATCCTAGATGTGGAAGGATATTATTCGGATTAAATTAGGCCCCATCCACGCTACTAAATTTTTGTTTAAGAGCGCAGACATTAGTCTCAATTTTCGCCTTTCATCCAAACTACCTCAGAGTTTTTAACTCTCGACTTTTGAAAATGCCCTTCAGAGCTATATACTTCTAAAAATGTAGCCTCAGCATTGTAATGTGGATGGGTAAAAATGTAGATTTTTGACTCTAATCACACTCTGATTGGTTTGTACTTATTATGCAGCCCTTCCCTGATTGGTAACCCTTCATGAAACAAAAACATATTCCAACATAACAGGGAATAAAAGGGTTGCTTTCCATAACACTTGTGTTACGTACCTGAATGCATCAAAATTGTGTTTTGTAAAGTTTGAATAAAGGCATACATGCACGAAAGGCAAACATTTTACAAATCACTACAATTTTGCGATAAATCCTGCGGCCGGTGGTGTTACCATCTCTTCAAGGATTTTTTTTGCTGATGTGTGCATTTTTAGTGTAGGTGAACATCTACGTCATATGCGCTTTTGGTCGTTGTAGCGTGGACAGAGTTCCTTTCATAAATGATGTGAAAACGTAGTAGTTTGGACATAGGCTTGGTCTTCAGCATTATTAGGTACATGAAACTCTACATCAGGTACTTCAAAGAGTGAAGAAAGTGGTGAGATTTTAATAAAAAAATACTTTTTTATGTTTGCATGGCTTTAGTGATACCATAAACAAATCCAACTCTAATTACTTTCAATAATGATTATTTATTTATTTATTTCTATAATTTAGCTCTGGACTTATCCTTGTGATGTGGACAGAAAAATGTTGCCAAAGTCATGATCTGTGTGTTTTTGACTGTTGGTAATGCTTGATTGCCACGAGGTCTATACATTTCCTTTTTCTCATACCGATCATTCTTGTTTTCTGACCATATGGCACTTGACACAATGCCTGTGATTAAATCTTTTAAAACGTTTTTAACAGCCTGAGAAATACGGTGATTGGCTTTCAAAGCTGCTTTTCAGAAGATGTAAAGCTCTTCTAAACAAACAACAAAATATCCCACCAATTCCATACATCCTTCCCATAAAAACTCGGGAACCATTACTGTCTTTGGAATCATAATAATAAATTAAAGGACTAGGGTACTGCCAAACACCTACTGCCTTTTAAGGTTCATGTACTACTTAACAACTTTCCAAATTCAACTTCACCATTACCTTACCAAAATTGAAATGGCAGTTGTATTTTCGGGTTTGTCTTTTCAATATCCTGTCAAAATTATCTTTGCTGAATGGAACAAAATGAGGTTTGGATAAATGATCTATTCACTTCATCCTCTATACAAATGAATCTTAAAGAAAACATATGATGATTCCATACTTTATGATGAGAAACAATATCATTATATGGGCATCCCCTGAATTAGAACAAAACCACTTTATGATAAATCAGATATACAAAGACAATCATTTAATACCATCTTTTGTCTTATTAACCATGATAAGGCTACAATTTTACAGTTATGAAGACTGTGTCTGGAAGATTCTCAGACTTGCACTGCTAGTACTACCACAAGGTCATCTTTGCAATCACTGTAAGTGCACTACGCTGTGATGCTCAGTCACAGTCTCAGTCATTTTCATAGCCGACACTGCATTCATATGGTGTGGTTTAGTCAGCTTCTTATGTATGTTGCTTGTGTATTCTTCTCACACTATCTTGAGGGTCGTAGCTAAAACATAATCATGAAATATCTGGAAAAGCCAAAAACTAGTGTTATGTATTGTGGTTGATGTGTTCTTCATATTGATCTGCTTTTTCTTTTCCTTTTCATATTACTGTGGCTATCACTGTGGAAGCAAAGAGTATTGCACATTTCCTATTTCTTCCCTGGCTTAAACAAAGTTGTGAAGAAAAGGCAGTCCTCATTTTAATGCCAATGCTAAAGGGCTGTAGTTTTCAAGTCCTGTCAATAAACTGGAATTCTCAGGAGCAAACACACACCCTGTTACAGCTGAAGTTTACATACATTTACGGTGAATTCTTCACTTTATAAGCCCTCCACAGATTTTATATTAACAGACTATAAATATGGCATATCATTTAAAACATCTGCATTGAGCAGGGCAAAAGTCATTTTTTTCCAAATCGCAATTCCAGGTGGTCACAAGTTTACATACACTTGGTATATAATATTTAATATTTGGCAGCATTGCCGTTAAATTGATTAACTTGAGGCAAACATTTTGGATAGCCATCCACAAGCTTCTTATAATAAGTTGCAGGAAGTTTGGCCCATTCCTCCAGACAGAACTGGTTGCAAATGGGACAGGTTTGTAGGCCTCTTTGCTTGCACACGCTTTTTCAGTTGTGCCCACAAATTTTCAATCGGACTGAGGTCAGGGCTTTGTGATGGCCACTCCAATATACTGACCTTGTTTTCATTAAGCCATTTTGCCACAATGCTTGGGGTCATTGTCCATTTGGAAGACCCATTTATGACTGAGCTTCAACTTCCTTGCTAAGCTCTTGAGATGTTGCTATAGTATATCTGCATAATTTTCCTTCCTCATAATGCCATCTATTTTGTGAAGTGCACCAGTCCCTCCTTCAGCAAAGCACTCCCACAACATGATGCTCCCACCCCTATGCTTGATGGTTGGGATTGTGTTCCTTGGCCTGCAAGCTTCACCCCTTTTTCTCCAAAAATAACAATGGTCATTATGAGCAAAAAGTTTGATCTTGGATTCATCAGACCAGAGGACATTTCGCCAGAAGTTAAGATCTTTGTCCCTAAGTTGCATTGCATACTGGAATCTGTCTTTTTTATGGTGGCTATGGAGCAGTGGCTTCCTTCTTGCTGCACAGCCTTTCAGGTTATGTTGATACAGGTCTTGTTTTACTGTGGCTATAGATACTTGTCTACCTGTTTCCTCCAGCATCTTCGCAAGTTCCTTTACTGTTGTTCTGGGATTGACGTTCTATGCTAGGAGACAGAATGTGTCTCCTTTCTGAGTGGTTTGAGAGCTGCATGGTTTCATTGTGTTTATACTTGTGTATTATTGTTTGTACAGATGAACATGGAACCTTCAGGTGTTTAGAAATTTTTCCCAAAGATGAACCAGATTTGTGGAGGTCCACAATTTATTTTCTGGTCTGTTGGCTGCTTTCTTTTGATTTTCTCATCATGTCAAGCAAAGAGGCAGTGAGTTTGATGGCAGGCCTTAATATTCATCCGCATGTTGACTCCAATTAGGCTAATTGGCTATCAGAAGTTAATTGTCTATTTGCCTAAAGGATTGACATAATTTTCTGGAATTTTCCAAGCTGTTAACAGGTATAGTATACAAAGTGTATGCAAACCTGTGGCCCAATTGTGATATACTCAATAAAAAGGGAAACACTATGTCTATGAACACTGTTGGAAAAAATATTTTTGCCCTGCTCAAAGTACATGTCTTAAACGATATGCCAAATTTATACTCTGTTAGTATAAAATCTGTGGAGGGGTTATAAAGTGAATTTACCCAAAGTGTATGTAAGCTTCTGAGTTCAACTGTATGTATCAGCTAGAGTTTGTGTGTATTTTATGTTTTCTTGTTATATTTGCTGAAATTTAATTATTGTTTCCAATGTATTTTTGTGATTAATCTCACCTTTGTTTTTTTTTTCTGTAAGGGCCATCCTGATGTCACAACTCCTGAACTCTCTATCTCGCCGAGAGGAGGATGCTAAGGCAGTGGTGTATCGAAGTTACTGGACTATTTTCTACTCTGGTCTTTGGATAATTCTCTAGGTTTGTGCATTTACCTTTTAATGCAACTCCTTTCTGTTCTTTTCGAATTCTTTTTGTTATTCTTGATTTTTGATATATACATTTATAAAGAGTGTGTGTTGCCATTTAGTTATAAACCAGAGTTTCCCCCATTTTTCTCCTTCTGCTGAGGCATTTCTATATTTTCTGAGACTGCTAAGAAAGTTTTGAACTTTAAAGGCCAGTTCTCCCATTTTTGGGCCTACTAGGCTGTAAGCCAGCAGCTAGCCATTGGATGACTAGCTGGAATGGCCAGTGAAGGTGCTGGCCTGCTTTGTGGCTATTTCTTATGTTTGAAAATCATCCCAGACTCACTCTTCAAAACTATGCCATTTTCTCATATTCACACATTTTCGTAAAGTGGCACTTTGCAATTTGTGCGATGCCTGTAACTTATTTAGTAGGATCTTCCCTTTCCAAATCCACACTGGTTATAATTTAAATATGTTTTATTGCTGTGCACATTTACCTAGTGCTTTACTACTGTAGTCTTGAACACATCTACTGTCTATAGCACATCTGCCAATTCAGTTTTAACATATTAAAATCAGGCTTGTTTTTATTTCTTCCTGTGATTATCTGATATTATTAATTAAATTCAATCATCCCTGAAACTACAATTAAAGCAGAGCAACATGTTAGGCTGGGAGTTACAATAAGTTAATTAATATAAAGTGCACCACAGGACAACACGTATTTTTACTTATGTAGAGGAAACAAAAGTATGTATAAAAATAAAGTGGTAAAAGAGAAATCAACAAATCCTTTATTGTTACAACATTTTCTAACCTGCTTAGTCCTGAACAGGGTCGCTCGTAATAACGAGCAAACCAGAATTTGCAGATCCAAGACTTCAATTTCGTACATAAGAAAACGGGCGTTCTGAGATGTAGGTAGGGGCAAAATTGCTTAAAGCCTTATATACAAATGGAAGTATTTTAAAAAGGGTACTGGCAGCCAATATAAAGATATTAGTACTGTAGATATATACTCATATTTTTTCCTTTTAGTTAAAATTCTTGTTGTTGCACTCTGGACTAGCTGTAGTCTAGTTATGTCCTTTTTAGGTAGTCCTGATAGGACAGCATTGCAGTAATCTAGTCGGCTAAATACAAAAGCATGTATTAATTTTTCAACTTCTTTAAATGTTATAAGAGATCGCACCCTTGCTATGTTCCTTAGATAGAAGAAAGCAATCTTGATAATATTATTAATATGCAATATGAAATTAAGGTCAGAGTCAATAATAATAACTAAATTCTTGACCTCTGGTTTGATTTGCAAGGCCAGATGATTAATTTTGTTTCTAAGATTCTCACTTTGTTTATTGCTGCCAAAAGCTAACAATTCTGTTTTTTCCTTGTTTAATTTAAGGAAATTCCTATTCATCCATTCTGTTATACTAGTAAGGCAGTGGATTAAAGGGTTTAGAGCCTCGCGATCATCAGGCTCCATGGATAAACAAAGTTGTGTGTCATCAGCATAGCTATGGTAATTTAAATTACATTTTGAAATTATCTGGAATTACGGAAGAATGTAGTGTGAAAATAATAATGGTCCCATAATTGATCCCTGCAGCACACCATATAGAATATCATCTATTTTTGATGCACAGTCGGCATAACTGACAAAGCATTTCCTTCCGGTTATATAAGATTTAAACCAGCCTAAGGCAGTACCCAAAAGCCCTAACCTCTGCCTAAGCCAGCTTATAAGAATATCATGATTTATAGTATTGAATGCTGCACACAGGTCTAACAGAACAAGTACTGTTATTTTATTTGCATTTGCATTAATGCACAGATCACATTACATTTAGTAACAGGTCACTTGTACTTATGAATGTGAACAGCCAAGATAGTAAAATCTGATCTGAGCAAAAAATCTGAATAGAGTGAACTTAGCTTTAGAATTGGCTTTTAAAGACATAAACAAGCACCTATACTTACTGAATTCTGGTAATCTGAGTTAATAAAAAAATTGAGTTAATTTTACTTTATTTCGTAAAAAATATTAAAATATAATTTTGATGTTTTCTGAAGTGCAGATACAATGTTAATAGAGAGTAGTAGTAATTACTTTCTGATCTTAAATCCATCCATCCATCCATTATCCAACCTGCTATATCCTAACTACAAGGTCATGGGGGTCTGCTGGAGCCAATCCCAGCCAACACAGGGTGCAAGGCAGGAAACAAATCCCGGGCAGCGCATCAGCCCACCGCAGTGATCTTAAATCAAGAACTTTAATAGTTCTTGCAATCCTTATAAAAGTGGTACTTTCTTAATGTAGTGGATCTCAGTGTTATTTCAAAACAAATGAATCCTACTCAAACATCAACTCCACTCCATGTACAACATGTTCTACTTCCTTCAGAGTGGTAAGTAAAGAAATAAAAAAGGAGCGGATTAGGAAATTCAGTGTAGTCAGAAAATCAGAGCCAGGATTAAAACCAGTAAATCAAGAATATCTTTCGTCAGAATGTAAAACCAGAGAATTGAAGACAGTAAATAAAAACTCATTTGTGAACCAGGAAACAAACAAACAAACGAAAAACAGCAACACTTCTCTGAGATATCTACACACTTGGATTTGGCTTATATATATAGTCATGTGTATGATGTTACTCAGCATAACTTCCAATAGCCCCCTAGCAACTAGCCATTGCATCTGGGCAAGCAGTACTCAGGTAAGAACCTGCTTAAAGTAAAAATGGCATCTTGGAAAATAGCCAAAACAAAAGGGTAAATAATATTATTTAATAAAAATTATGTTCTATAGACAATAAATGATATATGTGAAATCCATGATGCTTAACATATAAAGCATAACTGTAAAAGTAATTAAAAAATGTAATATTTTCACAAAGAAAAATCATAATAGTTACAATACAATGCCGATCTCACTTTGCCTCAGGGCACATGGGTGTCTTGATCAGTAGCAGAATTTTGTGTTTGGATGTGTCCATGTAGCAGGGGCTTAAAAACATGGAACTAGTTTATGGCAACATGTTAAGATTTAACGGCTAGGTCACCAAATGTTCATAGAGTTCATGTTCATACACAGAGAACCATAGACACTTGGAATAAGCTACCATGTAGTGTGGTAGACAGTAAGACTTTAAGAACTTTCAAAACTAGACTTGATGTTTTTTTAGAAGAATTAAGTGGATAGGACTGGTGAGCTTTGTTGGGCTGAATGACTTGAGGCCTCATGTATAAACGGTGTGTATGTACAAAAATGTTGCGTACTCCCATTTTCATTCTCAAATCGTGATGTATAAAACTAAACTTGGTGTAAAGCCACGCACATTTCCACGCTAGCTAAGTGCTTGGTGTACGCAAGTTCTCCGCTCAGTTTTGCAAACTGGCGGCACCCAGCGTCAAAGCAGTGCTATTGTTCCAGTGTGGTTTCCCTTTCTTTTTTAGATCCACATCCCTGACGTGGCTTTATCAAATACACTGAAATTGACTGCATATTGTTTTTTAGTTTAAGGCATCTGATTGTAATTAACCTGTAACAATATAATGGTCCAAGGAATGGGCAAACTATATTTCAAATACGATGCTCTAGAGTTGTTCCTCTAAATGCACGACTCAGACTATTTATCCCACTGTATCTGAGTGTGCAATCTGATCAGAAAGAGAATTGTTGGTATGCAGCATCAAGCACACGCTGCCTCAGCCATGCTGTTGTCGGAGGTGACTGGGGTGGCGACCTGGCCAGGACGCCCAGGAAGACCAGAAGAGGGCTTACGTCCTCCCCAGACCACGTGGGGGGCGACCACCCTGCTTCTTTTGGGTGCCATGGGTACAGAGCTTTGAAGCTCCACCCTGTAGGGGCCCGTGGTCACCATCAGGGGGTGCCCCTATGCCTTTGGAGCCCTGGACCTCAGCACTTCCGCCACACCCGGAAGTGCTGGGGGGAAGAGGATCGGGGACACCCAGAGTGCTCTCGGGTACACAGCCGGTGCTTCCGCCACACAGGGTCGTGTCGGCGGAAGAGTACTGGAGGACACCTGGAGCACATCCAGGTGGATGTAAAAGGGGCCACCTCCCTTCATATGATGGCTGGATTCTGGAGGACAAGGACATCATCTTGGAGGAGATGAGTGGAGGCGGCCTAAAGAGGCATTGTTGTGGCCAGGACTTTTGGGGACTTTAGGGGTTGTGGCGAGCACTTGTACATAATGGAGTATGTAAATAAACGTGTGTGGGGTGATTCAAACGTGTCTGCCTGTCTGTGTTCGGGTCATGTTCCACACTGTCTATTGAACTGCTCTCAAACGGCAAAAGCTTCAAAGCCTTTCCTGTAGGGACATCGCAGTTCAGAAACAGTTTCGTCCCAAGAACTCTAAATGCACTCAATCAGTCCATCAAGTGCTCCTTGTAGAAATGTTTGTACTTATAAGTACAATTACCTCACTGTAAACTTGAGATACAGTTATAATATTGCACAACCTGAGCCACTTCATAAAGCGCCTATTTACATATGATGACAATATCATTTTTAAGATGAAATGCAGCAAAATACGTTCATTACATTATACAGTACAGATAAAATGTTAACATCATTTAAATAATCTATATTGTTAATAATTAAACATGTGAGGCCATGGTGGCGCAGTGCTAGTGACGATCTGGTGCGTTGTTCAGGGTTTGTTCCTGCCTCGTGCTGTATGCTTGCTGGGACTGGCACGACCGTGGATGGATAGAGGGCCAGAATAATTAAACATGTACTACGAAGATATTTCAATGTTCCTTAAAAGTTTTGAAAAATCGCCGTTCTCAGCTTACAGATGGCTTTACATCTATTACACAGCTGATTGTGTGGCAATTGGGTATTTATAGAAAGAAATGGAAGGACAGGAATTGGGGGTTAGTACGTTTGAAAGAGACAGTACTGCTGCAATAAATTATTTCATCGAAGGTCATGCATGGCGCAGCA
The DNA here is from genome assembly GCA_026402145.1 of Polypterus bichir lapradei. NCBI lineage: Eukaryota > Metazoa > Chordata > Cladistia > Polypteriformes > Polypteridae > Polypterus > Polypterus bichir. Next base: position 23,423,561 of record JANRMT010062831.1, read on the forward strand.
AGCATCTTGCGTGAGGCAGTCTCTGGACAGGGCGCCAACTCATCACTATCACTGAGCCACCATGTTCCCATGTTTAATAAAATGCTTTAATTCCTATCATCATGAAAATGATATCAAGTATACATCTCAGTATTTAAATTATTCAGAGAGCTGTAATATTACGAATGTAATGGATTCTGTGTCCAGTCGTTTAAGATGCACGTAGTGATTCACACACATAAAGCAGATAGAAGAACACATACAAAACAAATCATTTAATGTGCTACTTTAGTTACGATGGTATTTGAGAAACTAGTAAATTAAACGATTTAAAGATGAAGACAGAAAACCACAATTCTTATTATCAGGAAATATTCGACTTCACGTTTAAATTTAGTGTTACAATTACACAATACATTGAAATTCGTACTTCTTACTTGCATGTCTCCCACAGATTACTGACAGTAGAATAGCTACAACAGACAGTGAAAGCAACACAATTATTAAATAAAAAAACATACATTAACTGCAATAAAAAAGGGATACTCGCAGGACTTGAACCATGATGTTGCTGACTTGCAGTTGGACATGTTACCAGTGTTTGAATTACATTTTCTGGCAGTGGGCTAGATTAATCTCCCTAATGGAATAACTAACACAGAGGTTTTGTTGACTTGAGGGGATTTCTGATGTTTGGTGTCTTATGAATGATTCAGAAAAGCATGTAGTTCCAGATGTGTCTTGATGAAGCCTATCCAGTGACTGAATGTTGGCCCAAAAGAATGCTGAATAGAGGAAATTGGTGATTAGTGTTGTGTCCTCACCTTTGCCTTATCCCTTGCTTGTTTTCACTTTTCCTCACTTCATTCATACCTAATGTCTAGACAACTGATGATAGCAGCGCCATATTTAACAGGCTACAAGTCAACTATTGAAAACTAGCTCCAACATTTCAATGGATGTGGCATGCAGTGCTGGTCCTTGCAGCTGGTCCGTGTTTCTAACTTACAGGCAGTTCCGTTTTTTCATTGGCAAATCCTTTTAAACACTAGATTGAGTATTCAGCTCTCAATGGTTTAGCCAATTTAATATGGACCTGCTCTCATCGATTGTACCTAAAATTATTAAAGTTAACCTTAAACATTTTGTATAAGTAAAACATTGTACATGAAATTAGCCATCCCTGGAGTAGTGATAGTGAAAGGGTTTTAACATAAATGAAGAAATAAAAGTCAGATTCTACCTAAACCCAGGTCTAATAATGTACGAATAAAGACATGGGACAACAACAGCATTCCCACATAAACATATGACTTGATTCCAGTAATACACTTTTCACAATGCTCAAGAAATGAGGTATGCTTTTACAATTTTGACCATAAAAATATACACTCTTAACTGTAAAAATGCTGAATTAGAAATAATTTTAAGCAAAAATGCTTTTTTGCTCTGAGATTAGAACATACCTTGGTCAAAGCAAAAATTGAATAAGGCATAACCACAAGATTTTTAAAAGGTTCTTAATTAAAACGTACCTTTTCTACATATTCAAACACCAGGTAGAGCTTCCCTCGTCTGCGAAAGGCTTCTTTTAATTCTACGATGTTCTCCTGCTTCAGCGTCCGAAGCATCTTAAGTTCCCGAAGCGTTGTTTCTTTGACCTCTTCATTTTCTGTTGGTACAAACCAGATAGTATTACTGGATGCCAGGACAATGCAAAATTCTGGAAGTAGCCTGTACATCCCAGGGCACAGGACCAATCACACTGGAGCAGCCACACAGGAAATGCAAAAATACACAAATGAGAAAAGCAGCAATGCATTGTGTTTACCAGGTCTGAATTATATAGTGTCACAGTGTGAAATTGTGAGCTACATGTTACAGGAATATCATAGAATATGCTGGAAAAAAGAACTGAAGTGGCAGTGAGATAAAAATAAGACTTGCTGGAAGGCAGTAAAATACAGTGAGAGGTGGCAAAGGCAGTACTGGTGAGATAATGGTAATAACGTAGAACAATAATCATAAAAGTAAAAGCTAAAAAATCCCCAAAAACTACAGATCAGTATAACAAGGAAACATAAAACAAAACAGAAGAGGTGATTTGGTAATCGAGCAATGGTAAAATGAGAAGAGACAACTCAATCAGGCAATGAAGGCCAAAAGGTGCAGCCAGAAGGAAAGCGCATGGCCACGGAGGTACCTAAGATAAAAGGCACTATACATTGAAATTAGAAAGCTGCAGGAAAATTTGACTGGGATGAAAGTGACATAAGAAATCATGAGCTACTGGTTACCACTACAAAATACGTCACAACAACTGAAATGAAAAAAGAAATCTGCATTATTTTCAGCCCAGTAATAAGCCCCCCACAATTTAGGACTTGTTCCATACTTTTGTGGTCTGTAATAGAACCATTACAGAAAGCTCCAATTTGGTGAAAGGTCCATAATGATCACAATAACAATTGATATCATTAATGCCACATTTTCATACATGAAAGAAGCTCAAAGTGATTTATAATAATGATAGTTAAAAAGAGTTTAAAGTGAACATCAAAATTAAAGAACAGTTATTTATTTACAGAAGGTTATTTCAGAGAGTAGAAATGAAAACCAAAATGGTCAGATTAATAAAAAATGGTCAGATGGCCAGGGAGAAGGAGAAAGCAAAAACTCCATGCTGCTCATTGATGAAAAAAATAAACACGTCAAGCAATGTGACCCAACATTTTCATTAATATCACCCTGTGAGCACAACTTAATATTATTCAATATAATTATCTATTCATATTTAATAATTTTAATGTGTTGCAGAATGTATAAATATAAATAAATATTTTATTTATACTATTCACTTCTATTCAATTTATTAATTCATTCATGTTGTAAATAATGTACAGGCAACCTGGCTATGTACTTTTTTGAATCAGTGCATTGCTGACAATTATAATATTAAAAAAATAAAATCTGAAGTTGATTTAAAATTACTAGAAATCATATTATTGTGTTACCTGAATCTGGAAGCCATCGAATTCTGTACTTCCAAAATTGACTAAGAATCAGAAATGTATTTAATATTTTTAAAACATACATAGTAATATGTTTCACCCATCCATTCACTGAATACATCTAATCCACTTGTACCTAACCTAGCCCAGAGTCTGCCCAACAACGCCAACCTCAAGGCAGAAATAAAATCCAAATACAATAGTTCTCAAGAAAGGCCAAAATAATACAAGAGAACAAGAAAAAAGAAATGAAAATGCTACACTACCAATCAAAGAGTATTTCGCTGCTATCAAAAAAGTTTGTCACAGAGGGCAAGGATTTAAAAAAAAAGAAAGTTTAAGCTTACCAGTTAGCTTGTCTCATTATTACAGAACAGACTTCTACTCTTAAACCTGAGATCTCTGACCTATTGCTGCAGTTGTGCTGGAAGTGTCAAGAATCCATCAAAGCAAGCAAAAGCAGGAATTCTTGTTCATTAAAACCAATGGAACATGACTAGCACATTTCTGATTTTCCTTTTGTTATTATGACAGCTTTTAAAGAGCCTCTTCAATGATAGCCTACGGCACAGTTTACATACAGATTCAAACAGACTGACTTGACACACAATGTCCTAAGACATAAAACATTCAGTTCACCAGTATTGCATTTTTGCTGGAACTGTAAAAAGGGAAAGTTAGAAATTGATTTTAGTTTATTGCCATATGTTATTTATTTATGGCCAGTGTTCAACTGGCAACCTGCTCTGCAAACTATCCGTTCGGCTTGTGCATGTTGAATTCACCGGCTACGTTTTTTTTTTTTTTTTTAAATTAAATGGAACATTAAAAAACAATCATTAGAACACACCAGTCAACCTAACAAGGTTTGCCAATCCTATTTACCTAATCTTTCCAAAATAAAATCAGGTTGAGTTTTGAAGGTCCCTAAATCCTACTGTCTAGACCACTACTAATTATTCCATGCTTCAGCGACAGACTGCTGTCAATGTCCTGCTCCACTGACAGACTGAGGAGATCGTTCTTCCCCCACACTATGCGACTCTTCAATTCCACCTGGGGGGTTAAACGTTAGCATTATACAAAGTTATTGTCTGTTTTACCTGCATTTTTATCACTCTTTAATATTGTTTTTTATTGTTTTTATTAGTATGCTGCTGCTGGAGTATGTGAATTTCCCCTTGGGATTAATAAGGTATCTATCTATCTATCTATCTATCTATCTATCTATCTATCTATCTATC
>JANRMT010062831.1:23427804-23459409 GCA_026402145.1 Polypterus bichir lapradei
ATCTATCTATCTATCTATCTATCTATCTATCTATCTATCTATCTATCATTCGTACTCTATGTAAGGATAAACTTAATGTTTGTGCATAATTTACCGTTAACACATTTCCAAATGTTCCCAAGTTTTTGCTTTCTTTAACTCAATTTAAAATAAATGCCTGGATCCATTGTATTAATTCCTTTCATAATTCAAGAAAATGTCACTTATGTCACCACTTAATCTCCATTTTCTTAAGCTGAAAACATTTCACTCCTTTAATCTTTGCTTGTAGCTCAAACCTCCCAGTCCTGGAATTGGACTTCTCAGGCTTCTCTAGACTTTGTAGTGCTGCTTTGTCTTTTTTGTAACGTGAAGGTCAAAGCTTTACACAATACTCCAGAAGAGGCTTCACTAGTGTGTTATAAAGCCAAAGTATAATCTCCTTGGACTTGTACTCTACACATCCTGCTATGTAACCTAACATTCTGTTAGGCTGTGGATATCCTTAATGCTATGAGGTGCGTGCGCTTGAGGACACTGCTGCTATGCAAGCAGTGTATCATCAATACTTGCATGCATACTTTAAGTAAATGCGGAGGATTCCACCAGGAGGCAGTGTAAGAAATCATCACGGTGAGAAAACTGGAAAACTGTGTTGTGAGTTGAGGGAAGAAAGATGTTAAAGATAACAATTCTTTGCATTCTGATGCTGTTGTGAAGGTGCAAAAAAATGAGACCTTTAAATGTGTCATATCATTACAATGGGGAATATGCAACACTTGTATTTCATATGCCTTTGAGCCTTTTTATGGCATTTTTTTCAATTTCACCTGAATTTTATAAATATCCTTAGTTGCCCTTTTATCCACACGCCAGCAGTTGATGGTTATCCTCCTTCCTGTAGGGCTTTGTGTAAGAATTGTGGACATTTTCTTGTTTTCACAGCTTCCCACTTTTGGGGCCCAGTTTTGAAGCCAACAGATAGTCTTTGGGGCCTGGCTGAGTTTAAGTGAGCCTACTCTGGGCAGGTTAGTCAAGATGTTGGCCTACTTCCCAGTCTTTGTTTGGAGTCCTCACACCCATTCTTTCAGAATACTCTATATCTTGTCATATGCACATCAGAGCTGTGAGCGGGTTTGTTATTTTTTTTTTTATCTCATTTTCAAAGGTACTCCTCAATCCTCCTATCCGCTACTGTTATTTTAAGGAGGAATTCTATTTTTAATGAAAAACAAATCTACCGTACTTTGTAGCAGTGTCCACTCAGTACTGAGCCTTAACCAGCCACAAAACCACAGGGTCGAATTTTTTCAATGTTCACACGCAAGTTCAGAACAATTCCTTACATTTGCTTGCTTAATGCTACTTATAGCAGGAAACACACCTCACACAATTTGGTTAAGGCCAAGGAGCTTTTAGCACTGCTCAGACAGTTCAGCAGCTTTACATCTTAATCTGAAACCAGTGAAAGCCCACTCCAAATTTCTTCTTCCCTGTCTTTTCAACTGCAAAATACTGATCAGTTTTGATTTCTTTTTGCACGTTTGATAATGTTATTGTGCCTAAGTACTAAAGATGAAAACATAGCCTATCTGATCGAAAGTGTAGCTAAAAGAAATGGCTGATGAGTAAGAAGATGGAAATTGGGCATGAAATGCAGTTAAGGCCGCTGACTGCATGTCTACAGTGAGACTGCCCATAAACATATTACTTTCTTTAACTTGTTTATTCATTCAATATCAAAACTCTTTGTTTTAAGTACAGGTCTACAGGACATTGGCACAACGTAGAGTTGAAAAGTAATCCAGGCATAGATGCAAACAATTTTCTGTCATCGTTCAGTAGCAGATACCAAAGACAGAAGAAAGATAGTGATTGTATACATAGGTACTGAGGACAAAGCATAGCTGTGGTGACAGTCTGAGGGAATTGTATTCAAAATATATAAATCAACATTTGACAGTCAGTCATATACTGCTTAATTTCCAAACAGTTCCATGCTATTATATTTCCAGAAATAAAATTGAGGAGAACAGGAACGAGAAGGGGACGGCTGCTAGGAAGACCAAAAGATGCCTCAGGGTTTCAAACATTTTTTGGAAGCATGTCAACAGCTGATTTATATATTTTGAATATAATCACTGCCCTGTTCAACAATTGTTTTTTTATTTTTCATGTTTTGCTTTAATATTGAATAAAGCTCATCTTCTCTCTTTGGTATCTGATCTAATGTGGTTTTGTTTTTTTGAGAAAGAAGTGGTGGCTGATATGGCTGGTTATCTGAGTATCTTCTCTTGGTGTACGTAAGTGGATACGTGCCTGTGCTTTTTACAATCCCCTTGTGCTCCCATTATTTTTACTTGTGAAGAAAACACAAAGGAGGTGGCTAGTGTTCTGCCAGCAGAAAAGTAGGTGTCAGGTCAAAAGGACAAAGGAGAAAAGGATCAGCAGATGTGCAAAAACTAAGAACAATAGCATTAGTCAAAAGAACAATCACCAAAACCAAAATATTAGCCAAAATTGAAGTTGAGCCTAGCAAAAATGTCAGGTAACTTATAAAAACAACCAGATATCTCTTTAGTGCATATCCACAATCCTGACCGCCACAAGACATGCAGCAGTGGCTTTTAAAGCATTGTGTGTATGATCTCCAGTACCATGCCCCCAGCAAAAGACTGTCACATCACAACAACAGTGCCATAGAATAGTAGTGATCATGAAAAACAAAATGCTGCATAACGTTAATAAAATTTGATCCTCTTTAAACTTAAAACCAGAAAGAAACTTTCTCTCTATATATAAAAAAATCCTGGAATGTAAAAGCCAGGCAACAAGACATGATCTTCTCAGAAATTCTCGAAAGACATTTTAAAGACCCGCGAGACAACAAAGACGGGCCACAGAGCGTCTCGCGGGGACCATAAACATGAGACTTGGTCCCAAGAGGTTGTCCCAGGGCAGTCTCGTGGGGACGTGGAATGTAAGAGTCTTGCAAGACACGCCCTTCTTATTAAGAACTCGGACAGCCAGCAAAACATTCAGTCATGTAAAGTCACGCTCCCAGCAAAGAAGAAAGAGCAGTGCGGAGAAAAGAGATATGCAGAGAAAGGTACAGAATATGAAAGCAGTTACAGTCGAATGTATTTTAGCGTCCCAGCCAAGCTGAAGCCTTTTTTGTTTTAAGTGACTGTTAGGTCCATTCGAGTGAGGGCAGAGTACACCACGGCATACTGATAGCTGGGTGCTGATTGATGCAGTAAGGGAGTGGCGAGACCCGTGGGAGGAAGGGTTGGAGAGGGTGCTAGATAGTTGTGTTTGGGGTTATGCAGTCGGCGATTGTTAAAGTAGAACTTTTGTGACACTTTAATACGTCAGTCGCTACAGTATCAAAAAAAAAAAAAGATAGCACAGATTGCATTGACGCAAACAAAAAGAAATTAGTTTAAGTCAGAGAATTTCAAAAACGGGGTTTAACTCACATGTATTTATTGGTTACTTTGCAAAAAAAATATTAACTGCTGATGATGTGGATCGTTTTGTCTGTGCTGAAATTACAAACAGAGAAACTTATCCTAAAGTCATTAAACACAAGTCCCACAGACCTCCTTTAAAAGATTCAGCATATTGGTACATGACAGATTCCAAATATTGTTTTTACAGAAGTTCTGAAATAAAAGTGAAACTAATGAAATAGCAACGGGAGGGCAGAGTACACCACGGCATACTGATAGCTGGGTGCTGATTAATGCGGTAAGGGAGTGGCGAGACCCGTGGGAGGAAGGGTGGGAGAGGGTGCTAGACAGTTGTGTTTGGGGTTACGCAGTCGGCGATTGTTAAAGTAGAACTTTTGTGACACTTTAATACGTCAGTCACTACAGTATCAAAAAAAAAAAGATAGCACAGATCACATTGACGCAGACAAAAATAAATTAGTTTAAGTCAGAGAATTTCAAAAACGGGGTTTAACTCACATGCATTTATTGGTTACTTTGCAAAAACAATTATTAACTGCTGATGATGTGGATTGTTTTGTCTGTGCTGAAATTCCAAACAGAGAAACCTTTCCTACATTATGGTACAAAAGTCATTAAACACAAGTCTCACAGACCTCATTTAAAAGATTCAGCATATTGGGACACGGCAGATTCCAAATTGTTTTTACAGAAGTTATGAAATAAAAGTGAAACTAATGAAACAGCAACAATTCAAAGAAAAAAAAATCTTAAAAGTGTGTATCCGGAAAACCAAACACGGGGGTTGGCGAGCGAAGCGAGCAGGGGGCGAAGCCCCCTAGTCTTCAATGTATTTATTTTCCTTCCACGTCCCAAAGGTATGTGTGTTAGGTAATGAAACAGCTGTAAAATGGCTTAAAGATGTTTAAATACTATACACATGAAAAAGCTGCAAGCACGGCCACACAAAACTGCTGCTCCCAAACAAATGCAAAAAACCAAAAAAAGAGCAAGTTTATAAAATTAAGTTTAAAAGTCTCCTTAATGGGGCAATCTTAATTACTCTGAAATATATACCACAACAACAGGAGTTAATAACGTAATCTTGGATTGTTTCTTAAGATAGTATGTGCAAACTCAAACAGGAGTAAGAGACTGAAGATTTAATTTTAATAAGGCATTATTTAGCTAATATGAGGAGATCCAAAAGAAATAAGGTGGTACAAATGTTTAGCAATGGGGACACTTGAGATGCAATGAACTAGATTTAAAGGTATACTTCAAAGCATGGTGGATAAGAAAATAGGAAAATTTGAAGCAACAGAAATGTAAAATAACTTTTTGGTTATGGCAGCAAGAGATCTGTTAAGGAGGAGGTGTGTGTATTAGGAACAGTTAGGGAGGAATAAATTACACAGAAAAAAACATACCAAATGCTCACAATATTTTCATATTTTTAATCTTTTCACTTATGAATAGGTCAGGAACCCATTAATGGAACACTAAATAATTTGGAAATTGCTAAAACAGAAGGCTTACTTACTGTTGATTAAAAAGGCTGAAATTCAATTTCAACTTAAATTATTTTCTATATCACTCTTAATTACATATTACATAAACATAAAAACACAGATTAGTTTAAAATAAAGCAATTACAAAATTATTCACATTAAAGGATTTTAACAATATCTTTCCATTAATATTATTAAATATATATGGCTAGTAGACAATAAAAGAAATTAAATTCCTTTGAGAGGCTTAAATAACATAAACTGACAGTGATCATATTTACATACACTAGGAAACACGTGGACCTCAAATAAATTTGGTTTACATACAGCAGCTGAAGCTGAACACTTCCATTTTAGCCATACATTCTTTTGTTTTCAGCATAAACAAATACCACCCCACAATGAGCTTCATCATCTATCTAACTTTGGAAAGTAGTACTCTTCAACAAAGCAATGATATAAGGATGGAAAAGCAAAATCTGCTTATGGGTGGAAGGTTTAAGCATTTGACGATCTTCCCATTTTTGAGCATACATATCTTTGCTGCCATTATTCTTGCATTCTGTACTATGGAGAAAGTCTGGCATAGGCCATATATCAGCAAGCTTCTCCATGGCTCTATATTAAGGCTTATTTTGTGTCACATTAAGCTCCTCCTGTGTTTGGAACTTTGTTTTGCCACTGGAGTTATTTGTAAGGCGATCAGGATGTGTAGCATGAAAAGGAGCACAGGTTCAGTTTGTGCAGGCGTTTGTCTGTGTTTGTTACATGTGCATTCTGTTTCCTGTATTTGACACAAATTGTGTAGCTTCTTCTTCATATGAGCAGCCTTAGCAATGTACTTCATGCTCAGCAGCTGTCACTGCTGTTTTTTCCTTTCTGCCACATTACCCTCTTGAGCAGTTAGCCATAACATTGACATAACTCAAGGTTAACTTTGAAGAGGGTCCACATTTTTTCCTTCATCATTGCAGATCACATCATAAGCTTTCAATTAAAACAAGATCAAGGTTCTAGCCCCAGTGCCTTGCAAGTAATTGCATGACAGACAGACATAAACCTTAACATTTTATACTGTATATATCTATTTATATAGATATTTATAAAGATATAGACAGTGTGATGGACGCCCTCGAGGTGGAAGGACAGGGGAGACAGCTTACACAGGGCTTTGTCTCCCCCAGGATGCTAGATGGCAGCAAGCCCAGATTCAGATCCCTGCATGGGTGCCCACATAGCATGACAGGTATTGTAGTCCTGGGGGACTCCATTGGGCTCCAACCTCACCCAGAAGTGCTTCAGAACTGCAGCATCATATCACTGGAAGCACTTCAGGGGACTGGATAAAAAGAGCTGCTTGCCTCACATCAGGGAGCCACAGTTATGAGAAAAAGGGAAAAAGCCTGCGTGGAGGAGTGGATGAGGCAGAGAAAGACAGAGAAAAGAAAAGAGTTATTATGTGCTATACAGTGCTTGTTGTACTTGTGGTTGTGGTGGTGAGAAATGCTTAAAAAGAAGAGTTTCCCGACACATAAAGACTGTTTTGGCTTTTATCGTGTGTGTGTGCCGGCTTGTGTTGGGTGTTTGGAGAGCTGGAGTGCCCACTGGTGTCCACAAGACATAGATACTGGATATACACTCATAGCAGCCATGTACCCAATGAAAACTTAAGTTTAACCAAAATGTACAATTTTTTAACTATGCAAACAAACAAGAAAATAATCACTTTGGGAGGACTCAAAGCACAAAATAGACAGATGGATACAAAAATGCTAATGCAACGCTGATTCTGCATTAATGGGTCTTAAAGCCCTGTTTAAAAGGTGAGGTGCCTCACTCATTGCCCATTAAAAGGAATCACACCGAATACTTTTATCTTCTGTCTCTCACTCTAATACTTGGCTCGTCTCCTTTCCAGCAATGTAGAATTTGTCATTTCTTTCTCTTTGATGAATTATTACAAAATTTCTCTGGCTTTAACCAACCTTTAACCTCTAACAATTGATCACCTCCATCCAGCCCCTCGCATTACTTCTGGAAATAAGGGTGACCATATAAATGTAAATGGGACAACAGGCTAGAGTGCAGCCTAGCAATTCCTCAGGTCCCTGTACCCAAACTGTTCACTGGGCTTTAAACATTCAAGCAGCCTCACAGCTGCCAACTTGATCTGTTTAAGTGACATCATTCCTTCCTGGGAGAGCTCTAGCAGCCAGAGAGTATTGCCACTTCTGTTATTCCCTTCTTGCCTTCACTGAATGGTACTTTAATATTTTGAACTTATCTTCGCACCCAGCACAAATGCCACCACCTTGCACTGCCCTGATTTCAAACTGGCTTGGCGAAAAATATTTCAATGACAGCATATGCACCATTTGCAGTATTAGAACCTTGTATGGCCTATATAAGCTTACGAGGTGAGACACAAAAATAACCGGATTTGTAAAAAATATGTATTTATTGATGAATTACAGCATTCTGAACATTGTCACCTTCTATATACTCTCCCTCCTGATCTCTACACAACTCCATATGTATCTTCCATTGATTGAAACAGTGCTTGAGGCACTTCAAAAGGCTTGCTGTTTCTGTCTTCACTTCATCCATTGAAGAAACATGTGTTCCCTTCAGGTCACTTTTGATTTTTGGGAACAAGTAAAAATCACAGGGAGCTAAATGAGGCGAATAGGGAGGATGATCGAGGACAGGAATGTTTTTGTCAGTCAAAAACTGCTTTACGGAAAAAGCAGTATGATCAATTCAAACAATCTGATTCACCATTTTGATGTTTTCATCCATCCAAGGCGAGCATGGACGACATTTTCTTGTCCTTCCTTGAAATGTATATGCCACTCAAAAACTTATGTGCGAGACAAACTGTTATGACTGTACACTGTTTTTATCATTTCACAAGTTTCTGTGGCCGTTTTGTTCGATTTTGTGAGAAATTTGATGTTGATTCGTTTTTTTTTCACCTGACATTATAGCGGCACCTCGTGTAGAGATTGTTATGCATATACTGACTGGGCTATTCACAGGATATACCTCCACGGTCGGCAGTTTGATAGGGTAGGTAAGAGGGGATATAGTTCTATGATTCACGTTCAGCCGACCTCCAGACAGTTTTCCAGGAAAGCCCCAAGCCTATTCCGGTTATTTTTGTGTCTTACCTCGTATATAGTATGTATACAGTGATCAGCTACAACATTAAAACCACCTGCCAAATATTGTGTAGATTCCCCTCATGCCACCAAAACAGCTGACACGTCAAGGTTTGGACTCCACAAGACCTCTGAAGGTGTCCTGTGGTATCTGGCACCAAGACGTTAGCACTAGATCTTTTAAGTCCTGTAAGGTGCAAAGTGGAGCCTCCAAGAAATGGACTTTTTCAATGCATTTCATAGCTCAATCAGACTGAGATCTGTGGAATTAGGAGGCCAAGTCAAGACCTTGAGTTCTTTGTTATATCCCTCAAACCATTCCTAAATAATTTTTGCAGTGTGGCAGAGAGCACTGTCGTGCTGAAACAGGCCACTGCAATCAAGTAATACCATTGCTATGAAGGGGTGAACATGGTCTGCAACAATCTTTATGCAGGTGGTACATGTCAAAGTGACACCCACATGTATGTCAGGACACAAGGTTTGCCAACAGAACATTGCCCAGAGCATCACATGCCTCTGTCAGTTTGTATTGCATTCTGCTGCCACACACACACTTGGCCAGCCACATGATCTAAAAGAAAACATGATTCATCAGGCCAGGCCACCTTCTTGCATTGTTCCATGGTCCTGTTCTGACGCTCATATGCCAATGTAGGCACTTTTGGTCGTGGACAGGGCATAAGCACTTTTGGTATAAGTAGTCTGTGGCTACGCAGCCCCATACACAGCAAGCTGCAGCGTACTATGTGTTCTGACATCTTTCTCTCATGGCCAGCATTGCATTCTTCAGCAATCTGTGCTACAGTAGATGTTTTGTGGGATAGGACCAGATGGGCTATCCTCCACTGTCACTAATTCACTGGTTGTCCTTCCTTGGACCATTTTTGGTAGGTACTAAGACCTTCCATTTTCCAGATGCTCTGACCCTGTCATCTAGCCATTACAATTTGGCCTGTGTCAAAGTCACTTAGATCCCTACACTTGCCCATTTTTCCTTCTTCCAACTCATCACTTTAAAGAGCTGACTGTTTACTTGCTACCTAATATGTTCCACCCCTTGACAGGCACCAATGTTAAAAGATAATTAATGTAATTCACTTAACTTTTCAGTAGTTTTAATATTGGGGATAATCAGTGTATACAGCTGCTTTTTAGCTGCATGGGAATGGCACAGACTAAATTCAAAAACAAATTACAGTCTACAGTTTTTCCTCATATAAATGGGTAATTTGACCATAATATGAAAAAGATAGATTCAATGGCATGGATTTGCATACTGGACAATCAAACACCTAAGCTATGAAAGAAGATATTATAGTGGGATAGTGTATAGGTAAGAAAGATGGGCTGAGGAAAGTTGTAAATGCTTAACGGAGGTAGAGAGAACGATGCTTGTGAGAATGTGAGTGGGCGCATGCCAGTGCAGATGGTCGAACTGGGGTTGGTGGGAAGGGACTTGACCTCTGTAGATAAGAAGGGAATAAGGAGCGTGCTGTGGGGAGAGAGGCAAAAAACCCCAGAATGGCATAGTAGGGTCATTTTGGGTGAGCAGTGTGTTTATGTTGATTTCGTACAGAGTTTTCCTCAAGACCCTTTTTTATGAGCAGTTTCCTGAATAAAAGAAAGGAGTCTTTGTTGTAAATATTTTTTCTCCTGGGAAGTTGATTGTTTATATTTTTGATTGCTTCATTGTAAATAAAGAACTCACTGCTTTGTACTTTACATTTTTATGCCTGTTTCTTAGTCTGTCACTAAACTACCTTTGTTACAAACTAGAATATACCCAGGAGGTTGAAAGTCATAGTGGAGTGTGAGCAAGCATAGGGTATCTTATGCCCCAGATAAAAAATTACATTAGTAACTCGTCTTCTGGGTAACTGGAATGTTGGGGAGATTTATGCATTAAGAATTGTTTTTTGAGGTATGTCAAAAAGTGGTGCCAATTCAGGCAGGCTAGCCCCAAACTCAAGTCAAAAATGTGGCTAAAAATTTTAAATAATAAGTTTACAAAATGTCAGGAATGGAGGACAGGGAAAATATTAAACTCTGGTTTAACAAAAAAAATTATTACAGATTTTATTAAAGAATTCCAAAAAAAGAACAAATAGAACCAAGGCAGGTGAAAACAGAGTGAAATAAGTTTTGCCTAAATATTGCAAGATTGCCTAAAATATTAGGGCCATAGCACACACCAGTTAACACAGAAAAAATGTTTTAACCATGAGAATTTCACAAGACATTCTACAGAAAAAATTTAATATATTTTTAATTCAGAAAAATCTTAGCTTCCAATAATGATTTATCTTCCCAAAGCATATATGCATGACTGCATAAAACTGTAATCACTAAGCTTTCAAATTAATCAATCACCTTGAAGTTATATTTGTTATTATGTCTTTGAAAGTAACTGACAAAGACCATCCTGTATGTTGCATTACTTATATTAACACAGGGTGCTCAAGTGTGGTACTGGAAGACTGCAGGTTAATTTTCCAACCAAATTGCTTGATTAAAAGACAATCCTTGCTGATTATAAAATTTGTTATCTAATTTTATGGCTTGTTAGTGTTTTCATTCAGCCACTCAGATCATTTTTATAATCTTCAATTTTTCTTTCTGAGATCATTCAAATGATTTATGGCCCAGAACCGATTAGTCTGTAAATTTGCTTTCTTTTATTATAGGACCAGATTAGATAGTGAACTGCTCATTCCTTTGTCATTTCCATCTCATTGATAATTGGTAGTTGGTTAAGAAAACAAGAAGCAATTAAAAACAGAGAATGCAGCTGTTTATGACTAAATTAAGCAATTACA
Organism: Polypterus bichir lapradei; assembly: GCA_026402145.1. Taxonomy (NCBI): domain Eukaryota; kingdom Metazoa; phylum Chordata; class Cladistia; order Polypteriformes; family Polypteridae; genus Polypterus; species Polypterus bichir. The sequence goes on from JANRMT010062831.1 coordinate 23,438,727, forward strand.
AGTTGTCATTCTTAACAAGCAAGTTAACTAAAGTACAAAAATTGTCTCTTGAGCAATACTAGATTCAGTAGCAATAACTGACTTCTAATTAAGAGACTGAGTTGAAATAAAAATCTGCAGACACTGCTGCCCTCCAGGACTGAAGATGTGCACCCCTTTTTTAATACTGCATGGTGGATGATCAGAGCCTACTAGATTTTTAAGACACAATCATTTTCTAAATGTAAAATGTACGCCTCAACATTGATGTCTACAAGCTGCACATTTATGTGGACCCATAAAATGAATTGAACATTTTAAGCACTGTACAAAAAAGAACAAATAAAAAGAAATAATACTGTGAACTATGTAAAATGTCCACCTCCTCTATATTCTGTCCTGGTATAACCATTAACTGAGCTGCACAACTGTTGAAACTTACCAAGACATGCCATCACTCCCAATTTGTGTTGTACCCAGGGCATGAAGTGGTCTCATACACTGTACCAGCATTGTGCCGGCTTTGTGAACAGGAACATACTGGTACACTGTGGACTAACCTCCAAGGGAACACCCTAGTACTTCGCAATACTGAAGAAGCTAACAAAACAAGGAGTACTGCGTGTACTCAGTAACGCAACTTCATAAGCATGTCTTCCTTTCAATTCACTTCTGGTAGCGATGTTAATTTGCATGGACTGCAAGTCCCATTTCTCTGCACTGAGATAGAAAAAGGATGTGGTGCCTAACAACAGCCCACTTGTTACAACATTATTACTCACAAATAAAAAAACAAGGGTCCACTAATTTTCTTTTTTCTATGATGTTTTCATGTTTCAATTAAATCAGTTAAAGTATTTTTATAAACATGGGGTATTTAATTTTTCCATTGTGGGGGGAGTTCCTCTAAATACTGATATACTAAAATGTTTGTATATAATTATAATATAATATAATATAATATATTATAATAAAAAAAACTTTGATTGAGACATGATCTTCTCGGAAGACACTTTGACGTCCCACAAGACAAAGCAGTGAGACAAAAGGACAGCTGCTGTACAGGCTTTTAAATGACTGATGCGCAGCACAGCAAGCAAAACACGCAGCTCAACAGCAGGAGCAGCAGGAGCAGCACCAGCTGATCCATCCGCATCTCCTTAGTGTGTGTTCAGCCCTAACCCCATGATTTCATGTAAAAAACGTATTTCTTAATGTGGGATTTATTTCCCAATGAATAAATGTACTTTAATTAAAGGTTGGATTTTTCTCTTTTTTGTGTTGTGAGCCTATATTTTTTGGGAAAAAAAAAAATTTATTAGAAGCCTAAGAACATATCTTAACCAGGGGTGTCAATAATTGTGGAGGGCGCTGTATATATATATATATATATATATATATATATATATATATATATAGTGGTCTGTGGCCGGCTTGTCATCCCAGCCAACACCCACAGGCTGCCAGGTGGAGCTCTCCCTGCAGCATGGAGGTGCCCCAAATGCCAGCAGGGAATCATGGACGATGGAGTTTTCCTCTATAACCCTGCTGGATACCACATGGGCCATCAGAGGACGCTGCAGGGAGGCCCAGAGAGTCGTTTGTGCCCTATAACCCGGAACTGAGTCATAGGCAAAGCAACAGCAGAATTGACGTACTTCTGGGGTGAAGAAAAGGACTTTTTATCTGACCCGGAAGTAATAAGAAATCAAGGATGGGAAACACTTCTGGGTCAGGAACTATAAAAGAACTGTGGGAACTCCCAGACGGCGAGCTGAGCTGGGTGGAAGGGTGGCAATGCGTCTGGGAGTGGAGGATTATTGTTTATTAGTGATTATTGGTTTATATGAGAATTGTGGAGAGGAGCGTGCTTTGTTCACTTTATTATTATAATAAATTCAACTTTTTGGACTTTTACCTGCTGTCTGACGTATAGTCTGAGGGTTCAATGGGACGACAAAGCCCTAATCTGTCACAGTTGGCGTAGTCTTGGCAGGATTCTCTGGCCGTCAGATTGGCAGGGGACCCGTATTTAAAAATTTACTGTGGACAGAATACCCCGGGAAGACAGTGTCACAACACACACAGGAAAAATCGCCAAATCCCACCTTTACCAAGGACGTCATGGGGAAGAAAAAGCTTAAGCAGAGCGGCAGCCTAAGTGGAGGTTCAATGTTCAACTTTGCCTACGCTCAAGACGAGTCATGGAGCGGCTACGCGTATCGGGAGAAGCCGGGGAAGGGTTTGAAAATTTTTTTAAAATAACACATTTTGTCCCGTGCATATACCTCCCAGATGTCCACCCGGAGGCTCTGCGGAAGGCAGAAGAAAATCCCGAAGGCGGTGGTGCGCTCTCATTCAGGCAAACGAGTAAAATGAAGGACTTCCGCATGTCTGGTGCCGGCGATGTACACGTGACCCACCCCGAAGGATTGTGGGAAGGAGAAGGTCCGTGTACAGCTGCTTGTGGCTTCACCCAGGAAAAGACGGACTTGGTTATTCCGAAGGGGAAAGGGGAGGCGAGCAAAGCACCACTGTCCCTACAAAAAGGTAAGGAGGTCCGGGAAATGGGAATCATGGACGATGGGAGTTTTCCTCTACAGCCCTGCTGGATACCACAGGGGCCATCAGAGGACGCTGCAGGGAGGCCCAGAGAGTCGTTTGTGCCCTATAACCCGGAAGTGAGTCATAGGCAAAGCAACAGCAGAAGTGACGTGCTTCTGGGGTGAAGAAAAGGACTTTTTATCTGACCCGGAAGTAATAAGGAATCATGGATGGGAAACACTTCCGAGTCAGGGACTATAAAAGAACTGTGGGAACTCCCAGACGGCGAGCTGAGCTGGATGGAACGGTGGCAACGTGTCTGGGAGTGGAGGATTATTGTTTATTAGTGATTATTGGTTTATATGAGAATTGTGGAGAGGAGCATGCTTTGTGCACTTTATTATTATAATAAATTCAACTTTTGTACTTTTGCCTGGTGTCTGACATATAGTCTGAGGGTTCAAGGAGATGACAGAGCCCTAATCTGTCACAATATATATATATATATATATATATATATATATATATATATATATATATACACACACACATACACTACCCAAACATCCAACACCACAGACACCAGGACACAAGGTCATCATTTCCCACCTGTACAGCACAGTACTATAAGCACTATAAGCACAGCACACAGCACTTTCTGTTTCCTCTTTGCCACCACTCCTCTTCTAACAAGCTATGTCTCCCTTCCTCCCAACTCTGGCTTCAGGAGTACTGGCAGCTGGCTCTTTTCAGAGGGAACCCGGAAGTCAATGTCAATGTCAATTTATTTATATAGCATATTTAAAACAACATAGGAATGCTGTGTCCAAAGTGCTTTACAATAATAGAATAAAAGAAAAAAAAACATACAATTAACATAAATAACATAAATAGAAATAAAATAAATGAACATAAATAAAATAAATATAAAACAGAAGTAATGTTACATAATCACAATGAGGAAACCATCAGTATTACTGAAGGTCATGGAATGCAAGTGAATAGAAATGAGTCTTTAATCTTGTTTTGAACAGTTCAATTGTAGATGAATCCTTTATGTAATGAGGTAAAGAGTTCCACAGGCGAGGAACAGCAGCTGCAAAAGCCCTGTCCCCCTTAGTTTTACACTTGGTACGAGGGATAACAAGAGACAACTGACCAGAAGATCTAAGCACTTTAGATGGCTGGTGTAAAACCCACAATTCGGATAAATAGGCAGGAGCAAGCCCACGTAAAGTTTTAAAAATTAGCAACAAGATTTTAAAATCAATTAGAAAACTGACAGGCAGCCAGTTTAAAGAAGCTAATATTGGAGAAACCGAGTCATACTTTATGCCCCAACCAGGAAGCAAGTGGCAGCATTCTGGACCAACTGTAACCTGTGTATCTGGGATTTGCTAATCCCAGAATACAGCGAGTTGCAGTAATCAAGGCAAGTGAAGATAAAAGCATTAGTGGCTTTCTCAAGATCCCTAGAAGATAAAAAAGGCTTGATCTTACCTAATAGACAAAGCTGGAAAAAGCAACTCTTGACTACAGAATTAATCTGTTTCTTAAAAGAGAGGTTACTGTCAAAGATAACACCAAGATTGCAGGATCCAGATCCAGGATCTTAGTTCAGAAAGACAGTTGTGCAGTTGATTTGTTGCAGAGTTGCAGATGGGAATATAAACCTGTGTATCATCAGCATAGCAGTGAAAAGAAATGTTAAATTTCCTAAAAATAGCTCCAATAGGGGAAGTGCTCCAGGTGTCCGGTGATCTTCTTCCAGCAGCACTTCCAGGTGTGGTGAAATCCCAACATAGTAGGGCTTTGCAGGTTCTGCAGCACCTCCTAGCAGCACCCACGGAACCCAGCTGGGCTGTAGCAAACTCCAGTTCCCAGCATGCCTTGCAGGAACCTGTGGGGGAGTTGTCCTCTATATTCCTGGGGGAGATAAAGGCCTGAAGACACTCTGACCCCCTGGCCCATTCATTACATAGGCTTACTGGATTAGCAAGGGCCCTGGCTATATATATGGAAGAGAAGGTCTGTAATACGGTTTGCATTTTTGCAGCTGGAGATCTCATAAAGTAGTTTTTATTCTTGAGCTTTCAGCCCCTGCCAGGGGGCTTCATCAAAGGATAATGCTTAGACTTACAAGAATCAAAGGCAATATATAGCAAAAATTACGTGGAGGTGGTGAGGTGGGTTGGTGGGGCTAAGTCAGTGTGATCAGGAGGGGGGGTATTGGTTGTAAAGTATTATTTATTATGAACAAGTTCTTCTTAAGTTTGCATATGCTGGCTTTATGTCCAAATGTCTGTTGATGGCGTTCTCGTTTGATAGCCAAGATTGGGCCAGCTCTCTGGCATTTTTAGTACTAGCCTTGAATCTTACTTGTACATTGTCCCAGTTAAATGTATGTTCTGTTGATTTAGTATGTGTGTAGATCAGTGATCGTGAGTCCTTTCTTCTGACGGCATTGCGATGTTCATGCATACGTATTGCGATTCTTTTTGATGTTTGTCCCATGTATACCACTGGGCAAGAACTGCATGGAATGCTATAAACTGCGTTTCGTGTTACTGCTGTCGATTTCTTGTTTTTAGTATTAAAGAGGACCGTCCGCAGATTGTTTGTGGGTTTGTGTGCTATTTTGATGCCTGACTTGGCCAGGATGCGTGCTGCACCTTCAGACACCTTGTGGTGATAAGGAAGTGAGTACCAGGTGGGATGGGGGTTCTAGTTCAAGTCGATTGTTTGCTGAGTTAATCCAAAAATATGGTTAGGTAGGTTACGTCTTGACTCTTTGTTTGGCTATGAGTGAGAGTGGATGTGCATTAGTGGCCATGAAACAGACAGGCTCTTGCCTTGATGCTGACAGAACTGACTAAGACACCTTGCAGCACTATAAAGGAAAATGGATGCAGAAGTAGAGATTGATATGCTGCGATACTGTAATATTATTTTCAAGGAACAATACTTAATGCTGAAAACTGAACTGACTGAAATCAAAATGGAATGCTATAAAGAACTGAAAAAATAAAAGAAACACAGGGAATGTAAGAAATATAATCACCACATATAAAATAATATAGTCATTTATTTTTCAGCTTATATTATATTCAATTTAATTACTATGTATGCTTGATTCTGTGACTTTTTAAATACAGCACATGTGCAAGTACTCCAAAACACTGTCACATTTTTCACTTAAAATTTTATCTTGTTTTCTAATAACTTCCATAGATATTTTGGAACGGTAAGATGAGATTTTGATTCAACAGAAAAGAATACAATCTTTGATTTTTGCTAAATTAGGTATCTAGTTAGTATTCCATGAATCCATCACATACATTTTTTTATAAAATTCAATCCATTAGTGCAGGGTTTCAAAAATGCATCAAAGCAATGTTTTACAGAATTTTAACTGGATAAAAGAAAGATTTATATATGGTTAATGTACGAACAAATTTAGTGACATGACCAAATTAGAAGTGCACTTACACCTTCTCAGTTCCTAGCACTGACTCAGCCCGACTAAGTGAGCTACGTGATGTCGTGTACAATGTGTTGCTAGGCACCATGCACATGTAGAAAGGATTCCCTTGTTCAGTTAATTAGATTCTTCATTTCTGTTTTTTGCAGGTAACATACTGAATGTTTTTTTGAAAATGATAACCACTTTGTCTTTTCCAGATGACCAAAAGGTTGGTTTTTACATGAATTAACAATCATAAACAATGAGCTGTGATGTCTTACTCTGGCAAATAATGAAAGAGTGAATAAGTGTGACTACAACAGCTGACTCTCTCTCTGCCACAGCTCTACCACTCAAAAGCTTTTCATTAACAAAAGCAGCATAAAGGTAAATGGGAAATGTTTAACATTTTATGAATTGACACTACAAACTTAACAAAATAGCCTGGCTTTCTTTAAATGGTATGCTATAATGCTATCCTGTCAATAACTGTCTTACATTTGGAAAGTTACAGGAGAACTGATTACATCAATAAACAACTATGCCACAATATATGATCATTGTTAACCAGTCCCTTAACAGAAAATGTCTTCTGTTGGTATACAATTTGTTTTTTACAGAACTAATCTCTAAATTAAAAAAGAAAACTAAAATATAATCAACAAACTACAAAAAAATAGAAATACATTTTAAATCAGTACAAAAGTTTTTTTTTTCTTAATATTAAGCAATGTCGTACTGATGAACCTATTTCCCACTTTTGTAACAGTCTCCCACAAGCCAGATACTGGATATGAGATGTACAAACAGATTTAGTGTTTTAACATTCATTTGTACAACTAATGTCACAATTAACCACAAAACACAACATAAGAACCATAATTTAAGACTCCTCTTCTAATATAAAGGTACAGAAGAAAACAAAATATGCAAGAAACATGCACTGTCTGATACCTTCAGACAAGACAGAATTCTGTTTAGAAAATGGAAACTACGGTATCTTACCTTCACTGTCCTTAAACTTCTTAATTGCCACAATTTCATTTGTCTCCTAAAACAAAACAGAATACAATCTTAGGAATTGTAATCAATTTGAGGACTTAAAAAAGGTAGTATCCTTGAAATCTTATAGTCATGCAGTTTGTTACTAAACTGCAGATTTCATACTGTGAAGGCACAACCAGAAACATGAGATTAAACACACACACACACACTGCCCCTGTACAAATCAGTTTGATTTTCCTTTCTGTTTGTGAATTTGTAACAACTATTAAATAGCACAGGCTAGCTAAGTAAGTGAAAACTTGTTATTATTATTTTGTTCTTTTTTGCATTTGCTGATAGGTCCAGAACTTGAACTCACCTCTGCTGTGTGAACTTACTGAATGGAAGAAACACAGACACTGGCTCTGTGGTGGACAAATAACCTGCTAGGCTGTGATCTATAGAACCGAACAGCACATATCACAATTTAAGGGAATATAACCAAAGACTTAAGAGGTGTACGCATCATCAGTTATGGTGCTTTTTATCCTTAGAATGTCTTCAAGGTGTAAGGAAAGAACTTCCAGCTATTATGACGGATGAGAAATGGGTGAGTGATGCAGGCTACTATATGCTACTTAAAAAACAAGTGCATTTCTGCAGGAAGCAGTGTCTTGTTTAATTTATTCACAAGGAGGTTATAATTCATTGTTCTTTTTTGTTCACCATATATTGTCATACACTAACTTTGTACTTATTTATAAGCTTATAATATGAGCACAGTCAATTCATTATAAACCGTAAGGACATAGGTTTCTTGAAAGTGGACTGCCTTGTATCATATTATCATCAGGCATTCACACCCTCAATAAAAATAAAAAAATAATTAAAACAGATGGAGCGATATATAGATAGACAGATCATAAAAGGAACTTTATAACATAGAAAGATGGATAAATTTAGGACCATACAATGCAAAGATAAAATTTAAACAATTAACAAAATCAAAATTGGCATCAACAAGAGTGTATAAGTACCCTGAAAGTACTTTTTAATACTAAATCAAATGAAAAAAGTAATTATTAAAACACATTTGAACACATGAAAGTTAAATTTGAGAAAATAAGTGCAAGTTCATATCCACTTTCAAAATTAATTCAGTAACTTATAACCTATTTTCAAAATTTATAAATGAGGCAAGCTTGGTTGCATTACATTTAGTGTGCTGATGCTTAATGGATTCAGTGCCCTGAGTTTTAATCCCACGTCTGGCCATTGTTTGCGTGGAGTTTGCACATTCTGCTTGTGTGTGCGTGGCATTTTCTCCGGGTACATGGGATTTCTTCTGGGTACTTCAGTTTTCCTCCAGCATCTCAAATATGTGCAAGATAGGTTGACTTGCAATCCCAAATTGACCTTGTGGTTGACTGGCAACCTGTCAAGCTTTGTTCCTGCCTTGAGCTGCCAGAACAGGCTCTGGCTCACCAGCAACTATGAACATGGTTAACCAGTTTGCAGAATGTTATTTTAAGTTGCGTTAGCGTTTGTAAATCTTCAGTGGATTATTACAGAGGAAAGGAAACCAAACAAACACTAAGACATGGAGCTGTGACAACATGATTTTAGAAGTACCAGTTACATAAGTGTTAACTTCTCTAAATCACCCAGTCATGACAGATGTCAGCAACCACCTGTTGTATTTTAGTTTACAACACTAGTGGAAGAATCCCTTATAGTTAATATTAACTACTGAGAACATTTATTTTGCAAGCCACCAAGTAACTTCAGATCAGAATTTATAAATTCATCCGTAATCAAAATTACATAAGAGACATTTCACTTTCAACATTCTGTGATGAAATATCTGCTCAGAGTCTGCAACATCACTGTTAAAGCAAATAAAAATAGAATTTGCTTCTTAAGTAGCCTTTTCTTAATGGCAACTCGGAACTATTGCCCAATTTCACATAATTTACTTTTGTCTTTTTTTAACTTCACTCAATTCTTGGCTGCCTGCAGCCCAATGCCAACAAGATCCACTGACGAGCAGTTGCCAACAGAGACTTAACATAGTAGCTGCCTTTGATTAGTCTTGATTATGATCTGCCAGACCCGATGTAATAAGCTACTTGTGTTTTGAAACCAAAAAAAGAAAGCCAGGGCCATGCCTAATCAAAGACCAGCGTTACAACTACTAACAACGAGAGCAAAAAGAAAAATAAGCTCTCTGGTCATTTCACTCATAACATGCTCTGTGACTATAATGTGCAAGACACTGCCGTCAAAAAGAACTGACACAAAATTTCTGCTCTGATAAAAAATGCCCCATGTAGCTTCAAAGAAACACTCCATCCAGAAATAACACTTTTTCATCAATTACTTACCCCATGTTGTTTGTAGTTATGACCAAGTTAAATTGTTAATCTCATCATTTTTCTCGGAAAATAGAGATAACAAAATTACAAATTCAGTAAGCGTCAATGGGGATCTGTGTTGAACAACAGTAGGCAATATTGAAATATCCAAAAAAAATATCAAATTACTGGTGTCACACAATTTCGATATTGTAGTTGCATACTGAAATGTTCCAAAGGATGACTTCCTCTTGTGAACAAAAATGATGTGCACTAAAATGAAAATGTGCTTTAGATATGTAGCCCCTTGGTCGTGGGGTCCTGCCTGCCCTGTAAGAGCTCAATCAATGGCTACTATCTATGTCACATTACAACTAGAGGTTAAAAGATAAAGAAAGGCAAATGAAAGAATTATTAGGCGAAAAATGCCTCATATTTGTGTATAACTGAAGATCAATTCACCACTGCAATTTGAAAAACAGCCAATGAAAAACCCTGAATTTGTGGCTTACCAATGAACTGATGAGGAGAGGCAGATTGAAAAGCTCAATTCCATTTTAATGCATTTCTTTTGTGAGTGTGCACATTTTCCACAAGTGGTTTATATGACAATAATTTCGCCAAACATTATGCATGTTTGGAGCTTACAACCTGTGGATTATGTGGCACAAATAAAATAAGATTTTTTTCATAGATGTTTTGATATTATTTTGTTATCACCATTCTCAATGAAAACATGAGATTTAAACTTTTTCTTGGCTATTAAGACAAACAATGCAGGTTAAGTAACAAATAAATAAATGTGTCATTTTTGAGTGGTGTATTCCTTTATGCCATGTCAGAATGAAAAGCCAATATAACATAACCTTCCCAAACCAATTAATCCAATGCAGGGTGATGGGGCTGGGGTTTATTCCAACAACATCAGGCACAAGGCAGTAACCTGCCCAACACAGGAAAATAGTTCATCACTGAAACCAGTCACACATACATACCCACAGAATGGTAGTTGGGAATCACCATTTCATTTAACATGTCTTTGGGAATCTGAGAGGAAATCTGAAATACAGTATACAGTGAATACCCAAACAGACACAGGGAGAATGAGAAAAAGTGTTAGCTACTATGCCACTGACACATGAGATAACCAGTTACCGCTGTGTTGGAAATTTATTATTTGATATTTTTTGTTAAAATTTCCAAGAAATGCTACTATAACTCCGTCAACTTCTCTAGGATAACCTTTCTATGTTCAAACAACCTGTTTCATTTTCCTTGTGTCTTGTTTCCCTTAATTCATATAGACAGGCTGGTATGTGCCTAAAAACAACTACAACGTATGTTTCAATTTATTTACCAAACCTCTAATATGCAAATCCAGGGTTAGTTCCTGTCTCATGCCCAATGTTCCCAGGAGAGGCTCTGGCTTCCATGACCCTTAAGCAAGCTTGACAATGGAAAACTTGTCATGTACATAGGCTTACTGTTATTCTTTCAGGGAATAGTCTGAAGGGGGCAGAGGGGAAGGATTTGGGCGTAGTACTGTCTCTTACTCCATTCCCTCTTCTGATCTCAGACAAGAGAACAACAACCTGGAAGAAGAGCAGTAAGCCTCTGACCGCGCTCCCACCAGTCCATAACATCTAACCCTGATCAGACCGGAAAGCACACAGATGGAACCTACATTGAATTGGAAAAGTAGAACATATATTAAACAGGGTTAAATTTGGAACCCCAAACTTTTCATTTGTTTTTTGTTCTTGGATTTCACAACCCATTATTATGAGACATTACCCTGAGATTAATTTAGGAAACTCCACCTCTGTAGACGTTGGAGGCACTGATATCGCTGTACATGGTTTGCTTGTCTGCCAAAGAATCTGCTAATTTTTGAAATGATTATGTTCTTATGGGTCTCCCACATCCTTGAAGATAAGTCAGATCTTTACCAGCATTATCCCACTGTCACAAATGGATGACCAGCACATGCTGCAATATTTTAGGCAGATTAAGCAGAATTGTGAGGACCAACACCTTTGTCCCCATCAAGTTGTTCATTTGTTTGTCCAGCTGAAAACATTACTGAAGTATTCTTGGTATTACCATGATCTGACTTTGTCAGCTTAATGAGGGCTGAATTATTTTTCCAAAAAACTCAAGTTTTCTATAAAGCACACAAAGCAATGGTTTCATACATAAATCAGCATAAAATGTCTGTTGCTATGTGCTGTGGCTGATGTTTGTGCATGTTCGGCATCACAGCAGGAGGGCGGCAGTAGTGGTCTCAGTGTGACACAGTCTGGTTTGTACCTCTTGTCATCATAAGTGGTGGTCTTCCCAGGTAAATGCTGCTGTAGGGGACAGATCAGATGATGCCAGTACCTTATTTTCGTTTTTGATATCTCCAGATCACTTGCATCAAACTCACAGTCTGACAAGTAAGAGTCCTATTCAACAAAATTATGTAAAACGTCCATGGATTATTTTGCTTTGCACATTCTCTTTGGACTCTCGCTAGATGTCAGTGCCACTTTAGAGGTTGTTTGCTCTTCGCTACTCCTGCACACGTAGGAAATTGAGGTTAAATCAGCAAAGCTATGTAACTTTCATTCTAGCAAAGAGAATTGAACTAAAATGTAAGGGCTAGTCTTGTCATAGTTTACAGCTGATTACCGTCCTCTACCCCTGCATTTTGACAAAAGTCGACATCAGCCCTGAAAGAGTTAAAGCCTTTTCATAGAGAACCTCAAGCACAGTCTTCTAGTGGCAGGTGTGACCTTCTAGTCTGGATGTCTCATTTAGGCCTGCCTTGCTAGTCCTCATGAAAAGAGGACCACTGCTTCTAGGTACTAATCACAAAGGGACATATGCAAATAGTAAACATTAGCCCAGTATAATTTAATGAAGAAATTAATGAATGAATTCATAAATAAATAAGAACAGAAGGAAATAATTAAGCTCTCTAAGAGAAAGTATTCATTCAAAGACAATAAAAAATGTGTTTAGTCAAAGCAGGAGACCAATTAAACGGCTGCTTAGCAACCTTGCTGGTAAATCCTAGGACTTTATCAGGTTCAAAAATATTTTTTTCAAGCAAGGAAAACAAATTCCAGCAGCAGTCACTTGCTCTAACTGAGAAATCCTTAAAGGTGAAAACAAAAGAAGATGCATTGTATTTCAAGAGTTAAGGAGGCAAACAATACCCTGTAATTTCAAGCTCATTCTCAGTCTTTGCCGTTGCTATAGCTGCATTTTTCTTTTGGTTTGATTCTCCGATTTGAACACGTGTCCTGAGCCATTAGTAAACTAGGGCATCTGAATGCACTCTGTTATCCTAAACCCCCCCCCCCCCCCCACAACGCCCCCCTACCGCCCCCAGTCTTATACTGCTGCCTGCTGTGTTCTGAATGTTGTATTTATCTCTAGTTTTCCCAGGAAACGGAAAACTCCTCTTATAAGTCTTGCTGCCATGTACAACTGATTTTTAAAGGTGATGATTATAGACATCTTTATCCTAAAGAATTAAACAAGTGATAATCTGTTGGGCATAACGAAAAGAGATCCCAAATAAAGGAGTAACAATAACAAATGTGGCTACTTCATATTACTGTTAAAAAAACATATTACACTGTCAATTTTCTATCCATCCCCACATTTTCCAGTTTAGTCGTCAGAGCATATCCTAGCAGAGTATACTGCCCCCCAAAGCCAAGAGATGTCCAGTAATTGGATTATAACAAATGTTATGCAAAAAACCAAGAGAAGTGCACCCTAATATGTATCATATGTGTGTCCTTAACCTGCTTGTCTGTTTATGACATATTTTCAGGTAACAATGAAAGAAGTTTCAAGATAAGGTAGTTCTACGCATTAATCATGGTGCCAGAGAGTGGCACGGTGTTGTATGTTTCTTAGCAAATGCACCAAAGAATTCCACTGTGCTCTGGACAATAAAGACCTGAAAAACTTAATAATAATCTTTGTTAACAAAATACATTTTAATCACATGCATTACTCTGCTTTCGAATTTGAAAATGTAATTATCAAAGTCACTTGCATTAAACCGAAAAACCTTAAAGGTGAAAACAAAAGAAGGTGCATTGTATTCAAGGGAATACAGAATATGAAAAAACACAAAAACAGACAACTGCAAAATAAAAATCAACAGAATAAATCTGATGCACTAGAGCTTAACAAATTGTTACTGAGTTTTCCATTTCTCTTATTGGTGGAATTTGGTGCCAGTGCCATTTTGACTGCATTGCCCCTCCTGGTTTTTTAAAAATTTCATAAAATTCAATGTGTCATCATGAGACACTCAATGTCAAAATTTCAACTCTTTTCTGTCTTCACTGGCATTTGATTTTTTTTACTATGGCGCAAATGTTAGAATATCCAGTAATGGCCAGATAACCAGCTAACCAAGAGGAAATGGATTCTGGAGCTTCTCATTTTTTTTCTTTCTATGCCAGTCAGTCTTATTGCAATATATTCAGACTTTCCCCATTCATCACTAAAATTTAGACAAATTATGAATAATGTATTCCTTGATCTATAGATGTGTTTATATTGTTTGGTGTTTTTGTGTTTGCAATTATGCTTTTTTCTATAATATACATTTACAGTATATATATCTATATCTATATCTATATCTATATCTATATCTATATCTATATATATGTTGTGACAGATTAGGGTTTGCTTGCACCCTTGTACCCTCAGACTACACGTCAGACACCAGGTAAAAGTCCAATAATGATATTTATTACAATAATAATGTGCACAAAGCATGCTCCTCTCCACAATACTCAAATAAACAAAAACAATAACAATTCCTCCAACTCCCAGACGCTTAGCCACCCTGCCTCCCAACTCAGCTCGTCCGTCTGGGATTTCCCACAGTCCTTTATACTGCTCGACCCGGAAATGTTCCAGGTCACATGGACAGAGAGGGTGAAACGCTTCCGGGTCGAGCAATATAAAGGACTGTGGGATAAAAAATATTTTTCTTCACCCAGGAAGCACATCGTTCTCTTTGTCCATGTGACTATGACGTACTTCCTGGGCGTAAGGCAAATAGTGTCTGGGCCTCCCTGCAGCGACTCCTGCGGCCCCCATGGTATCCAGCAGGGCTGTGAATAAAGACTCCAATGTCCATAATGCCCTGCTGGTCTTCGGGGCACCTCCATACTGCAGGGAGGGCTCCACCTGGCGGCGTGGTGGTATTGGCCGGGATGAACAGCCGGCCATACATCACAATTTTCAAAAAAATTAAAGGAACACTTTGAAAACAAATCAGATCTCAATGGGAAAAAAAATCATGCTGGACATCAATAATGATATGGACTGGGTAATGTGTTAAGAACGAAAGGATGCCACATTGTTTGATTGAAATGAAAATTATCAACCTACAGAGGGCTGAATTCAAAGACACCCCGAAAATCAAAGTGAAAAAATGATGCGGCAGGCTAGTCCATTTTGCCGAGATTTCATTGCAGCAACTCAAAAATCATACTCAGCAGTTTGTATGGCCCCCATGTGCTTGTATGTATGCCTGACAACGTCTGGGCAGGCTCCTAATGAGATAACGGATGGTGTCCTTGGGGATCTCCTCCCAGATCTGGACCGGGGCATAACGAGGTCTAACCTGTCGACGTCGGATGGACCGAAACATAATCTCCCAGAGTTGTTCTAGTGGATTTAGGTTAGGCGAGCGTGGGGGCCAGTCAATGGTATCAATTCCTTCATCCTCTGGGTACTGCCTGCATACTCTCGCCACAAGAGGCCGGGCATTGTCGTGCACTACACCAGCATAGGGTCTGACAATGGGTCCAAGGATTTCATCCCGATACGTAATGGCAGTCAAGGTGCCGTTGTCTAGCCTGTAGAGGTCTGTGCGTCCCTCCATGGATATGCCTCCCCAGACCATCACTGACCCACCACCAAACCGGTCATGCTGAAAGATGTTACTGGCAGCATAACATTCTCCACAACTTCTCCAGACCCCTTCATGTCTCTCACATGTGCTCAGGGTGAACCTGCTCTCCTCTGTGAAAAGCACAGGGTGCCAGTGGTAGACCTACCAATTCTGGTATTTTATGACAAATGTCAATTGAGGTCCATGGTGCCAGGCAGTGAGTACAGGGCCCACTAGAGGACATCACACCCTCAGGCCACCATCATGAAGTCTTTTTCTGATTGTTTGGTCAGAGACATTCACACCAGTGGCTTGCCTGAGGTCATTTTGTAGGGCTCTGGCAGTGCTCATCCTGTTCCTCCTTGACCAAAGGAGCAGATACCGGTCCTGCTGAAGGGTTAAGGACCTTCTACGGCCCTGTCCAGCTCTCCTAGAGTAGCTGCCTGTCTCCTGGAATCTCCTCCATGCCCTTGAGACTGTGCTGGGAGACACTGCAAACCTTCTGGTAATGGCTAGTATTGACGTGCCATCCTGGAGAGGTTGGACTACCTGTGCAACCTGTGTACGGTCCAGGTATCACCTCATGCTACTATTAGTGACACTGACCGTAGCCAAATGCAAAACTAGTGAAAAAACAGTCAGAAAAGATGAGGAGGGAAAAATGTCAGTGGCCTCCACCTGTTAAACCAAACCTGTTTTGGGGGTCGTCTCATTGTTGCCCCATCTAGTGCACCTGTTGTTAATTTCATTAACACCAAAGCAGCTGAAACTGATTAACAACCCCCTCTGCTACTTAACAGACCAGATCAATGTTCCAGAAGTTTCACTGACTTGATGGTATACTCTGAATAAAAGTTCCTTTAATTTTTTTTATAGTACATGATACAGGCTCCTAATACAAGTGTAATTATTAAAGAATAAACTTTACTAAAATGAACAACAGAGTGCTAACCAAAGTGCATGAGCGCTGTTAACAAAATTACTTAATGCTTTCATGCAGCTTTTAACTGAAGTCAAAGAGCATATTAGATTCAGCAACATGGCTGGGTAACCATCTCCATACTTCTACACTTCCATAATCTAAACATTTCCCCATTTACTTGATGTTTAAATTATGGTGTTAACTGTAACTATTCATGGAATAAGGCTCAGGGTGAACCCGTGTATGGTAGTAACATCATTGTATCCCTATGTGTATTGAAGAATGACAGCCTTCAGGAAAAGGGAATGTTCCCTTAAAGAGAACTGTAAAATGTTAAGACACCATCGAAAACCAGCAAAAGATGAAAATCACCCTAAAACACTAAATGTGATTAAGGAATAAAATATTAACCTGCAAAGAGTAATACTGTAATAGGATTTCAAACTGAAGTCAACGTCAAAATGAAAAATGAGATAGAGTTTAGTCCTGCATTTCAAATCTAAGAAAGATAATAAACCACAGTTATATAAAAACAAATGAGGAGTGTCTTTGTACATTTGGTAAACAAAGAACAAGCAGGCAGCCTGAAATGAAGCTGACACACAGAGCAGTATCTGCAACCCACGGCTTGAAGCAGCAATAAAAGCTCAGAGAACTAAAATCAACACACAGACAGCTCGGTCCCACCAGTGAAGCATGTAATGTAAATATGGTGTTAATGTTACTGTAAGAGAACAGTCATCTGACCTTTGCCTAAAACTATGTCACTCTCAGCATCACAACCTGAGTTACATTGAACATTTTCTAATGTATAATTTTTTGCTTTGCACACTTTAAAAAAGGGTGGGTTAGAGCAGTGGTAGTCCTATAGCTTTGCAATAGTGAGACCAGGGTTCGCTTCTGGGCCCTCTCTGGTTGGAGTTTGCTTGGTCTCCCTGTGTCTGTGTGGGTTTCCCCCAGGTGCTCTAGTTTCCTCTCACTGTCCAAAGACATGCAGGTCAGGCTAATTGGCAATGCTACCTTGATCCTTTGGTGTGTGTGTGTGTGCATTCACCCTGCGATGGACTGGCACCCTGTTCAGGTTTTTTTCCTGCCTTCTGCCCTGTACTAACTGGGACAGACACAGACCCTCAAACCCACAACCCTGTTCTGGATTAAGTGGGTCAGTAAATCACATAACTTTTGAAAAGATCCACAGTACTTTAAGTTGAGCAAAATGGCTCACAGCCCATGACACAATAAATCTGCAGACAACTTCACAAGAGATCTATAAGAAATCTTTAAAAAGGTCAAAGGGTATAAACCAGTTGTTCCTTCATCCCCCAAGCACCATATATTGGCCAACATAACCAAATTCAATGCATTTTACAGAACCTGCAGATTAGGAGCTCAAAGAAAGACATTTAACTTTGGTTAAAAAAAAAATTGTAGGGAACAAAACGTTGTTAAGGATTCTTGCTAGACACAGATGGAAGGACACTGTATGTTTATCAAGAAAAGCAGCAATTTGCAGCCTCTTACAATGAGTCATCTGTGCAATTAACAAATCAGTCTGTAGTTTAAATAAACTAGATAAAATATAAATTAG
Organism: Polypterus bichir lapradei; assembly: GCA_026402145.1. Taxonomy (NCBI): domain Eukaryota; kingdom Metazoa; phylum Chordata; class Cladistia; order Polypteriformes; family Polypteridae; genus Polypterus; species Polypterus bichir. The sequence continues at coordinate 23,456,478 of JANRMT010062831.1, forward strand.
AATCAGAAGGTACGCGCTGTCACACGTGTGTATGGGACAGTTGACTGGCTCGAATAAACGTGTTTCACCGCAGGACCAGGGGTTGGCGCTGTATTCTAACACATTCTCCTCTATCCCTTTGCAGACCATCAGAACAACTTGCTTCCTAGAGAACATCACTTCTATTTCTGGTCTCCATGAACCCGCTTCTCAGCTCCGGTCCCATTGAGCCCTCCTCTTCCTGTCTGTCACCTATATAAAAGGCCAATGTTATCTCTCATGCCTCAGTTCTGTTTTGGACTCAAGTCCGTAAAGACATATTGCTGTTTTTTAATTCAATTTGCCTAAACTACTAAGCATACAGGGTGGCTAACCCAAACCTTTATCTGCATTCTTTCTGTTTATTTTATAGTGCATACCATAATGTATTTTGCCACATTTTGAGACGTATGATTTTTGCAGCCTATCACCCAGCTGTATTGTGACTATGTTTCCTTCTGGGATACTCCGTTTGCTACTCTGTTACTGGGATTCACCATCCGCCATTACACAGTACATTCTCGGAATCTGCTTTATTTATCGCCGGGTTGTAAAGAACTAAAGTTTATCTTGGCAGCTGGAATAATATATAGATAAGGTGCCAATCATTTTGGGTCACACACATCCACACATTTAAAGAGGAACAGTTCTTTGGGTTGCAAATAAACATGACTCCATATTGCAAATAAACATGACTCCATATCTTAACACTAGAGGAGAGCGCCAGGACTTTTGTTTCTTGCAAGAAAAACTTTAGATTGTCTGGTTCTGAGAATAAGTGCATTTACAGTATATTTTATGCACAAATTATAAAAAAGTAACGGGAAGAAGTAACATGGAGGCGCCGGACTGTAAATCAAAATAATGTCACCATACTGTGAATAATTACTCATAACATTCAAAAAACATAACTGTGAGGAAACCACACAGATCAGTGCTAGAGAAAAGCAGCCAAAATGCCCTTGTAAAATATTTGGAGAAAGAAAAAATCAGAGTGCACAATGTGGATATGACAATTTTTGGGATATTGGAGTGGGGGAAAGGAGTGAATAGGGTGCAGAAACAGAGTGTTATGGCAGTGTTATAGACTAAATGCAGTCTCGTGGTCATGAACAACTGGTTGGTGCCTCATCGTGCATTCACTGTTACAGCAGTTATTGAATTGAAATTTGTAATAGCGTTACAAGGAAAAAGAACTCCTATAAAGTTTAACATTACTTGGCGAGGAAGAATTCCTTCTCATAACACTAATTTAAAGTAGTTTAATAAATTTCAATGTATTAATAATGAAAAAGATGTGTTTGTTGCACCATCTAGAACTGCAAGTAAGAGGCACTGGTCAAACTGGATTCACGTTTACACACAGAGGAAACTTAAATAGTGTATTTAAAAGAAACTACTGTGGGAACATATCTTTCACAATAGACAATCACAATAGGCTTTTATTATTACAGTATAAGCATACAATTCAGAGCATCAAAATAATGGTTTTGAGAACTGGGGTTTAATCAAAGAGGTTTTGATGGAATTGAACCAACAGCACCGTATATTAAAGTTCAACTCCTTATCCACTGGGTTACACTGGATGGAGACATGAAATTCCACACCCAGTCATTGTCCATGTGGAATGTGCACATTCTCCTTGTGTCTGCCTTCGGGTTTAATGTTTCATCTCACACACTCCCAAAGATGTTCTTGTCAAGTTAGTGAGTGTGCATGAGCTTGATGAAGGACAATTTGCTGTTTCTTGTCTTTGTGACTCAATGTTTGTATTTAGTATACCAATTTGCTAAATAAAAACTCAGACATGCTGAAAAATGTGTAGAGTAATTTAGAACTTAGAAGAATGTATTGCTAATGGAGGAGCTATTTTAAAAAATGTTAACTTTAAAACATATTATATATACAATAAAGTAAATAAACTGCATCAATAACTTTTTTGTCTGCTTCATTGCTATTTGCTAACTCAGTCTAACCAATCATATTATCCTTTCATAAACTGTCACATCAGGATGCCACACCGTTTATAACAAACAATTCATTTCTCTTATCTATACTACAATTTACAACTAGCATTTCCATTAGGGTGGTGCAGTGGGTAGTGCTGCTGCCTTGCAGTTAGGAGACCCGGGTTCGTTTCCCGGGTCCTCCCTGTGTGGAGTTTTCATGTTCTCCCCGTCTCTGCATGGGTTCCTCCAGGTGCTCCAGTTTCCTCCCACAGTCCAAACACATGCAGGTTAGGTGCATTGGCAATCCTAAATTGTCCCTAGTGTGTTCTTGGTATGTGTGTGCGCCCTGCCCGGGGTTTGTTCCTGCCTGACGCCCTATGTTGGCTGGGATTGGCTCCAGCAGACTCCCGTGACCCTGTGTTAAGATATAGCGGGTTGGACAATGACATGACATGACATTAGGAGTGATATAGCTCATTAATCAATTCTTTTTTTTTTAACGATAACTATTTTTTTTATTAACAATATATTTGCTTTTCACTTTAAGTAATGTTCAGATGAAAAATATGTTTGAATGGAAATAACTTGCATTCTTTGTGTCTTTTTATAGCTCTGCTTTCATTATGGTAATATTTCTCTTCTTGGGTCCCAATATAGTACCATTTTTTTTATTTGGGTCCTCAGATGTAAAACATTATGAACCCATGATTTAAATTATATATTTGGTAATTAACATAGTGACTTATTTTTCTCTAAAAGAAAAAGGTCATTTTTTTATGTTACTGTAGCAGGCTTGAGTGGGGATCAATGCTGGAAAAACAGCAAACAGTACTGAAGTATTCATGAAAAAACTTTTATCTACTCATGTCACTTAATTCATCAGACAGACAGACAGACAGACAGACAGATAGATAGATAGATAGATAGATAGATAGATAGATAGATAGATAGATAGATAGATAGAT
>JANRMT010062831.1:23459419-23477775 GCA_026402145.1 Polypterus bichir lapradei
GATAGATAGATAGATAGATAGATAGATAGATAGATAGATAGATAGATTTCCAAGGGGAAATTTGGCATTTGCAACATCCCAAGCACATGTATTTTTGCTAAAATATTGTTAAATAAACCAATTCCAGAAAATCCTTCTGACTGATTTTCAGTCAGTTTATAAAAGACATGCCAAGTCCAGAGAAGGAATGGAGGGCACGTGCTTCTGCAAAATAAAAAGGCTTTGTGGGGGCCCAATTGGGATTTTCAAGACAAATTCTTTATACATAAACACACATAACGTAAAACATGAACAGTGAAAGAATGTGAATTCAAGACAGAAAGAGAGAAGCAGTAGGAAACTGAAAGTGGATAAGAACCAACTGTAAGAGATACATGAGCAAATGGTCGACTATAGCTTTGCTACAGCACAGTAAGAATATTATTATTCATGGCTAAAAAACATTTGCCTCACTTAGGCAAACATGTGAGAAGCTTGTTTTATTTCTAAAGAAAAAAAAAATTAATAAACCAAGGATCACATATGTGACTATTAACACAGACTGCATATTATTCTAATTGGCACCTCATTAGTTTGCTCTACAATGGTTTATTTAAAACAAGTAAAATATGCCATATACATTAGCCAACTCATAAATAAACGTCAGTTAACTTGAACTAAGGAGACAGGCCTGTACAAATGATGCTGAACATGTAATGCTATTCTCTGAGTGTTTTCTGTTAGAAAGACAGAGTTGGCCCTTTACACTGAAACACCTACAATATTAGCAGAACATCAGCATCATATGTTTAGGATATTATTCTACATAGAGAGATGATTTTGTGTGGCATTTCATTCCAGGAGCTAGAAAAAATTGCTCACTTTTTTGTTTTTAAACTTAAAATCTGTAGGGTGCATTGTTCCAGAGAATTTTAAGACCAGAAATAATTACTTTTTTTCTTAAACTAATTAAAAACACCATAAGGCCTAAATGTAAATTTAACAATATTTTGAATCAAATACCAATGATGTGTTAAAATTCTTTACCATCACCAGCAAGGCCTAAGGTTTAAACATTTTGGATAGACATGAAGCAAAACAAGCTCAAAAGCCATGTAATTATTCCACATACACAAGCTAAGCCTAAAAGTGAGACAGTTCTTACAGCTATTACTCAGATAAAAGGTCATAGACTGTCATGAAAACGCCAAACCATAATTTCTACAAGGATTCTGGAGTACAGACCACAGATGGGGCTGGTGGCACTTAACCTGTAAACATTTCAGTAGCAACTGCAACTTAGTGAAAGAAAAATACAAATCTGACCAGCTCTGTTGTTGAACTCCATTTAAATACATTTGTATTTTGATGAATCGGTAGGAGGACAACAAATGCTCCAATATCCATCCATCCATCCATTTTCCAACCCGTTGAATCCGAACACAGGGTCACGGGGGTCTGCTGGAGCCAATTCCAGCCAACACAGGGCGCAAGGCAGGAACCAATCCCGGGCAGGGCGCCAACCCACCACAGATGCTCCAATATGTGTCTTTGTATTTTATATTGATAGCCAATGCCTTGCCTGGTCCATGGTACTTTATGTGCTGCCATCAAGTATCATCCATATTAAAAGTATTGTTTTATTTCAGCTCTGAAAGCTTTGTCTTGTCCCTTAAATCACTATGTACTAAGACTGCTGCATTTCAAAAGTGTCACATATGATTCTGAACGTACTCGGCTGTACATGAATGTTTCTCTTTGTTGAAACCCAGTTTTATTTGCTTTAAAGTTCATGCCTGACTATCCATCCATCCATTATCCAACCCGCTATATCCTAACTACAGGGTCACAGGGGTCTGCTGGAGCCAATCCCTGCCAACACAGGGCGCAAGGCAGGAAACAATCCCCTGGCAGGGCGCCAGCCCACTGTAGATGCCTGACTATCAAAAGATTAAAATAAATGGACGCAAGTAAAAAAATAAAAATAAAAAAAGTTTAGTGTCCCACACATAAATTCATTTTGTCTTAAACTTTTTCATCCAGTCAAATGCTGCCATTCATTTCCATTATAAACATTCAAATTATTCTTGACTTTAAGCTGAGCTTTCACTTTGACATTTTAGATAAACAGCAGAAAATGTGTTTCATTTGCAGAATAGCTCTAGTGATTGACTATACTCATTTATCTTAGAAGAAATACTTTTTAACAAATTCCTTAACCCTTAATTGAATTACTGAACATCTATAAGACTGTAACTCTCTATTCTGGACTAGTCTTAAATGATACAGCCAGAGTCCAACCAAGCAACACAAATTTTGACCAAAAAAACTCGCTCAACTACACTTACAGTGTAGTCCCCCTTTGGCTAAAACACTGGACTTGGAACCCAACCATGGAAGGATCTACCATCATGGCATTCTGGGTGCGTTCCCGGAGCCTGTGATGGCCAGGGGCCTTTTCACCATTCACAATCCTCCCCCTAAGTGCCAAAGTCATTAAAAATGAAGTCAATAAAATGATCAGGAATCCTCGTACTATGAAGAACCCCAAGCCCCTCTTCCCTTGAATTTCCGCATACATTAAACGACAGTGTGTTCACATGTTGCACTGTTTACAGTATGATCAACTCCCTGTTAAGTAGCTCCATTCATTAAGTCACCCACTGGCCTGTGGGGATTTTAATGTTTGTCAGGGTAATCCTCACTACTGAATAAGACCAAGTTATTCTAAACCAAAAAGAACTAAACTGTGTTCATGTAGGCGTGTGCGATATACATCATTTACGATTATATCTTAATGGCTGTTATAACGATGTGCGAGATTAAATTATCGAGTATGTAACTCGCTTTGCAAAAAAAAGAAACAGTTCATTCACTAATGCAACAGTATAGACACCTGCGCGTGCGCAAAGCGAGTTGCGCAGGCATGCATGTCCAGTAAGCCGCAAGTTAGCATCGCTCCCTGGCTCAAAATGAGTGAACAAACAGCGCCAGATGATAAAACAGCCTCACCATCTACATCGTCAAAGTTAATTGCCAGACGTCGTTCATTCTCACTCGCATGGCAGTGGTTTGGTTTTGAAATGACTGATGTTGCTCAAAAGACGGCAATCTGAAAATTATGTGGTAAATCGGTTGCCGTTAAAGACAGCTCGACAACTAACTTGTTTCACCATTTGCGAACTAACCACCGCACAGAATACGAAGAATAAAAAAAGCTTAAGGGGTCAACTGTCCAGCACAAGTCTAAAGTAACCAAGGTACAAGCACAAAAACGCACTCAGCAAACTTTAACGGACTCATTCTGCAAAAAAGTGCCTTACGACAAGAAAAGCAACAGATAGCATAACACAACAAACGCCGTCACCAATTACATCTCAAAAAATATGGTACAAATTCAAGTGGTTGAGAGAGATGGTTTTAAACAACTTTTAAATACTTTAGACCCAAGGTAAACACTGCCTGGATGAAAATATTTCAGTCAAACAGCTCTGCCTAAGTTGTATGATTCGTGTCGCCAAACTCTGATGCATAAACTGCAAAAGGTTTCACATTTTGCCACAACAACGGATTTATGGTCAAGCCGAACATCCGAGCCATACCTCTCCCTGACGGTGCATTTCATTGACGAAAACTGGCAACTGCAGAGCTTCTATTTGCAAACATCCTGCTTCCCACAAGACATCATTGCGCAAGGTCTGAAAGATGCGCTGGCATCATGGTCACTGTGAGAAGACCACATGGTTTGCATGACAACAGACAGCGGAGCTAACGTTGTCAGTGCACTACGGATTAATAACTGGAAGAGGCTACCTTGTTTTGGGCATAGACTTCATATGGCGATTGGTGAGTAATTTGGGGTTCCTCTATAAAATGCAGTTTAGGTTAAATTGATCTTATTTATTATGACGTTTAAAAATGCAAAAAGACCTGATAAGTAAAGCTATAGATGACAAAAATATAATTCAATATAATTTCAAATAATACATTAAATTATCTTGGAATTATCGTCATCGTCAGAAAATCCCAGAAAATATCGAGATTTTTTTTTCCAATATCGCACACCCCTATGTTCATGTTATTTTTAAGTTACTTGGTACAAATAAATAATTAAATAAATAAAGGTACTGAATAATATTACTGGCACACTGCATTGTGAAAGACTACATCCATCCAGTCACTTATCCTCCCTCTCCTCTTCTTGAATGTGGTATTGGTCCGGGAGCACTCATGCAGTTTTTATGACTAGCAGGAAAACTGCAGTACAAAGGACACATTTTTCATTTCCCAGTCATTTTTGGCAGCCAAAAGTAAATGTGAGAAAACCAAACATCAGAATTCAACACAAAAAAACAAAAATTGTTCCCAAAAGACAAGCCAAAATGTCCTAACATTAACTTTAAATCCTTAGCACTTGCTATACTCAAAAATTGCTGCTTTTGTTAGAGAGATCAAATCCTTTGATAGTAGAATTTGTGCTCCACCATCTTTAGTAACAGAAACACACAGATGTCACATGCTAGTCCTACACAAAATCATGGGTTATGTCTATTAGAATGACAACAAATGTCTATACTATTAACTATATTGGCCATTATGAAGGATCCACAAGGAAAGGAAATATATTTGGGAAGTGTAAGAATATAAAAAATTTGACAAATGAAAGAGTCATCAAAAAATAAAGTCTTAATATGAGCAGGAGTCAAAATCAGGGGATGAAACAAACTGAGCACCTCAATCAAAATTGTAAAAAGAATTCTGAGAATTGTCTGTTTTTCTTTCATTGTCAACTGTTGCCATCATGCTTACTGTTACTACAACAACAACAAAATTTATTTATATAGCACAATTTTATACAAACAATGTAGCTCGAAGTGCTTTACATGATGAAGAAAGAGAAAAAAGACAATAATCATATCAACCCTGAAAACTGCTGTTTTCTAAACAGTGTGGTTAATTATTCCAGTACAATCAAAATTTGCAATATATACAGTAGGTACCAGCTTCTTACTAAAACGTTTATAAATCGTCATCTAAGGTTCCAATCTAAACAAAAGTATGCAACCTGAAACGATTTTACCTGACCAAATCTAGTTTTGTATGCATATTTTTGTGCCTCTCAAGCAGAGAAACAAGTGCTAGCACTTTGAGGAGAATCACAGATGAATACATGTTACGTTTGATAATTAACAGCTTTCAATTGATATTTAATGCAGGTAGTCCCTTTGACATAAGGTAGAGATGCAGATCAGATACATTGACAGTTTGGTTGTAGGGGAAAAATCAGGTAGGCTGCATATTCCTGAGTTTATGAAGATAAATGTTTTATGTATTTGTGGCCTGATTTAAAAATCTCTATGCATACTGAATAAAGGATGTTTACAAATAAAGTAGGATAGAATGCTACATACAGTATGTGAAAAAGAAGGTTCCATCTGCTGTAGCAACACATTAACTTAGTGTTTGGACATCATTTAAGTGCAAACTAAATGTTCTGCATTGCTGTTTTCAAAGGGCCTCAACAACACTGCACACTTAATCTCTAAGCTTTTCTTAATTCTGAATGCCTATAAGCATAATTATCAACAGTGAGCTACAGTTGCTCCTGTCCATTACGGCTACTAAGCACATATGTCTCAAAAGTAAACATGAGGTGAGGCAGAATACATTAAGTGATTAATATGTATCTAGTGAAACCAGAATAATATGGTAAGTTATAAATCACATTTGTAGGCAATACAAATATTGCCTCTGCTAGCTTGAGAACCTCTCTAAAATTACAAGGCAAAAAGGAAAGTTAACTCAATAAAATAAAACAATGAATTCCTTTAATCCTAAAATATTGCTAGCATGAGTGTAAATAACCAGTTTTAACTTTAAAATTCATTACAGAACTATACAGCCTCTTTCCTGCCACATCACATGTGATTGCAAACACATCTTTAATTTTGACATAGCATCTTGTTAAGACTTAAATGAGTAGCATTATAAGAATTATACAATTAATCTAAATTGAAATGATGCACAGTATGCAATAGAGGTAGATAGATACAAACAGCTTCAGTTTGGTCCAAAAGTTTAATAAAACAGGACAAGAAAAAAATGCTGTAAGATTACTGTAGCCTAACTCTATGAAGGTTGCTTTCAGAATGCATTAGAAGGGATTCAAAATTAAGCACATTCATGGACATCCAAAGAGACATTTCTTCTAATTAGAGGAGTTAGCTATTACAGTTAGTTTTAGTGGGTTTCAAACTCAGTTTCAGAAGGCATCAGTGGATGCAGATTTATTTCAACAAATTTCACAATCTGGATAAAATTCTTTCTTAATGGAATGTATCAAATAGTGAGATAGATTTATTTTGCTGTCATTCTGCTACATCACTGATGTATGCTTTTAACACGCTCAGTGTTTGAGTTCCACCTGCAATGCTCAAATCACTGGACATTTTAGCTTCAGTGTTGCTTGAAAAGAGGATACAGTACCTCGCTGCAGTTAATGTTGAGCTTTGCGTTGATTGCTTGGTGTGGGTATTCTAATACAGTAGACCCCCGCGAAGTCGCGGTTCAGAGTTCGCAGCCTCAGTCATTCGCAGATTTTTCCTTAGAACCTAACTAATAATTGTTAGCGGAAACCGCACAGAAAACCGCGACTTGGGAAGGTAAAAGTAGCCAATAGAATTTGAAACTGCAACTCCCAGCAGTCCCTGAAGTGGCTCTGATTGGTCTTCTGCTGAGGGTGCTGGGGCTATTGAGGATTTCAGCGCAGCTTTTAAAAAGGGGGCCAGTGACCAAAAGCAAAAAAAAAAAAGTTTTTGTAATTTGTGTTTCAAGTTCCTGTCTGTCTGCCTTCTGTTGGGTTACCTGTACTTATTCATTTTGTCCTGATTTGTTTTCGTGCGTCTGGAATGTCTGCCGTCTACCTGTGTGCATGAGGATTGTAAGTGGATTCATGGCCATCCTGCAAAGAAAAGAGCGCTCCTGAACCCGTCCACCCATCTTCACCATTTCAGGAACTACCGGTAGGACTATCTTTACATTCCCATTCAATGTGCAGATGTCTGAACTATCTATTTTCATCATTACATTTCATCCGTTGCTGTTTTTCATGAACTTTTTCATGGTTTACTGTGTGTGTTCTGTTTGTGCTTTGTTGTATTTAATGTGTAATCACCATAAGAGGAACAAGGGTGGTATCGTTTTCTTATTTCACTTGTTTTCATTACATTCTTTATTTGCTGTTTGATTGCCGGTTTGCTTTGTTTTTGTCTCTGTTTATGAGTGTGTGTGGGTCGGGTCAAGGCTGGGTGCGTCCCTGGAATCTCCACCATAAAAAATAAATCACCATTTTCTCGATTACAGCTTCTCGCGCAATGCTACGCTTACATAAAAGCCTGAACAGCACCTGTCCTTTCTGGCTGATTGCTTTGTTTCTCTCTCTTCCCCCAGACATTCTCTGCTCCTGTTGGGGGTTGTGCTCCCCAATGATGTTTGTCTATTGTTTAATCAATAACTAACTGCATACTGAGCTCCTTTTACTCCTGAAAGAGCCATGTTTGTTTGAAGTGTTTGAATAAAGTTCCTGTCTGTACAATCTCTTGTTTTTCTGTGCAATTCTGTGCCCCATGCGTTGCACTTTGTACATATTGTTCCAGTAATTTTTAAAATAGTTTTTACAGTTCATTAGCAGTGTGTAAAATGATCAGTGTTGCAGTAATTGTGATGCTCTTTGCATGAAAAAAGTGTTCCATTAAAATTTCACTTTTTCTTTGTTAATTGTGATGTTTACTTAAAGTTCAGCAAAAAAGTATTTGCCGTCCAGGGATGCATTAACCCCAAGTATATATAGCGGTAACATCGGTAGTTTACATTGTAGCACTGCGGGAGACATAGCAGTACAGTACTGTACAGTATATGGGTTTACCTTTACATTCTTTATTTTTAGGTAATGTATTAAGCTGAGTTTGAAATTAAATTAAAGTGTTTTGGGGGCATATTTAGGGTTTAAACTATGAAAATAGGCATTTTTTAACCACATCCAAAATCTGCGGTTTTTCACAATTCGCAGGTGCTCTAGGAACTTAACCCCCGCAAATTTTGGGGGTGTACTGTACTGTAAACAAGTCTGTGGGAAAACATAAAAAAAGGCTTGGCCATGAAGAGGTCTTCTGGTTACTAAAGCGACTAATTGATATAATCATGTGGACCAGTGGACCAGGTGTTTGTGGATATGGAAATTTGCTATGCCCATTTATCTATTAAGGTTTTGTATATATACAGTAGTCGTGGGATTATGTAGCCTGTCTTGTCAAACGTATTCCAAGACTATGTCAGCAAAAATTCTGTTTGAATATTTAGCATTACACTGATTTTACTTAAAGGTGGGGAAAGGACTCCTTCAAGTATGTGTCTTGTTTTCTTTACTCTTTGGAAATTCAATGTGCAACTAAAGCTTACAGACTATAAACTATAAGTACCGGATGGTTCAATCTTTGGTATCTGCAGATGAAGAGGTTCTCTTGGCTTCATCTTAGTATGATCTCTGACATTAGCTTAACAGTTGTCAGCTTTAATAGATTAGGTCAGAATGAGAACCAGCATTTTCAAATCTAAATATGTGGTCACCTCCTGGATAAGAGTGGCTTGATCACTGGAGATCAGAAAGAAGAAGCTACCACAAGAGGGTGAGCTGAAGTTTTTCTGGGCCATGTTCAAGAGTCAAAGTAAAGATGAACTAGGAGATTAGTAAGGCAGCCACAGTACAGCTCTAATTCATCACCACTCTCCAGTACCAAGTCCAAGGATAACACTTGCAGTTTTATAGTTTCATTAGCTTTTCACCCATCTAAGACAAGTTGAAATCTAGGTAATCAATGTTGACCTCAGTGTTAAAATTTGTAGTGCACCATGAAATGCATATGTCTCAGTTATATGCCATTTGTGTGGAATTTGTAAAAGCAGTCAGTGTTAATGTTTGTGATGTGCTATGTTTTGAAATGACAACTTCGATGCATTTTATTCCTACAAATGTTTATGATGTGAGATCTGGAATGACAGAGACAAAGCAACCAGACAGACACACAGACAAATATCCTTTTATTAGGGTGAATTGTCATTCTTTTGCCTAAGAGCATGAGCTTTGGATAGCGACTGAAAAAATGAGAGTGCAAAGACAAGCAGACAAAATAAGATTCCTGCATAGAGTTACTCTTGGCAATAAGGTTACAAACTTCACAGCCTCCAAATCAAGAGTAAGTTGGTTAGTTAGTGCAATGCTGATCTTTTATATTGTTACATTAGTGACATCAAATGTTACAACCTCTTGTCATCTGGTAGCAACAGGCATAGCAACCACAAAAGAATGCAAACCAAAAATGGCAACATGCCAAGACTTCAAATATTTTTAACAAACCGAAAATAAACAAAATGCAAGACCAATAGATTCCTCATATTCTAAAATTTTAAAAAAAGGAAATAATACATAAATATCTGGAATAATGTCAGAGAAAAGTTTAAAAAGTTCACACTCATGAACTCATGACAATGTGATTGTCACAATGATAAAATATCAGTATTGTGCACTCCTAGGTTATTCAAGGTTGTGGATAAAATGTTCAAAGCACAACTTCTCTTTTGCTCTTTTTGATTTCTGAATTTCACCTGTGCTTTGAATATTTGACTATGAGTTTTGTTTAAAATTTTGGGTTTAGGCAAATGATATTTTTTTTTTTACTAAAGGCTTGACTTCCCATCAATTTTACTTGCCATTTTGGGGCTGATATTGAATATAGACTGTTCTGTTAACAAACTCTTGTGTGTTTTATCTCCTAGTCCTTTTCTTTGGTCCCAGGGTCTGGCATTTCTTTCTCCACCTCTCATAAAACAATATGGCAACCTGACAGCGTGGCTACCTCTAACCAGTGATTTCAAAATCAGCGCTTCTTGTCTTCATTATTCAGAAGCATTCATGACAAATGATGTACTAGTTTTTTCACTAGCTACCACAGTAACATGACAATATGGGCAACAGAAACTTGTACAGCCACATGAGTGTTGCATTGGAAAATTGACATGAGTATTAGCACAAGCTCAAATTCATTTCCTAGGCAGAGACAACAACTGAGTGCTCAGTGCAAATCTTATCTGATTTAGCCAGATGTTTACATTGTATTCTGCCTGAGGGCTGGAAGAGGAACAGGAATGAAATATTGTTAAAGCCAGAAACAAGTTAAAACCATGAAGATGAAACCTTTTGCACCAAATCCTAACTGCTAATCAGATTTCAAAGTCAGGAGGAAAATCTAAAGTTCAGAAACTAAAAATTCAAGAAAGTAATTTGCATTTAATTCACTTTGGGTACACAGATACAAATGAATGATCTTGCCAGTATTTAAGAGTTCATGCTGAAGATGTAAGACACTGCGCCTTTCAAAACCATATTCATTGGCAACTGGGAGCAGAGCTCTAGTAACAGGAATGATAACACAGCTCCCATATACAAAACAAAATAATGTTTCGGCACCATGAATTAAATAATCACAATGATCAGAAACATTATACTTCCTAGTGTGATAGGTAACTGCCCAGAATTGTACTCAACATAAAGAAACCCATATTCTCATGTATACTTGCATGCAGAAAAACTATTTCTAAGAGAAATAAATTCTCAAAGTGAACATCTCATAACACATTCATGCCTGAGAACACAAAGAAATATCTGTCTTCACATAATTGGTGTCGCTTTTCTCCAATGTCCACAATTAAAATTTTATGTGATGAATTCAAGGCCAGGCTCAGTGAGGCATAGAGATGCCCAAAGCACATGGAAGCCTGTATTCTCCATAAGCATGAACATCACAGACTAATTGCAGCTATAACCATAGACACATACACTTTAGAAGTTAAAAACAAGAACAATAGATGGGATGGAAGACCTCAAACTGGGGCCATTTAGAGCAGAGTTTAATAGAGTTGCATTGCTATTTAATGAGAATCCTCCCAGGTGTCTTTCACAGGAGGCGAACCAGGCACAGTGCAGTGACAGACTCGGGGCACACTAGAGGGGTCATTCCTCTCATTTGGCCTAATAATGTACCATTAGCAACTTTGGCATTGGTGACTTTGGAGATTTCTGCTCTGGCCAACTCAGTCTTTTATCACTGTGACCCACATCTTAAAATGTCAGTATAAGTTGTTAGAAATTTAAATATACAATACTGTAGGTATATTAGTTGTTGGCCACAATTTATAGTCATCTTAAAGGCAAGCAGAAGGTCCAAAAGAATACTACAAAAATTTAAATTAGTGAAAAGATTTGTGAGGCCATTTTTCTTTAGATTAAGAGTGAATGATAATGTTTGAATATATTAACTGAAATAATGGACTGTGCCACAACCAGGTTAACCTTTCAGGATGATAATCTCGGAAGATGAGGTGTAAAGCCATAAATGGACTGAAACCATGAGGTGTCTTAGGGCCCGTTTATAATTCATGGTCAGAATGCATATGCGCACGCATCATGGCTGCCACATGTTCCTAACGTTCATTTGACGCGTCCTCTGAGCACGTCCTCAGAAATTAATGTGACACGTGCGCGAGTTGCAGTACCAGCAAAAAGATTAGCGGCGCAGTGTAATAAAAGTCAGAATGTGATGTCAGAGTCTCTGTTTACTATCTACATATGACCAGAAAGCCGCTTTGAGGATCCTCTGGGATTGATGTACATGCTTCAATGTTTGATGAATGGTTTCGATGTGGTGAAGCAAAATGCCGACATACAAATGCATTTGTGGTGTTTTATATTCAAGCATTGCATACTCCCCAACTTAATGACAAGATACATTTTAAAAGTCTCACATACCATATTCTGTGCCGTTTCTTTTTTTTTTGTACCTTCACAACAGCATCAAAACGTACGCCAGCATATTTGAGCCATAGAGAAAAAAATTAAGAACATGGTGAAAAGGTCTATTTTGTGATTATGAAAATTTTGGCTTTAATCTCGAAATGTCCACTTTAACCTTGTAGTTTACTTTATCATTAAAGTAGACCAATGTAAACGTCATTTTAAAACTAACCCACTTATTAATAGCTACATGCTGCTGGGGCTTCCTCCTGAACTGTCAGCAGCGGCAGGCAGTGATTGCCATACAGAACACATTAAAATGATGATATTCCAACTTTCTGCACATTTAGAATCCTTAGATTTATACTTGATATCACTTTCATGATGAAATGCATTAAAGTATGTATGTTACATTTTACAGATAAATCGTTAACTTCATTTAAATAATGAATACTGTTAATAATTACACATATGGGGGTGGCACAGTGGCAGAGCAGTAGCACTGCTGTCTCGCAGGGAGTCAGGTCGCTGGCGTTACCTGCCTGGAGTTTGCATGATTCCCTGGTGGGTTTCCACAGTGTGCTCCGGTTTCCATCCAAAGATATGCAGATTTGGGGAATTAGAGATGCTAAAATAATGCTAGTATACGTGTGTGCTTGTATTCACCTTGCGATGAGCTGATGCCCCATCCAGGGATTGTTTCTGCCTTGTGCCCAATGGTAGCTGGAATGGGCGCATCCCTGGATTGATGGATTCAATCATTAAACATCCTTTTCAGAGATATTGAGGCAAGATGTCCTCAGAATTTAATGGGTGCTTCAGGCAATTCACAACACAGTGAAGCCAAACCTGTTCTCACTGTGATGATATCTCGCACTGGATCCAGGTGGAATCTTCCAGATTTACGTAAAGTGTGCGTGCAAGTATAAACAGTACAACGCTAGCATAGCAGTACCGTTCACTGGAGCACTCGACACATTAAGTGTAAACCTGGCCTAATACATTAAACTAAGAGAAGACATACACATGACCCTGAACAAATACAATATATACACACATATGCACACATACATATATATAAAGTTATATAAAATCAAAGCTGTTGTAAAAGCATCTTTATTCCACGTTTTAAAATGTTTCCCTGCTATACCACACATTTCTGTAAGTGGATGCAATTAGGAAATGAATTAATTTTATAAGCCTAGTATGTGCCAGCCACAGGGGATGCACATTGTTCTATCATAGTGTGGATGGGAGGAGAAATGGGGTAGGGGTTATTCTGAAAGAACAGTATGTCAAGAGTGTGATTGGAGCGAATTTCAATGGACATGTTGGTGAAGGGAACAGAGGAGACGAAGAGGTGATGGGTAGGTATGGTGTCAAGGAGAGGAATGAAGAAGGTCAGAGGATAGTGGATTTTTTCAAAAGGATGGACATGGCTGTGGTAAATATGTAATTTAAGAAGAGGGAGGAACATAAGGTTACGTAAAAGAGTGGAGGAAGTTGCACACAGGTAGATTACATCCTAAAAAGAAGAGTTGGTCTGAAGGAGATTAAAGACCGCAAAGTGGCGGCAGGGGAAAGTATAGTTAAGCAGCATAGGATGGTGGTCTGTAGGATGACGTTGGAGACCAAGAAGAGGAAGAGAGTGAGGGCAGAGCCAAGGAGCAAATGGTGGAAGTTGAAAAAGAAAGACTGCAACGTTGAGTTTAGGGAAGAGGTGAGACAGGCACTGGGTGGCAGTGAAGAGTTACCAGACAGCTAGGAAACTACATCAAATGTAGTAAGGGTGACAGCAAGAAGGGTGCTTGGTGTGATATCTGGGAGGAAAAGGAAACCTGGTGGTGGAAATACAGGAGAGTATACAGAGGAAGAGGATGGCAAAGAAGAAGTGGGATAGTCAGAGAGATGCAGAAAGTAGACAAGAGTACAAGGAGATAAGGCGTAAGGTGAAGAGAGAGGTAGCCTAACAAAAAGGCATATGATGAGTTGTATGAGAGGCTGGACATTACTTTGAGAGGCTGATGAATGAAGAGAACGAGAGAGAGAAGAGGTTGGATGATGTGGAGATAGTGAATCAGGAAGTGCAACGGATTAGCAAGGAGGAAGTAAGGACAGCTATGAAGAGGATGAAAAATGGAAAGGCCGTTGGTCCAGATGACATGCCTATGGAAGCATGGAGGTGTCTAGGAGAGATGACAGTGGAGTTTTTAACCAGATTGTTTAATGGAATCTTGGAAAGTGAGAGGATGCCTGAGGAGTGGAGAAGAAGTGTACTGGTGCCGATATTTAAGAAAAAGGGGGATGTGCAGGACTGCAGTAACTACAGGGGAATAAAATTGATTAGCCACAGCATGAAGTTATGGGAAAGAGTAGTGGAAGCTAGGTTAAGAAGTAAGGTGATGACTAGTGAGCAGAAGTATGGTTTCATGCCAAGAAAGAGCACCACAGATGCGATGTTTGCTCTGGGGATGTTGATGGAGAAGCTTAGAGAAGGCCAGAAGGAGTTGCATTGCGTCTTTGTGGACCTGGAGAAAGCATATGACAGGGTGCCTCGAGAGGAGCTGTGGTATTGTATGAGGAAGTCGGGAGTGGCAGAGAAGTACGTAAGAGTTGTACAGAATATGTACGAGGGAAGTGTGACAGTGGTGAGATCTGCGGTAGGAGTGATGGATGCATTCAAATTGGAGGTGGGATTACATCAGGGATCAGCTCTGAGCCCTTTCTTATTTGCAATGGTGATGGACAGGTTGACAGACGAGATTAGACAGGAGTCCCCGTGGACTATGATGTTTGCTGATGACATTGTGATCTGTAGCGATAGTAGGGAGCAGGTTGAGGAGAACCTGGAGAGGTGGAGATATGCTTAACAGATAAGAGAGAGGAATGAAGGTCAGTAGGAACAGGACAGGATACATGTGTGTAAATGAGAGGGAGATCAGTGGAATGGTGAGGATGCAGGGAGTAGAGTTGGCGAAGGTGGATGAGTTTAAATACTTGGGATCAACAATACGGAGTAATGGGGAGTGTGGAAGAGAAGTGAAAAAGAGAGTGCAGGCAGGGTGGAATGGGTGGAGAAGAATGTCAGTAGTAATTTGTGACAGACAGGTATCAGCAAGTGTAAAAGGGAAGGTCTGCAGGACAGTAGTGAGACCAGCTGTTATATGGCTTGAAGACGGTGACACTGACCAGAAAGCAGGAGACTGAGCTGGAGGTGGCAGAGTTAAAGATGCTTAGATTTACATCGGGTGTGACGAAGATGAACAGAATTAGAAATGAGTACATTAGAGGGTCAACTCAAGTTGGACGGTTGGGAGACAAAGTCAGAGAGGCAAGATTGCATTGGTTTGGACATGTGCAGAGGAGGGATGCTGGGTATATTGGGAGAAGGATGCTAAGGATAGAGCTGCCAGGGAAGAGGAAAAAAGGAAGGCCTAAGCAAAGGTTTATGGATGTGGTGAGAGAGGACATGCAGGTGATGGGTGTAACAGAACAAGATGCAGAGGACAGAAAGATATGGACGAAGATGATCCGCTGTGGCAACCCCTAACGGGAGCAGCCAAAAGAAGAAGAAAGAAGTTATGAGCAATGACACCATGCTGCTATTGTTGAAGCTGGCAGATTTTTGGAACACAGGGCCAAAGTATTGTCAAGTGAAAGGATATTAATAACCCATTTGAATGACAGACTGTTGAGCTCTCATTATCCACAACAGCTGACAAAAGAACAGCTGACAGGAAGCGGCAGGAGTCTCACTCCAGTGCATCTGACAGGGGTAGCCCTTAGAAAATGCTGCCATAAAAAATCTCCAGCTAAAAAAAGAAGCAAGTCTAGGCTTGTAAGAAGAGTTTTACTGATGGGATAATAAGAGCCCTAAATTAGATGATGGTTTTAAAATGGCAGCTTCCTTATCCTAGTTGCATTTAAAACTAGTGCTAAATGTCAGACACATGATGTGCCAGTTATATAAAAATCACTTTGATATGCACTCCTAATTCAGACAATTGGCAGGTAAGGAAAACAATTCTTTCTTGTATTACCAGACTTGAGACAAATCAGAGAAAAGACAACACAAACAAACAAACATACCAGTAACCAAGCATAAAGAAAAAAGACTGAGTGAGTGACTATTGGTCCCTATAGTAAAGGAATTTAAGTCTCCAAAGACTTATTATTGCACCTCACTTGTTTGACTTTACTGCACTTACACACACTTGGCCTTCTACTGACCCTTACATACTTCCAGCTTCCTTAATATCTACCATACATGGAAGCACATGATTGGGTTCAGGAGTCATCGTAAAATCCAAAGGGTCACCATGTCATGCTTTAAGCTACAATTACATAATAAGACCACCTACACCTTTTAAAACTGACTTCTGAAAACCCATTCAACCAAACCTACTATAAGAACTGAAATAGGTGCACACTGATGCAGTATTTTACAACTAGCCAAAGAGCATAAATGAGCATAAATGAATGCTTATGTGAGATAAGCAACATCACATGCACTGTTACAACTCTAAAACATGCTCTTAATTTAGGACATGCAAACTCATTGAAATCATACTTTGAGGATTAAAATCCCCCCCGTCTTCATCCATCCATCCATTTTCCAACCCACTGAATCCGAACACAGGGTCACGGGGGTCTGCTGGAGCCAATCCCAGCCAACACAGGGCACAAGGCAGGAACCAATCCCGGGCAGGGTGCCAACCCACCGCAGGACACACACAAACACACCCACACACCAAGCACACACTAGGGCCAATTTAGAATCGCCAATCCACCTAACCTGCATGTCTTTGGACTGTGGGAGGAAACCGGAGCGCCCGGAGGAAACCCACGCAGACACGGGGAGAACATGCAAACTCCACGCAGGGAGGACCCGGGAAGCGAACCCGGGTCTCCTAACTGCGAGGCAGCAGCGCTACAATTGCGTCACCATGCCGGCAGCCCCCCCTGTCTTTTCAGCGAGAATTTTAGATTAAGTGAAATACAGTGACGGCCAATCTCTAGACATGCATTCTCATCACTGATATTTGCCCTTAAAAAGACTGAGAAACATTAAGAAAACAGGACAATCAAAAATCTTGAAATTATTGGCAAGTGTGAGACACAAAATGGGGCATGCTGACAGGCTATAAATGACTTATTTTAAGCCTTTAATGCCGTAAAGGTGCTTAGAGTGTTAAAAAAGCTAGCCAATAATGAGGAGTATACCAACTGATACAATTTGTTATAAATTGGGTTTCTTAGTAGATGTGTTTTGGAATTCTAGTCTATTAACTGAGGTTAAAGCCACCTTTTATCTATTCTTTGAGCAGCCTACAACGCTGCTGCTGGTGCTCAGATTTTACACAGCTCTTTCAATGCAGCTTCACATGCTCTCAATGGCCTAGATCACTTCCTAAGCAATTTATTCCAAGTTGGCTGCACCTCGCACCTCAGAGGCAACACCATCGGCCTCACTTCCCTCAATTTTTTTTTTTTTTGAAGTTTAATTAATTTTATTGCAATCATTTCATACAAAAAGTAAAATTGAGTTATGAACAAGTCGACCCACACCCCTGAGAGAGAGAGCAAGGCAAACGGCGTAAAATTTAAGGCTTGTAAACATACCTAAATTAATAAGTTTGATAAACCAAAAGAGATGAATGCAGAAGACAAAGAAATACAAAAATAATAGCTTCCTCTGTGGAACTTATTTTAAAATATTACTGATTATATCCTGCCATGTTTTGAAAAAAGTCTGTACAGATCCTCTAACTGAGTATTTGATTTTTTCCAACTTCAAATAGTATAAAACATCGGTTTCCCACTGACTTAAAAGAGGAGAGTTTGGGTTCTTCCAGTTTAGCAGAATAAGCCTGTGTGCCAAAGTGTATTGAATGCAATCACAATTTGTTTGTCTTTCTCTACTTTAAACCCATCTGGAAGAACCCCAAACACAGCTGTTAATGGGTTAGGAGGGATTGTAAGACCAAGGCTGTCTGAAAGGTAGTTAAAAATTTTGGTCCAGAATGATGTTAATTTGGTGCAGGCCAGAACATGTGACCCAGTGAGGCTGGGACTTGATTGCAGCGTTTGCAGGTTGGATCATGCCCTGGGAACATTTTGGAGAGTTTTAGACGAGACAGATGTGCTCAATATATAATTTTGAGTTGTATAATTGTATGCTTTGCGCATATGGAGCTCTCGTGAATTCTCTGCATTGCTACTTTCCACTCTTTTTCTGATATATTAATTGAGAGATCTTTTTCCCAGTGTCCTCTTGGATCTTTGAAAGGGAGGGACTCTAAAATGATTTTATATATTGCAGAGATGGTGTCTGAGTCCTTGAGATTGAGCAATATTTTTCCCAGCATGGATGAGGGTGCAAGATGAGGAAAATCGGGAAGGTTCTGTTTAACAAAGTTCCTAATTTGAAGATAGTGAAAGAAATGTGTAGCTGGAATGTTAAATTTGGAATGTAATTGTTCATAGGATGCAAAGACGTTGTCTATATAAAGATCTCTAAGCAATTTAATCC